>JAAEAF010000475.1:0-286816 GCA_011037195.1 Triatoma infestans
TAATTCATTTATACTAGTTGCTGAACATACATACACTCACCTAATTCATTTATACTAGTTGCTGAACATACATACACTCACCTAATTCATTTATACTAGTTGCTGAACATACATACACTCACCTAATTCATTCATACTAGTTGCTGAACATACATACACTCACCTAATTCATTTATACTAGTTGCTGAACATACATACACTCACCTAATTCATTTATACTAGTTGCTGAACATACATACACTCACCTAATTCATTTATACTAGTTGCTGAACATACATACACTCATCTAATTCATTTATACTAGTTGCTGAACATACATACACTCACCTAATTCATTTATACTTGTTGCTGAACACACATACACTCACCTAATTCATTTATACTAGTTGCTGAAATACATACACTCCACCTAATTATTTTTTTTTAATTTTACTAGTGCGAACAATAACATACACTCACCTAATTCCATTTAATACAGTGCTGAACATACATACACTCACCTAATTCATTTTGATACTAGTTGCTGGAACATACATACACTCACCTAATCATTTATATAGTTGCTGAAATAATTAACACTCACCCTAATTCATTTACTAGTTGCTGAACATTACAGACATCACCTAATTCATTTATACTAGTGCTGAAACATACATTACACTCCTAATCAGTTATACTAGTTGATGAACATACTACAATCCACCTAATGCATTTAATAGTTGCTGACCACACAATACACTCACCTAATTCATTTATACTAGTTGCTGAACATACATACACTCACCTAATTCATTTATACTAGTTGCTGAACATACATACACTCACCTAATTCATTTATACTAGTTGCTGAACATACATACACTCACCTAATTCATTTATACTAGTTGCTGAACATACATACACTCACCTAATTCATTTATACTAGTTGCTGAACATACATACACTCACCTAATTCATTTATACTAGTTGCTGAACATACATACACAACCCTAATTCAGTTTATACTAGTTGTGAACACAAATAACTCACCGAATTCATTTATACTAGTTGCTGAAACACACCATCCATCACCTAATTCATTTATACGAGTTGCTGAAATACATACCACTCACCTAATTCATTTTTAGAACTAGTTGCTGACCAGAATACACTAACCTAATGTCATTTATACTAGTTGGGAACAAATACCACTCACCTAATTCATTTATACTAGTTGCTGAACACACATACACTCACCTAATTCATTTATACTAGTTGCTGAACACACATACATTCACCTAATTCATTTATACTAGTTGCTGAACATACATACACTCACCTAATTCATTTATACTAGTTGCTGAACATACATACACTCACCTAATTCATTTATACTAGTTGCTGAACATACATACACTCACCTAATTCATTTATACTAGTTGCTGAACATACATACACTCACCTAATTCATTTATACTAGTTGCTGAACATACATACACTCACCTAATTCATTCATACTAGTTGCTGAACATACATACACTCACCTAATTCATTTATACTAGTTGCTGAACATACATACACTCACCTAATTCATTTATACTAGTTGCTGAACATACATACACTCACCTAATTCATTTATACTAGTTGCTGAACATACATACACTCACCTAAGTAATTATACTATGTTGCTGAAAATACATTCCACTCACCTAATTCATTTATACTATGCTGAACACACATACACTACCCCTAATTCATTTATATAGTTGCTGAACACACATACTTTAACTAATTCATTTATACTAGTTGCTGAAAATACATACACTCACCTAATTCATTTTACTAGTTGCTGAACATACATACACTCACTAATTCATTTATACTAGTTGCTGAACATACATACTCACCTACACCATACTCATTCATTTATACTAGTTGCTGAACATACATACACTCACCTAATTCATTTATACTAGTTGCTGAACATACATACACTCACCCATTTATACTAGTGCTGAAATACATTATACTAGTTGCTGAACATACATACACTCACCTAATTCATTTATACTAGTTGCTGAACATACATACACTCACCTAATTCATTTATACTAGTTGCTGAACATACATACACTCACCTAATTCATTTATACTAGTTGCTGAACATACATACACTCACCTAATTCATTTATACTAGTTGCTGAACATACATACACTCACCTAATTCATTTATACTAGTTGCTGAACATACATACACTCACCTAATTCATTTATACTAGTTGCTGAACATACTTTTTACACATTCAGGGGAGCTAAACATTTTGTTCGGGGTACCTCAACACATGTATTTCCGGTGAAAACTAAATTTGGATAATTATATCCGACCACAATAGTTCCTTTACAGCCGTAAGAGAAAGTACTTATTTTTAACATTAAGAGAAAGTAATTTTACTCATCCAAACCATTTAACCCAAGTTCTGCTTCCCTCAAGTTAAATTTTCGAAATTGGGTTTCCACAGGAAATACAAGTGTTGAGGAAAAACAGGAAAAAAATGTTTTCATCGAATGGTCTCTCTCTCTCTCTCTCTCTCTGTGGTTGTGAACAAATTATTTCAAAAACAAAAAATCGCATGAAGCTCAAACAAACTTGATATTTCATTTAAATACTACTGCCGCATGTAACACCAAGGTTTCGGGTAAAATCAATGAACCCGGAAGTGCGTCTTGACTCAAATTTTTTTCTTCAATTTTTTGCGCTTTTCCCGTAAACGGCTCCAATAAATTTCTTGAAATATGGAACATTATATCTGCAGAGCTGCACACCTCTCACTTTTATTTGGATTTTTGCTTGGAAAATTGATTTCTTTGGGGAGTTGTGCGGAACAGTGGCGTGTTCTGTATATGGGCGCTCAACTAAATATTTTAGCAAACATTGTAACTTTGGGGAAAATTTGTTATTCTATTTTTTTTTTTTTTAAGGCACTTAACTGCTACGGTCATTATATCTTAAGCGTTAAGACAAGTATTTCACACCAAATATAATAAAATAATATAGGCACATAAAACGATAAGAACAACTATACAGTTACAAAAAAGTGTAATATGAACCATATAAATCCAAAAAACAAACAACTAACAACAATCAATATACAAAACAAGTCAACAACCATAAACATAACAATAAACAACAAAACAGTCAAAATAACTCCACATGAAATATCAAGCAACAAGAACCAACAAATCTCCATCTTGGTAAAGTGATTTTAAATACAGAGGCCGCCTTTAGATCACTGGTGTCACTACTGAGTGATTGTCGGCTAGTGCTTCTTTTACTGTTAATGGTATATTGTAGACTTCTCTAAGGTGCCTACATAAAATAAGAATATGCTGAATCGTGAGCAGAACATTACAGGAATCGCAGAGAGGCGGTTGTTGGCGAGACATCAGATAGCCGTGAGTAAGACGGCTATCGAATTAATTGTATATTAACTGCACTAAGTGGAACCCATGCGACAGTTTTTTAATAGTTTTAATTGTTGTTGTTTTAGAACGCCAGAATCTAACAACTATCTACCTTTTTTCGAGTTAACTGAATGGAACTGCCGTCAAAAACATTCATTACAACTGAATTAGGTAATAAACATCGAAACAAAAACAACTTTTCCAACAAACTAGAAGACGGAGTTGTTGGCAGTTTGTCCTCAGTAAAGGGCCACCTGGTTATTAGACAAAAGCGCTCTACAGGAAGGGTGACAGGGTTCACTTAAGGAAGCAATTATGAAATGATTGAAATAATTCTGAAATAGTAACAAAGAATAATTAAAAAATAAAATAAATAAATATAAAATTATAAATATAAATGATAAAAAAATATTAAAAAAAAAAAAAAGAAAAAGATTAAGTTGGTAGTAATGTTAGTTATTTTTATAAGGAGAGAAATGGGGGCGGTAGAAACGATCGATCTGAAGGCGGGCAAGCCGCCTCTTAGGTTGACTGTTACCCTAGTATAGTGCACCACACATCACCACAGTGCCTTATGCCGTACAAGAAAGGCAATTACTTTATTTACAATGTAAGTTTTTTTTTATCTGTTTAGCTAGAGGTTCATTACTTAATATTTACTAATATATCTTATTTGTATGGGTGACCGCTAGAGATTACTTGTGATAATTGTTTATATAAACTTACTCGTGTAATTTAAACATGCTCTAGTTATAGAACACAATTCTTATCTGGTCTTAAGTGAAACGTATTGAGTTGTCAGTCAAAGAACGTCTTAATGGATCAACTGTGTATTCTTCAGATAAGATTTGTTGCAGACTCTTAAGAGGTGTTTAGACTAAGTTCATGATAATAGCTTAATTACCTTTCTCAAATAACTATTTTATTCTTGTTAAACTGAACTGTTTGCTTGTTGCTGTTTTAGACTTGACTAAAATATCTAGTATGAATCATTCACACGGCAATTCACAAGCTTCTAGTTCACTAATAGTCTCTTTCAAACATAAGATTTTTACTAAATGTTTTGTAGGGGAGCATAGTACCGCAACACCTTCAGAACTCTCTTAAAATCAAATTTCTCGGGGGGGGGGGGGGATTCAGGGACAGAGACCTATATAGTTTATACAGGATGTTTAGAGGACACGGCTGATGTTGGACTAGCTACTTGTACAGGAATCTCGGCGTTCTCGTGAGTACTCCAGCCAATTATGACACTTCCAACATACGGAGGGTCTGTAGAGGTAGAGTTAATGTGCGACTTCATCACACACACACACAATTACACATTTGATCTTTCAGGACTCAGTGGATACTTACATTACAGTAAGTTTCACCTCCTTCAAAAAACCAACAATCGCGGATATAGAGAAAATCCCGAGAAAATTGGAGATAATTAAAAAAAAAAAAATCTGCTGTGAAACAGTCACACGCCTTTCTCTTGCTGCAATGTAGTTATCACTGACCCTTTTCAAACATATAATGCATATTAGATGTTTAGTTGCCTTCAATTTACATGAATGGGAGAATGTAAATGGAGTTATGCAATGCATAACCTTCCCCTCACGCAAAATCACCTTTAAATGAATTTAACCGGAAAAACATTCAAACAAAAGTGATAGGCCTCTGCAAGTATACTTAGTATACAACTTTAATGACACACGTCAGTGGAGAAAATCGCAGAAAACTGAAAAACTGTTCAGCAAAGTTGCACTTCCGGTAAATCGATTTTCTTCAAACTCGGAATTTGACCACTTATTTAATTCTCATCAATACGGATGATAGAATCGTGTAATAAAATAAAACAGGCACATAAGAGAAAAGCACAATCCCGCCCTTCCACTATAACTCCCCTTTAAATGAATTATCCCAAAGAAATGTTTCAAATACAAGTTCTTTGTATTTGTGGTAATATAAGTTTAAAGAAAATCGTTGAAGCCGTTTTCGAGAAAATCGCAGAAAACTAAAAAAAAATACATCTCATTGAATTGCTACTTCCGGTTGACCGGATTTGTCTAATACCCCTGTCCCCTCTTGGAACTTAAACGAAATATCTCAAGTATGAACTTTCTGCGATTAAAAAAAATAGAAAAAACAAAGTAGTTTTGTGGTCAGGGGACCCCAGAACAAATATTTTCTGTGAAAACTCGTTATAAAAAATTTGACACGATTGCAATACTGTCTCTTACAGCTAAAACTCCAGCTACACTTTCCGGTCAACGGTATATCTTAAAAGTGCTCGCAATGACATGGATGGTAATTATTGTATATAATTGTCTGAAGTGACATTTCAGTGGGAATGAGGAGACCCAATGTCACTACTTCTGCTCCAAAATCAAGTTACCGAGATTGTTTTTTTCTCAAATGATATGTCTGCATGAGTGACTGCAGTTTTGTGTGTGTTTACAATAGGAAGATTTAAAATAATAAAACTTCTCAATTTAACTTGCCTTTCATAAGTTCATAAAAAGATGTTTTTTTCCTGAAACTTTTTTATGACTTCATAAGAAATAGTGTTCCGTGACTAAAATATTGCTTTCGTCACAATCAGGTCAGGTTAATACAATTTTTTGTTTTAACATAAATTATCAATAAACACCAGTTTCACCCAAATAGATTCTATTTTCTAGTTGATTAATATTAAGAGAAAACCAGCAATTACAATAAATACGGTTGCGAGTCAGTTTTTCTTTCTTCACATTTCCTTGGGCACTGCTCTTCAGATATCTCTAATTACTTCCTGTTTCGAAAGTTGCAAGAAAGTTCAAACATGATATGCCGTTTTGGTCCACTACAACAGACAAAAAGGTTTCAATCAAAAAACATCAACCGGAAGTACGACTTCTTTATTTTTAATATTTCTCGATTTTCTGGAAATTGATCGAAAACAATTTTATTTACACGTCACGTATCAACTACATACTATCATTTTTATTTGAAACTTTTTTCCTAGAAAACTGACTCGTGGAGGGAGAACTGCAACATTAACATTTCCTCTCAGGAGCTACTTGAACTGAGAATGTGCTTTTTACCAGCTATATCATGTTAGAATAGAATGAATTGAAATCATTGATAAACTTGTTTGAAGAAAATAGATCAGCCAGAATAATAGAATACACAGAATAATAGATTAGGTTTTTGTTTTAATTTTCTTGAAAGGGGACACCAATGATGAACTCGAAATGCTAACTGCGCAGATATATATTTATTAATTTTAAACATTTTTTCTCTATAAAAATTGAGTCAAATTAAGGTAAACGTTATGACCTAAAAACCAACAACTGCAATACCAACACCCTGTATGTGTAATGTGTATGTGTATTGTATGTGTAATTTATATTTTTAAATTTAGTTAAAAATTCCAAATTTGAAGAAAATTTGTCAGTTAGAATTGTAATAAATGCAGTAAAAAAACAAAAACAAAAACGTGTGTTTTACACGATTATTTTATTATTATTTTTTAAAAAAGAATTTATCGAGGCGGCAGAGAACAGAACAAAAAATGGCGCGAATTTTGTAGCAGCTGATACATATGTTTGTAAGAATCACATGTTCTTCGGAAGCCTAGATCAAACCCCTTCCTGGAGGGTCGATGTTGGGGTAGTTTTGCGGGGAAATGAGGGGAAGACCCCTTCCACTATTTTCCCTGACCCTACAAAGCAGGCGCCACAGTGACGTACACCATGGTCCATACTGTTGATGCTGCGGTAAAACAATCTATTCTCTATAAATATGATAAAAAGGTATATCATTACTTATATATTGTTTTTAATTTATAATTAGTTAACTGATTAAAATATCTCGTTTAATTTATTTGGTTATGTTTATATACAATATTTTACTTTCAATTAAGATTGTTAGCAGAGTTAAGTTCTATTGGATCTCTTTCGTCACATCTTCCCAATAAATCCACATAAGAAACTATAAAGGCGGTAAAATTCAAAGTAATTTATTTTATATAAATTAAAAATATCTATGTTCGTATGTATATAATTATCTTGAAACAGTGGTTTCCCGTTTAGATAGACTAATGTAAAATGAATTTACAGCCCACCATTTATTACACAGTCAGTTATTTATCGACAACACTTGATTAAACTGCATCATTTTCTAATAAACAAAATGGGGAGTTTGAGCAATAGCATAAGTTTTACAACTGATGAGGTAACACAAGCTCAGTTATTTGGTGATATACTTAATTTTTTACTTTATTTGTGATTTTTGCCTGCACCTTGTTCTGTGCGGACTTATTATCGATAGACCTTGAATATATCAATCAGTCTGTGATATTTCCTAGGAATCTGGTATGAAACATTCGCAATGACTTTCTCTCCCTATAATTTTCAGTTTTGATTGGTACGGTTTCTTAAAAGTTGGAATTTTTACTAAAACTTTTAGTTCTTTGAACTCCCACTAGAAGGTAGAACGTATCAGTGTTGATGAGATATTGTAGAAGTAATCCAAAAAGTTACACCGACCCCCAGAGACCATCTAAAAGCATTTTTCCGGATTGATTCAAATTTGAGTGACAAGTATGCTAAGTATGTATAATTAGTGTCCGAAGTTTCAGGAAAATCGCGAAAACTGAAAAAAGAAACGATCATAAATGGTGCACATCAACGGATTTTGATTAAAAACTTGGTGGGATTCGATGGTTACGCCTAAATTGAATATCAAGTTGACCTTGCGCCAATTGGTTGGGATGTTATATTTATATGTACCAGCAGATCATTTGCTAAAACAATTTTACTTTCTCTTATTGTAATAAGTGGAGATACTGCAATGGGTCAAATTTTCAAAACTTGAGTTTGCAACGGAAATACATGTTTGGAAGTGGTATACAGATGTGAGATGTTTACTAACTCTAAGGCCAATATCACTGCGCCTATATGAAAAAGCTCCACTGTGTAAGGGTGCATGGCTGTGCTTAGAGTTAACCTGAATGGGTTTGCGAAACCTAAGTATTTCACTTCATCAACTACCATTGGTGGCTCTGTAGATATTGTTTGATTGCGGGGGAGTATCATTACTTGTGTTCCCAGTATACCTTCTGGAACACAAAATTCCTCAAGAATTGGCTAGCTATCCCCTCTGCATGATTGAATATAAGAAATGATTGAATAATAAGAATACATATATATAAGAAAGTACCTCTTTATAAATGTATAGAGCAAATTGACTGAGGAAAACGAAAAATCGCAGAAAGCTTAAACTTGATATTCCGTTTAGAAGAAGGAAAAAAAACAGCATCAGACAGGAATGTTTCAGTTAAAATCCATCCATGCGAATTTATAGTTTTTATCTTTTCAGTTTTTCATGGTTTTTTGGATTGAAATGACACCAACGATTTTTCTATAAACACAAAATTCTAACTACACTCATAAATGTATTTAAGCAAAAAGCCAGTCGGCTGGGGGCCAAAAAATAAAAAACTTTTTACCTTTTAAACTTTATTCTGTCGACGTTTCGGACACCATTGGGGTCCTTCCACAGGATCTAAATGAAAAAAAGAAGAAGAAAAAAACAGACATTACAAATATGTGTTAGAAACAACAGAGAGTTAAACAGAGTCTTATTATAATCATAAGTTTGAAGAATATCGATATAATCACGTTTGAAAAAATCGATTAACCAAAAGTGCGCATTTACAGTATGTATTTCTGATTTTTTAGCCTTTTTCTCAAAAATAGGCTTCTCCATTTTTTCAACCTTAACTGCTACTTGCACACATAAGTCTAGAGCCAAGATCTAAGTGAGGAGGCCCTCAGAATACGCAACCGTGAAACAAGTCAATGATAAAGATTCACATATTCATAAAGGAATGGAAATTCCTTAATACTTTAGAATGCGGATAAACTGAAGTGTATTTGGTTGAAAAAAAAAATGTGTGGAACACTCACACGACTATTTTCCTACTCCTCTTAATACAGTTCTATACAAAATGAGAAAACATTCTTTTAATTCGACATCTTGCTCAGATATCCTAAGATTAATACACAAGTGGCGGGGAGTGCCAGTCTACCAGCAGAGGCAGGTAGAGATTGTACAGAGCCAATGATGAACAAACTCATTTCAATTTTAATGTCTCAGATTCCTCAGAAACACGTAAAAACAATTTTTTCAAAAAAATAAATTTAACTAATAATTTTTCTAAATTTGATAACACTTTAAAAGAGAAACCCTCACGTAAAGATATAGACATCGGGAAATAATAAATAGTTAGCAGAATTTGGAGATACTTTAGCGCCAAGCAATAGTTATGGTTGTTAATACTTTCAAACTGGGAACTTCCCAACATCAAATGCGCTTACCTCTATATTGTTTTTAATTTGTTCTTTAGTTTTCTACATACTTAAACGAATATCTTCTCGAGTAGAAATCGTGATTGGATGATGGCTCAAATTCCAATTAAAAATTGGTGAGTCAGTAAATATTTAGCGTTGCCAGCATTTATCTTATATGTATATTTAAATTACAGTAAATAATTTAAATAAATGCAAGTTTCACAGAATCAGTCATTATTGCTAGATTTAACTAACAAGGTTAGTGTTACGTTTTTAAGATAAATTTTCGCAGAGTTCAGCATCCTAATTCAAGTAGAATTATGAGTTCATTGAAATATATATTTCTTTTACCATAAGGTATAGGATGGACATAGCAATTTGCTTAACATTTTTGTATGGTGGGAGACAATTTTTGTTGCTTACTACTGAATCTGGTGTGAAACACTCACACAGCCTTCTCTTACTCCAGTTCTCAAAATTATAATTGTCAAATTTTATAGATTGTGTACCAAATTTAATGAAATTCGTCGAAAACTGAAACAACTGTTCAGTAAAAGCGCACTTCCGGCTTACTAATTTTCTTAAAACTTGGAATTTTGGCCATCTATTTATTTCTAATTAATTTTGTTTGGATGATAGAATTGTATAATCAACTACAATACCCATAAGTCTAGTTGGCAGAATTTGGAGACACTTTAGCGCCAAGCAATACTTGCTTCACTTTAGAGAAAAACATAACCCCCACCCCTCCTCCAAGAGTGCCCTTAAATGAATTTTTCCAGAGAAATGTTTTAAATAAAAGTTGTAGATCTTTGTATGTTTAGTTTATATATATAGTTTCAAGAAAATCATCGGAGACATTTTTGATAAAATCGCGAAAAAGTGAAAAAATCATTTAGTCAAGTGGTAATGTAAACGCACTTCCAGTTATCCTATTTTTTGAAACTCGGAATTGCAAAAACATATTCAATTCTAATTAGCAATATTTAGATGATAGAATTGTTTAATTAACTAAAAAAGCACTTTAGATGGACCCCTCCCCCATAACTGCCCTTAAATGAAACAGAGAAACATTTCAAATAAAAGTTGTAGCTCTTTGGGTGTGTGGTTGATATACCAAGTTTGAAGAAAATCGTCGGAGCCATTTTTGAGAAAAACTTAATAAAACAACCAACAAGTGAAGTGTTACTTTGGTCGAGGAATTTTGACAGATGACCCACTATCAGATGCCATGGTGATATCTGAACGGAATATCAAGTTTCAACTTTCTACGGTTTTTCGTTTTTGAGCTATGCTGTTCACACACACACACACATACCATTTTCTAAAAACCACTTTTTTGGACTCAGGGGACTTCAAAACGGATATTTCCGGTGAAAACTCGATATCGAAAATTTGACACGATTATACTTCCTCTTACTAGGAGGAGTAAGAGTAAGTAAAAAGTATGTAATCGTGCCATATTTTCAAGTTGAATTTGTTTTGAGGTGCCTGAGCATGACATGTGGGTAAATCCATTGTGTAGCCCACATAAATCGAAAATCGGAATTTCGCAGAAAGTTCAAACTTGATACTTCATGTAGGGGCATCAAAATCGGTCATCCGGAATTACCAATGTTCACAATGGATTTTCAGTTTTTTGTTACAAGTTTTACTAATTCGGCTCTAATGATTTTCATTAGGCTAATTTGATCTATTTTCTAGGAAAATTCATTCTCAAGAGGATCTGGCTTTTACAAAAAATTTGTGCAGTGTGAGAGGTGGAAAGTATGAGAGTTGCAAAAGTATTTATTCCTTGGTGGATACCTAAACAATCAAGCAATCAAGTTTGAACTTTTGCGATTTTTGGTTTTTGAGCTAAGCTGTTCACACACAACACACACACAGACCATTTTCTAAAAACCACTTTCTTGACTCAGGTGACCAGCGCGTGAATTTCCGTTGAAAACTCGATATCGAAAATGACATGATTACAATATTTCCACTGACTAGGAGTAAGAGAAATTATAAATACATTATATTATTTTAACTTATATTTTAATTATTTGATTTTATTTTAACTTTATTATTTTAACTTATTATTTTATTTTAACTCATATTTCCCGATTGATAATCAGAGGGATTGGCTTCAAAGCCTCTAGATCCATATACTACCTCTAGATCTATATAGCCATCAGTATTGTTTGTCTGTGTGTGTGCATGATTTGCTAGAGTTGCGTGTATGTGTAAAAATCGCCAAATCCAAGTGTTGCACCCTACCTCTTTGTGATTGTTAAGTGTTCAGTTTACGAGTTGCTCTAATCACAAACTGAGATAACAGGATCATCAAAGATCTTTCTGAATGAGGTAAATCCACATTCTGTACCAGGTGCAGCATATTTTTTTTTAGAAATGCTGGTTTTTTCCATAATTTTTTAATGAAGTAACAAACATTTAAACTAACGCCAACCTCCATTAAAGAAAGTACCAAGCATCTAGTCACAATCTTGTACTCTAGTATGCGAAAAAATCTGGTATGAAACACTCATACAACTTTCTCTTACTGCAGTTTACAAAATTGTAAGTGACAAATTTTAGAATTAATATAACAAATTTAATGAAATTTGTCGGTGTTTTTATGGAAAAACTGTTCAGTAAAAACGCTCTTCTGGTTTATTAATTTTCTTGAAACTCGGAATTTTGGCAATCTATTTATTTCTAATTAAGATGGTAGATTTGTATAATCAATTGTGATGGCACATTAGAGGAAAACATAACCCCACCCCTCCCCCAAAACCCTCTTAAATGAGTTTACCAGGAGTAATGTTTCAAATAAAAGTTGTAGCTATTTGTTGTGGTGGTTGGTTCCGCAGAGCTGGCATCAGGGCATTTTCCGTGGTAGCCTGCTTCATTTTGTTGTCATCGACCGGTTTCGGGCGTTCGCCCATCTTCAGGATGCGTTTGTCAGACAGTGTGATAAACACTGACTTGCACAGAGCAAATAGAGTGGAGTACAGAATAGTGTAGAGTAGAGAATGGAGTGTATAAACTGAATTTGCTCTGTGCAAGTCTGTGTTATCACACTGTCTGACAAACGCATCCTGAAGATGGGCGAACGCCCGAAACCGGTCGATGACCACAAAATGAAGCAGGCTACCACGGAAAATGTCTCTGATGCTTGTAGATATTTTGTATGTGTAGTTGACATTTCAAGTTTAAAGAAAATCGTTGGATCTATTTTTGAGAAAATTGCAAAAAAGTAAAAAAAGCTTCAGTAAAGTGATACTTCCGGTTGAGAAATTTTGACGTAAAACTTCCTATCGGATGTAATGGTGATACCCAAATGGAATATCAAGTTTGAACTTTCTGCGATTTTTCGTTTTTAAGCAATGCTGTTCACTCACCTACAAACAGACCATATTTTTGGGATTCAGAGGACTTCAAAACCTGTATTTTCGGTGGAAACTCGATCTCGAAAATTTGACCCTAGAAGTAAGAGAAAGCGAAAACAATTATTTCCAAAGGGCTACTATTACTAATTTGTATAGTTATATAATATAGCGTAATTGTGAACACCTTAAATTATTATGCTGAAATGAAAAACAGGGCGTATCCTGAGCGAGCAAATCATACGTGAAAACCCCCAGTACACAGACGTGTTCTTGAAAAATTTTCATAACACGCATTATAGTTTGCCATGAACTTTTGAAGAATCCCAATTTTCTTTAACCCTGGCTTTCTAATAGATTAGGCTCGTTTTGCTAAATAATGATAGAAAATGAGATTACCATTACAACAGGAAAACCTGCAACAATTCTTTATTTATTAACTACATTGATTTGAGACACCTTTCCCAACTTATTTATTTAACTGATTATTATTAATATTCACCACTTCTCTTTTATTATTGAGTTTCCTATTTTGAAAATTTAAATTAGTCAATAATTATAAAAAAAAATAACTTTGCCTTGAACTTAGTTCCAAAATTTATCAGTATGAAAGAATGGGCCAGTAAAAAAGAATTTTTGAAAAATCGTTAGTATCCACTTCTTTTCTGTTGATTATCATTTTGTTTTAACAAAAAATAACAATAATAATAATAATAATAATAATAATCAAATCCTAGCGAACATGAACTGGAACTGCATATGTATGATCATTAAGTTCAAGACATTTTGAAAGATAATTCTGTATCCAAATTTCAGATAATCTAATTTCTTAAAACAAAATTTAATTTTTATAATTTTTTTAATCATGATTGCACTAATCTTAACTATTTGCCTCCTGTTTCCAGCTTGGTGAAAGAGGTTCAGGGCTCAGACCAAGGCCAGATGGAGTACAAGATTATGTCAAACTCAGGGAACAGTGTCTAGATAGAGGTACATTATTTGAAGATCCTGAATTTCCTGCAGTTGATTCTTCCATATTTTTCAGCAAATCACCTCCAAAACCATTTGAATGGAAACGTCCTGGCGTTAGTATTTAAACAAAATTGATAAAAGAATTTATGTTGTAATAAAAAAATTATTCTTAGCTCAAATGTGTTTTATTCTTTGCAGGAAATATGTGATGACCCCCAATTATTCGTTGAAGGTGCATCTAGGTTTGATGTGCAACAAGGAGAACTAGGTATTTGTTTTTTTTTTAATCATTTTAAACAGTTTATTAGCTGTTGTGGATGGTTCCGCAGAGCTGGAAATCATCAGAGATATTTTCCGTAATAGCCTGCTTCTTTTTGAAATCATCGACCGGTTTCGGGCGTTCTCCCATCATCAGGATGTTTTGTCAAAACAGCGTGATAACACAGACGTGCACAGAGAGTTTATACATGGAGAGAACATACATATAGAGAATTTGCTCTGTGCAAGCCTATGTTATCAAACTGTTTTGACGAAACATCCTAATGATGGGCGAACGCCCGAAACCGGTCGATGACCACAAAAGGTAGGAGCTATCACGGTATCCACGGATTACGGAAAGTAGGGCTATCATTGTTTTGATGGTAGAATTTACTCTGTGCAAGTCTGTGTTATAACACTGTCTGACAAACGCATCCTGAAGATGGGCGAGCGCCCGAAACGGGTCGATGACCACAAAATGAAGCAGGCTACCACGGAAAATGTCTCCAATCTAAGTCTATCATCTCTGAAGTTTTTGGCTATTATTGGTTATATACTAGGCTACTAGACACACTAGTTTTTCTGCTGTTATAAAGGCAACAGTGGCTTGTAGGTTACTATGTAATAGGTTAGAAATTCTAATATTTTAGTGGGTTATATGTTTATTTTTTATACAGATATAATCAGTGGTCTTGAATCTTTGTCGACTCACGGAAACTATAAGGTTTTTCGGGGAATACCATCCCACCCTTAGAAAAATATATCTTAAAATAATATTTAAAGTAAATCAATATATTAAGGTACTTCAAGTAAGACAATTAAAGAAAAGTAATGTATTTTTTAACAAAGTTTTAACATACAATTAATGTAATTTACGAATCTATAGCATTCTCGTGCTCCAGGTTTCACCTACCCTTGTATTATATTTAGTGACTAGGGTGGGCTTGCATTTTTTTACACAAACTGTCAAAATCCAACTCTATTGATGTTATCTGCAATCGCATTGCATATGCTGCATTTAATTTGGTTCTATATTTTATTTTTGTTGTCACATACGTTGAGAAAGATTTTTCGTTTAAATACATTGTTCTCAATGGCATTAAAATGTTAAGAGCGTATGAGAAACTTCTGGGTATTCTGCATGAATAAATGATCTTTATATTTTTGAGCTTTATGAGAAATTAGTCAACTAGTGTGAGTGCTTTATAATTTTTATTTTGATTCGCGGTACCCCCAGAGATGTACCGCGGAACTCCGGAGTTTCGCGGAACACAGTTTGAAAACCACTGAGATATATTTTTGGCAAAATAATTTAGAGGGTATTGTTATTAACAATAAATTGTTAGTAACTGAGCCAACAAATCTGTTTGTATAGGTGATTGTTGGCTTTTGGCAGCAGTGGCCAATCTCACATTAAACCAACAATTATTCAGACAAATCGTACCAGACGATCAGAGCTTCCAAGATAAATATGCTGGAATATTTCATTTTAGGTTAGTGTTTATATACTTTATTTTAGATTTTCGTCTAAAACAAAAAAATATAACTATTTTATTTTCATGATGAGATGTTTATAGGGCAGTGGCCAGAGGAGTTTTGAAGAAAAAAGTATTCTTTGTTGTACTTTGTTTCGGGTACTGGTGTGCACCACCAATGGTACCCGAATGTTTGGAGTGAACGTGAATCATTTTTTTTTTCAAACTCAACGTTCTCAAATCTTTTTTTTTTTTTTCAATTTCAACGATCACTCTCTCTCCTACCCTAAAGAACTCCTGAAGAAGGGCACCAATGGTACTCGAAACGTAGAGCAACAAAGAATTCTTTTTTCTTTAAAACTTATCTGGCTATTGCCGTACAAACAGCTCACTATATTTTAAGGCCTGACGAAAACCAATTTTTTTTATTTTCATTTTATATTTTGAAGATTTTGGCAATACGGGCGTTGGGTGGACGTTGTTATTGACGATAGACTTCCTACTTACTATGGTAAACTTGTGTTCCTACATTCATCCGAACATAATGAATTCTGGAGTGCTCTCCTTGAAAAAGCTTATGCCAAGTAAGCTACATTCTTTTATTGATTTTTACTAATTATTTTAAGATTTAAGCAAAATAAAAATAGTCATTATATTTCTGTTTTTTTATTAAATATAAACTAGACTACACGGCTCGTACGAAGCACTCAAGGGTGGTAGTACTAATGAAGCAATGGAAGATTTTACTGGCGGTGTCTGTGAATTGTACGAACTGACCAAAGATCCGCCAAGTAATTTGTATACAATTATGTTAAAAGCTCATGAAAGATCATCGCTGATGGGTTGTTCAATTGAGGTAATTGCTATTTAATTTATATTATTTCCTTCATAAGATCCAGTACATTTTTGCTTCCCGCTTCAGGCCTTTCATGTAGATAGATAGTTACTTTGCAGCACCAAACGTACAGAACAGTGTCCAAAAAAAAGTTTCAATAATTTACAGAAGTACTCGTTTATGGAGTAATCATTTTTATTTAGTAAATATTTTTTAAGTTCCTCTTTAAATTTATTTTTTGATAGGCTTACAAGACTCAGTCAGGCAAACAATTATAGATTTTAGCGGCCATATATAGCGGGCTTTTTCCAACTTTTGAAGTCCGATGTGCACGCACCTCCAATAAGTTGTTTTGCCTACTCGTAATGGCACATTTCGCCCTCTACGCCGAAACTTATTTGGATGTTCTAGTACAAATATGGCACATTTAAGGCTCTAGCAGCAGGGTAGTGTATAAGAAAGCCTAATCGCGGAAATAGTTCGCGACACTTGTATCCTTTCTAACCTTGTATATTATTCTAACTACCTTCTTCTGATACGTAAACACATTCACCGCTAGTGGCACGCTTCCCCACAACATTATGCCATAAGTCATGACTGAATGGAACAGCGCATAGTAGGCCGTCTTCAGTCCTTCAATGGTCAGTCAGTCATCTCATCAAATAACATATCTACTTTATTTCTCACATTTTTCCTCAATTAAGGCACCATAATTTAATTTATAATATTTACAAGATGACTTGCTAAAGTGTTCCCATGTATTTTATAATTTTAGAATTTAAGTATAGATATCCAAGGCATTTTTATGTGGAAGGGAGTTGATACTGTGTTCAGAACTTCTTCTTCTGTTACTAGGTACAGAAGAAAGGATTCCGTATTTGTACTAACGATTTCAGTGTTCCTGTGATAATCTTCATTTCAGAAAACCGTGGTGTGGTGGCATTACCTGAATCAACGAAAAACTTATTGAATTCATTTGGGGATATTTGTATTTCAGTATAGGCCCGTTTTCTGCCGCTCTCACTATTTATTATATTCCATGCTTCCTTAACTGAACTAGAATGTCTAATTCTATAATCATTTGCCCGAGTCTTCGCTTTCACAACATTCCTTTTGTAAGCTTTCTTAAGTTTGTTTAGTTTAGATTTATCTTCTATAATAAGGCCGCTGTTCATTAATTGTTTAGTAATTATTATATTGTCCCTCTGATTCTTTAGCTCAGTGTAAATCAGATATTATTTCTAGAAGTAAATCGGTCTCTATCTATCACTTTTTTTGTTAATGGAAAACAGTATTCGAATATTCTTAAAAAATTATTAAAAAATAAATCAAATAAATTATTTGCATCAACACTAGTACATTTGCATAAATATCTAAGCTAAAGTTATTAAAAAGAATATTTTTAAAAATATCAAGGTTCACAACATGAACTGACCTAGTATATACAGCACATTTGTTTATATTGGAAGGCTGTTTAAGTTTCATTGTAAACTTAGCCATATGATCAAATAACAAGTTGTCCAGTTTGGTGGTGGTTTCACATTATCAATACAGTTTTTCCTTAATGGTCCAGTCGCGTCTTGTTTGTTATGTATAAATTATAACTGTTTAGTAAAAGCATTAAATTGTTAACATTACTTCAGATCTATTATTGAAATTTACATTGAAATCCCCGCACAAACATATTTTACAATCCAATTGAAATAAAAAATTTAAAATTAAATCTTATTTATTTAAAAATATATTAAAATTCCCTCTTACTGGTGATCTATATACACAAAGGAATATCACATTATAACACTTGATACAGATTGTACAAACTTCATAATGCAATTCTTCCCCTGTTCTTCAACAAAGGTTATATTCTCATAAATCATAATCAAGGCCCATTTTTACATAAATGCTCACACCCCCACATTTGTATTTTGTCCGGCAATAGGCTGCATTTACAACATAATTCCTTAGACATGATAATTTAGATCATGTTTATGTAACCAGTGTTCAGGGAGAAGAACTATATCGACATCCCCCAATTGATTAATGAATAATTCTAACATTTCTAATTTATGTTAATGAAGATTCTCGACCGATCTAATAACAACTAAAGGAGATCTCGAGGAGCGGTCAATAAAATGTACACATTTAAAAAAAGTGTACATTTTATTGACCACTCCTCGAGATCTCCTTTAGTTATTTCTAATTTATGCCTGACACTTTGAATATTCAATGTCAGAGTAGAGAAAACAAATTTATCTTCAGACCGATTATTGCTTTCCAACCGAGAAATATTTTTTTTGCTCAGGTGAACTGAGCAGCTGACTGCCTTCTGAATAAAAAACGTCTGATAATCACATTTTCTGGCCAGAACTCAGCACTCATTACTGTATCCATTAGGGAGAAGTTTAGTCCAACTTTGAAGCTGGAAAAGCTGCCTTTATTTTCCAATTTTTCACATTCAATTTCTTCATTGGGCAGAAGCTTTTTTTTATATACTGCTGCACTTGATTCTCTCTGTTGCACTCGTCTGACATACAGCCACATCCACTTTGGTCCATTCATAAGAGTTCGTTCATCTAGGCTTGATGCCGTCCCTATTATGTATTTTTTTTTTAGGTTTGGCTTTCACTTCGGTCCAGACTTCAAACGATTTTTCTTCGTCGACCCTTTCTTCATCTGTGCGAAGTCTTTCTTTGTTTCTTTTTAACTTAGTACCATTCCATTGCTTTTTTGGTATAGAACTAAGAGTAAGTTGAAATGAAATGAAATGAAAAATTTTATTCTTGTCCCGGGACAAAAGTCCCTTAGGAACAATAATACAAAATACAAGTGGCCTAGTATGTCTGGCCTTGACAATTATGTATATATATCATTAGTAATAATTGTAATAATAATTATTGAAAATGATTAAGCCATGAATGATAAGGAGGAAAGAGAGGAATCTTCTAAGGGTTCGGAGAGACTTGTGAGGATAAGAGGTGGTGAAAAAGACGGGACTTGAAGGTATCAATAGTGGAGGCACGACGGATAGACAAAGGTAAGGAGTTCCATAAATAGGTGGCACGGATTACAAAGGATTTTTGAAAAGCGGATGTATGGTGGGAGGGAGTATAAAGATCGGAAGGACGGGAGCGTGTGTTACGGGTGTGGACAGACACTTCTTAGATAGGTTCTTTATTCACTTCGAAACTATCTGATGGTTGTTTACATTTTATGTCCTTATGGGTAGCAGAGGAAAAGTCCACATTTTTTTTTTCAGTGTATTCATTTTCTTTTTTATTATCATTTGAGCTTTCATGTTTTACTTCTTCAATAGCTTTATTAGGTAAGAAGGTTTCGATAATTTTTTTACCGGGCACCTTATTAGAAGAAGAATTACTATCTGTAATATTCATTCTAGTTAAGAGAGTTGTCATTCTTTCTTGGATCGTATTGACTCTAAATTTTAAGGCATCATTTTCTTGCATGATTATATTTATATTCAGCAAACTTTTGTGCTAGTCGTTATATTTAGCACCCATGAATTTCATAAATTTGATTATATATTTTTGTTGATTAACAAGCTCAATCAGCAGGTCTCTGTCAGTTTTATTTTCAGGTAAGATACCATCATCTTTATAATTAAAAAGATCATTAAAAATTATACCTTCATTGGCTGAAGTGGTCAGGTTAAGTTTAGTATTGATGCAAGTTGCACAGGTCCATTTACCATTTGTTTCGTCAACATTTTCTTTAGAATTATTTAAGCAAGTTGTATGAGAACTTTTTCCACCCAGGCACACAACCGGTTTATGTATTTTTTGTAATAATTTTATACACAAAAAATACAGGAGGATAACTCACATGGCGCCATTTTGTAATATGTATTGTTTATGTATATGTATTGTAATGTTAATATGAGATTGTGGCTGTAGCTGAAGTCATGGCGTGGAATAAAAGAAAAGTCCTAAGTTTTCTGAATCCTTCGTAAATATATTTAATTTCACTCTCTCTCTTTAAAAGCATACAATGTAATCAGCGTGAGCGTGGAGAATTTTTATTATGGTCTCTTCTGATCTTCTTGTTTTTCCTCTGCTTGAAACGACTGTACTTGAACATAACTGTTTCCAGCCGGATCCTAAAGTACTGGAAGCACGTACACCACAAGGATTGGTAAAAGGACATGCATACAGTATCACCAGAATCCAGTATGTAGACATAAATACACCCAATGTGTCTGGAAAGATACCGTTGTTAAGATTGCGCAATCCTTGGGGAAATGAAGATGAATGGAATGGTGCTTGGAGTGATAAGTGAGTTTTTATGATAAAAAGAATAATATTTCAATAGTTTCATTTCATTCAGAATGACCTGGGTGTCTGTCTGAACAAAATAATTCAAAGAACTCAAAACCACAATCGACAATAATTATTATTTTCAATGATCGCTCCAAGACTATCATGGTTCATGGTTCTCTTGAAGAATTACTGATTGTCAGTTCTAACTTTCATGGCTTATTTTTTGCCATAGTGTTTATTTTACATAGTCTACTTTGTTATTTATTATGGTTACTCATTTTAACTAATAAGTTAGAAAAAATTCCCCAGTTTCTTCCCTTATATTCCTTGAATTAATCTAAATGAAGTTGCTTTGTTTTATGAACCAGGTCACCAGAATGGAGATTTATACCAGAAAGTAAGAAAGAAGAAATTGGATTGACTTTTGAAAGTGATGGTGAATTTTGGATGTCGTTTAGAGATTTCATCAAATATTTCAGTCGTTTGGAAATTTGTAATTTAAATCCAGATTCATTGAGCGAAGATGAGCTCAAGGATGGCGTTAGAAAACGTTGGGAGATGAGCATCTTCGAAGGTGAATGGGTGAGAGGTATTACGGCTGGCGGTTGTAGAAACTTCCTGGGTAAATATTTGTTGTTTTTTTGTTTTGTTTTTTTAATTTAGGTGCGTTTTTAATAATAACAAGAACTACCGAAATTAATTTTGCAGAAACATTTTGGCACAATCCACAGTATACAATCGAATTGACAGATCCTGATGAGGATGACGAGGAAAATAAATGTACCGTGATTGTTGGCCTGATGCAGAAGAATAGACGAGCTCAAAGAAAAATGGGCGCGGAATGTCTTACTATTGGATTTGCTATTTACCATGTAATTTACAGATTCATTTTAATTTGTTTAAATTCTACTAATATTCATGAAAGATTTTTTGAAAGCGAGTTCCTCGGAGATTACAGATTTTGAGGTTTCCTCAACCAAAAATCTGGTGTGAAATAAACACTCGTCTTTCTCTTACAGCAATTTACATAGTTATAATTGACTAATTCTCTTCAAACATATACATTTTTGCTAGATGTTTGGTTAGTTGCCTTCAGTTTACATCGGGGGGGGGGGGCAGAATCTAAATCAGTGATTTCTAACCATTTGGAATTTGCATTGGAAGAACAACAATCTTGGGGCTGCACTTAAAATACAAACTAACGATAGGTGATAAGCAAAAGTATAATTTTTCTGATATCCTGTACTATATTATTCAATTCATGGTAGTACGAAAGTCATTTAAAATAGAGAATGTGGAAAATGCATTAGATCAAAATATCCATTTGCGATTAATGCTATAGAAAATTTATTATCAAAGTAATAAACTTCATTAATATTTTCAACATTTTACTATAAAAGTAAAAGTGGGCAGCATAAAAGTAATATTATTTCAGAAACTAACATTATAACATATGGTTCGGGTGAAGTAATAAATCTCACGAGAGTTCTCAAGGTGCTCCACAGCATATTTTGATTCTAATATTATTCTTTAACTATTTTCAACCTTGAAAATAGTTGCTCAAAATTTTGATGTTTTCATACAAGTGTAGTGGTAACGAAAACATTAAGTTGAAGTCAGCTCTCTTTTTAAATTTGATAACTTTACTCCAACGATGGATGAGGATCCGAAACCGGTCAGAAACCACATAAACATAAATGCTAAGACGGATAAAATCCCAGATGTAGATACATTATTAAAAGAATCTGCATAGAGATTCATTAATGTGTACAACCATTTCAGTTTAGGTAAAATCTGACTATAGCCCCATCATACACATACACATATACACACATTCTACACTTTATACACTCATATTCTACACACTCTCCAAATTAAAGTCCTTTCACTTTTATTAAAAACATTTTCCCGGGGAAAATTTATTTCCAAGTTGTTTTGATGGAGTTGTGTCTTTAGAAGATTTTCTTATAAATTGCTATTAAACTATCCATTACGGATCCACTGCCACATATCTAGTGCAACTTAACATGCAGTAAAATTCAAAGTTTGGATCTATTTAAAGCGTAAGAATTGCATTAAAAGTACAGTATCGAGTATTTTTACATCAGATATTTTTGGAATATATTCCATTAAACTAGATCGACACTTTCATTTTTGAAACCAAATCTCTAGAAGTCAGTCAAGTTAATTTTTGGTTATAAATAAAATGTTTATTGTAAAAGTATAATAGTTAGGCACAGTTTTAAATCAATTTTTCCTCGTTTCAGAGAAACGAAATTTCAAACATAAGTTCATCACTGCTACGTGTACAGGTTGATTTGCATTAATTACCTTCTAGGAAACAGTTTGGCATCAGTAGATTATAGAGTTAGTATTTACTTCGAGGAATACATTTAAAAAAATAAAGTTGGCAGAGTAAAGTATAAGGAGAATACAATAAGGAAAACTGTGGAAATTTCATTGATATGTTTTTCTAAAGAATTTTCTTTATTTATATAAAGTGAAAATAAACTCGAGTGCCAACTAATGTGACTTCTTTTATCATTTAAATTTAATCTAGTGAATCAATTTTGAAATATAAATAGATTTCAGTGGAGGGGGCGATACGCGGTGAAATGAACTTAAACCTTACACAAATATATACTGCTTGCTATAGTTTAGGGGTTATATTCAGTGATTGTAATCTCGAGGGGTAGGTCACTTATTTCGTTTAATTGTAAATTTGTACCTGTTCTGTGAGTGGAAAAATATGTTTTATTTTTATCATTATGGATAAAACTTGTAGTTTGCCTGTAATGTTTATGGGTTTGTGAGTTATGTTTTTTTATGTATATTTTTCTTTACCTTCTCTTACTGCTGATAACAGGAAGTATTGCGATCGAGTCAAATTTTCGATATGGTCAGCACAACTCAAAAACAGAAAAACGCAGAAAGTTCAAAGTTGATATTTAATTTGTGTTGATCAAAATGTGGAGGTAAATTTTGCTGAATGGATTTTTCAGTATTTTTGCGATTTTCTTTAAATTTGATATTAACTACAAATATCAACAGCTACAACTTTTTAATTGAAACATTATTCCGGGAAAATGTATATAAGAGGGGTTGAGGTGGAGGGGTGGTGTTACGTTTTCTTCTAAAGAGTTCAGTTTATTATACGATTCCTTTATTTAAATAATATTAGTTGAAATTAAATATGTCGCAAAAATCGTGAGCTTGCAAAAAAACTCGTATGACCGGAAGTGCGTTTATACTGAAGTTATTTTCAGTAGTTTGCTATGCGATTTTGCCCATAAAAACACCAATGGGTTAATTAAATTGGTTATACCAGCTATAAATTCACAGACTATTATCACTTTTATTGGAAATTGTTTTCTAGAAAGTTCAATTTTAGAATTGTTTGGTGAGGGGGTAAGGTTAAACTTTGTCAAAAAATTGGTTTTATTAAGTTTAGATACTCCCATTTATATAACATTAAAGACATCTAAACATATAACAAGAGAGGAGTTTGAAGGAAATTCGTCATTAATAACTGTATAAATTACAATAAGAGCAAGTCGTGTGAGTGTTTCATAAATCGATTAAGACAAGTTTCTAGTATTTATGATTAACAGGTAAACAGGAAAAATTGTGGACAAGGTACATGTGTAAGCATCATAGACGTAGCAATTTATGTCTAGCGTAAATTTAAAATAAAAATCTTAGGTCGTTCAGAAACTCCATTTTTAATGTTTTTACTGTTTTATGTTTAAATAGTAGTGAAAATGATTTGAAGTGTGAATTTTCAAGCGAATCGCGGCAGGTGGTTGATGACAGCATACGATATTTCATTATTTAATTGTATTTATTATTATTCAGAAGTTTATATAAAGAATATTGATTAATACTCCAAAGCCGTCCAAATACATGCAGCATCTTAGGCTGATGTTTTAATTTCTAAATACAAAAGAAATTATATTTTAGAATATTAACAACATCTCCAATAGTAACCTCTCAGGATTGTTAAATGGCAGATTTATGTAACCTGAATAACGTCATTAAAAGCGCCAACAACCGCTCGAGATTCAAGGCTTGTTTCCCACCGCCAGTATTAAACACAGACCGCCCATACAAGGAAACTTGTATAATAAAACTCTACTGTACTATAAATAGTGTTCACAAAATTGTTAAATTTCCAGTTACTCAATTAATCATAACCAGTTATTTGTACTCTCAATTTCAAATACTTCTCACTAAATCAAATAATAACCGCTTTTATTTTAACAGCTTGAAGAACCAGAAAAATTGCCAAAACCACTTGATCTCAATTTTTTCAAATATAATGCTTCAGTGGCCCGATGTGAATCATTTATTAATTTACGTGAAGTAAGCTGTAGATTTAAATTACCACCAGGATTGTACTGTATTGTACCGTCAACATTTGATCCAAACGAAGAAGGTGAATTTCTATTGAGAGTGTTCACTGAAAAGAGAAGCCATATGGAGTAAGTAGATTATTATTATTTATTTGATGAATTGACTTCCTGTTTTTTTTTATTTTTTAATATACTCATTCATAAGGTTTACTTTCTTTTTTGCTAGAAGAATAAATATGATATCGTGTCAAATTTGCAAAATTGAGTTCTTACTGAATGGTCTATATGTGTTCTTGTGTAATGACAGTGCATGGGATATGTGGTGAACAAATGATAAAATGTCACAAAAACGAAAAATTGCAAGAAGCATAAACTTGTATTCCTTCAGGTTCCAACGTTGAAACCGCCAGGAAGATTTTGATAGAAATCCGGAAGTGCCACTTTACTGCATGAGTTTTTTCAGTTTTTTTTTCCCTAAAGGGGCTAATTTTCTTTTATGTTTGTGTAATAAGTACACAAAATATAGGCCTTCTCTTGTTTCGAAACATTTTTCTTAGAAAATTGATTTTTGAAGGGTTCTGAGAGGGGAGGGGGTGACCTGAGGCGAAAGTGCTACCGAAAAACTAAGTGTCAACTATTTAATAAAGATGTCAATTAGATATGTTAAAAAACCAATTAAAATAAAAGCGTTAACCACTATTGCAACCTTTACAGAATGGGTTTTTTAGTTTTCCGCCATTTTCTTGATAACAGCTCCGTAAATTTTCTTTAAATAAATTCCGCGGGTTCTGCGGAAGCTATTAGGTGGTCTCTGTAATTACTTCCACCTAGTGGGATTTAGCTAAACAATGAGAAGAAATTTGGATTTTTAGAAAATTTGCCAATCAGAACTTGAGAATTTCAATAAGAAAAAGTCGTAGGAGTGTTTCACAGTGATTTTTTTGTTTTTGTTTTGTTTTCTTACATGTATCTCTATTCTTTATGTATTATTGCCTTACATTGTTTAGTTTCGTTTCATTTTTAACGTAAACTTATAAATTCACAATAAATTTATAAACTTATATAAACTTGACAGTAAATGGAAATTTTTAATTCTTAATTCCCAATAATTTTCATTTCCTTTAAATCCAATAACTTACAATAGTATATTCTGTTTTGTTAAATCATGTAGAGAATTCATAGCCTTGACGAGCTTTTTAATAAAATATTCATTCTGAAGTTTGAAATTTACTTTTAGTTCTCACGTAATATCGTTATTATGTTAATAATAGAGTAAATTATATAATCAGTATTTGTTCGAATATTAAATTTTGGTTCCTAAAAACAAAGAATGAGTTTAATAAATTTACAGTAATTTTAAAAATTAAATCGCCACTTTTTTAATACTTTCATGTTGGTTCTTTCATACTTTTGGTGTGATCAGCTATATTCGATTTCCTTTTGATGGATTAAACGGTGCTGACCAATCGCCTGTGATATTGGGAAACTACAGTTAGTACTGACCGGTAATTACGAATACCAGAAATCTCAGCCAGTGAAAAAAAGCCGGCTGAAATCTCAGCTTTCACCACTGAAAATCATTATAATGATAGGCGAGATGATTCATGGACAGTTATGCTTTAGATTTAAAATAAAATCACTTCAATAGAATTCACTACTGAACTCTGTTCCTAAATAATCGGTATTTAGACATTTTCTTGTGCAAGTTTTCCTAGTTTTGGATGTGCCAGTAAATATGGTTTTCTTAGATTGAAAAATTCTCTCATTTAAACAGAAAGTTCTCTCTTTCACTTTCAGTTACTTAATTCCAAAATTACTTTCAGGGAGAACGATGAAGAAATTGGAACAACCGATATCGATACTAGGGTAAGTTGGACTTGACGTATATCCATTTTTAGAAAAATTACGAATTTAGTTATGGCAATCCAAAAACTTAAGTCACTATTAATGCGATTAAATTATGTAAACAGGTGAAAGAGATACAACCAGAACCGGAAGAAGAAGAAAAGAAACAGGATAAAGTGAGAGAGTTCTTCAAGAAGTTGGCTGGTGAAGATGAAGAAGTAGATTGGGTTGAACTCAAAGAGATATTAGACTATGCCATGAGGAATGGTAAGTTGAGCATTTCAGATAATAACACTTATCAAAAATATTTCTTTCCCTGCACTTTTCAATTTGGATTTCCTGCACAGAGTAATTATTTATCAAATTAAATAAAGATTTATGTTTCCTTTGTTTTTTTTTTGTAAGTTGTCTCTTGAAACTTCATCATAGTGTGTGATGTATCAACATACTTGATATTTAGCCATGATAGCTGAAATTTTAGAGACGTGGCCCGTTTAAGGTGATATATGTGAGATCCGTTTCCAATTTTGACCTTGAATTTTGTAAATTGTGTCATAATTTGTGTAATTAGTTAAATACGCTTGTATCCCCCGCCTCGCCTCGTTCATGACTTCTGAACGGCAGTTGGACATAGTAGGCATTATTTATACATAAAAAGTTTCGAAAAGATTTGAAAGAGAGAACTTATAAATGAAAATAACCTTTTGTTTCTCGCCCTTATAGAGATAAGGAATAATAGTGAACAAAGTTATTAAAGTGAAAAAACATTCAAATGAAACACCAGTTCTGGTGTTTTTAATATTAAAACTTAAGCACATTTCTGGAATGAAGCATGAATAAGCAAAAAATAAAAACAAAAAATAAATAAATGATAAAATGTGAGGTTTGTGTACACATAAATGGGGATCAGTTGCCATAATTAACTTCATATCAGTTGAGGAGTTGCCACGACCAGCATGATCGAATATTGAATTTACAATAAACTTGAACAAACCTCACTGCAATTGTTGGTTTTTATCCTTCTTTTTGGTTCTAATTTATTTAATTATGTACGTGGCATGTGTGTTACCTAAAATTTATTTGCATGCAAATGTTAACATTAATTTACTTAATTATCAGATACTAAATATGAATGAAACTTTCTTTTGATTAATAATTTCTGTTAATTTTTTTGTTTTGTTTTAACAGTTCATATTCAAACAAATACACGGAAATCAAACATACTAAAAACGAAATTACAAATATTAATATTTACAATAATTCTTCATTGTTTAAAATGGAACATTTTAAGCCTTTTTTTCTCACTTTTTAAAGACTTCATACTTTTAAATATAAAAAATTCAAATTAATTAATTCCCAATTATTCAACAAAATTAATTTGTCATAAAAAATATTAAAGGTTTGTTCAACCAAGACACAGAAATTAATACTAAGTCTGCCATTCTCTCACTTCTAAAGTACTTGTAAAGTTTAATTTTCAATTTTTGTAATTTAGTTTCATTTTGAACTTCCGATTTTTTAAATATAGTGCTTTTATGTAAGTATGCTTAATAATGCTCTACTGTAAATATAGGTATGTATGTGCTATATCTATGTATATAATGTTGGCATGAAGAAAAAAAAAGTAAAAAATATTCCTTTTTTCTAATGATAGTTTTGTTCATGACATAATAACGTTCAACTAAAAACAGCGATGGATACATTTGTTTGTTTTTTTGTTTTTGCATAATGCAATGTGCCACCCAACTGGTGCCTGCTCACCTACAGCACCCCTTCCAAAGTAGGTAGTCTTCCTCCAACGCCTGGTGACTACCCAGGTTTCCAAATCATCACAGGATGATAGTATCGCAGTCCATTAGGAGGTATTGGTGTACATCTCCTCATGGATTCCGCAGGTGCTATCGTGTTGTAGGCCCAACTTCTTGCAGGTGCTCCCGGAGTCTACAATGCCCCCTGAGGAAACCTATTAGCAAACAAGCTTATTTCTACTTAAACTGATGTGTGCTTTAGATCTTTTCTCGTTATAACCGCCGCTCGCAGATCTTAGCCTGCCTCAGTTCTGGAAATGTTCCTGAACTGTGTTTTCCTCATTTCTGAGTTTTTCCCAAAGAGATTGGTCACTTATTCCACAGAAGGGTTCACGCCCCGAAAAAAGAAGTTCAGCGTCTTTCCTTGTCAGGGTGTAGGCCATCTCATTCTTTCCACGCCAACATGTCTTAGTACTCATTGTGGTTGTAATACCGTCCCTAAACAAGAGAATCAATCCCTATAAAGGACGAAAAATAGAACGCTTGCCGCATGCGAGCGTTCATACAATTTGCGTCATTTATGGGAATATTATATTTCTACTATTTTTCAAACCCACAAAAGTAACATATTGTTTACATAATTTCTGCTTCCAATAATGGTGAAAGCAGCTCTTACCACTTTTACCACCATCATGTTTTTCTTGTAAACGTACAATTTTTTACTTCCTTGGTTTGTAGTACTTTAATTAAAATAATACTGTCATGAATCAAGACTTTCATTTCAAGAATTACATCCTATAGATAAGGTGTTCTTCAGCATGACTCTTGAAATTGTCTTTTGTTTTCTTTCAGATTTAATTTTTTTTTAGCACGTTTGGTTTATTCTCATCATTTTTTTCATTTCTTTTCTTTTTTCCTCAAGTGTATATATCCTTCCCATCAGTTTTATAATTATTTTTATTCGTTTATATAATTATGCCAAATAAATATAAACTAGATTTTCATCTAATTTCACTAATCGTTTGTAAATTTTAAATGAAAATTGTAAATAGTCTCCAACGAATTAAAGAAATAAAATAAATAAATTTTATTATTTTTATTTTGAAAATTTCCTTAGTAATTAAATTTTACCTAGTAACATAATCATACCAATAAAATGCTAACTTTATCTAAATTTTACTTAATTTCTGTTTGTGAAATTATTAACAAATTTTTGTTTTTATTTCATTGTTTTGTTTAACATCAGTGACCTTCAATTTTATGTTTTCTGACGCTGTATATGTTTTTGTGATTTCATAATTTTTGAATACGATCCCTTTTATTATAAAGCTCTTTACAAGTTTATTTTAGCTGTAGCTTCACTTTGTTTGGGGACATTCCCAAAACGTGGCTTCTCAAACCTGCGGGCTGCGTTCCATCACCAACCTTCAGAATTGCTGCCCTTAATACACATGAAGTAAACGACTGCGCAGACGATAAAATCCACTCATTATCGACTCTCCGAACCCCACACCCAAATTCAAAAATTATAAAATTTGGCAGTTGAAAATAGTTCGTGATGCGAATAATAGATCAATTATTTTTGTTGTGTCAGAACTTATTCTGGTGACTTTATAATTAGAATAGTAATATCAGAATTGATCCGGAGTTTTACTTGTTGACTTAGACACCTATAATCAGAAATGAAAAATATATGGTCAGAGATGAAAAAGTTTATCAAAAGTTATTCGCTCTACTACTTCGCTTTACTACGCAGAACAACTTTTCCAGCAAGGTTTTCCAGGATGATTTATTTAGCCTTGGATGTTTTTAGGCTTAATCATTTGATCACTGCATGCAACGGAAGATCCTTTGAACAGTTTTAACTCCTGAGAAAAGAATATCCAGTATTTTACAACCTGTACGTTCCCGTCATATTAAAAAAAACTCTACTGGAATATCTTGACACTAGTGGATGTCTTATTCAGAATACATGTAGCAGCTTAAACTGACAGGAAAGAACCTCTTTGAGTGGGTTCAACTCCTAGAGAAGAAAAACGATGTATATAATCTTCTACGAGCATCAACCTCCATGCCTAAAATATATTCAGGAATGAAAGTGTTCTCTAAACTAATGAGTATCATTTTCAACAACGGTATAGGTAATGGTATAGTTTGTTCAGACAATTTTCCATTTAATCTAGGTTGGAATGAGGGGTTGTAAAGACTGAAACCTTTGAAAGATATTCTCAGTTAGATATGCAGACGGCAATATTTAACAAGTAACTATCCTGGGAAATCATACTTCGAAAGCGCCAACTGAACATAAAGCAGCTGTAGTCGAATAGTTTGGTTCATTATCCTATCTGTACACGAATCCTCAGTAACCTTGGATCCAGCATTACAGCGCTTGACTTTGTCGTAAAATACGTGAGATAGTCGGACCAGAGTTTCGATTCCTGTGAAAGTTCTAGCGGTGTTGATCCAGCTCCTGGATAAAAGTTATTAATTAATTGTGAACTTGGGCTGCGAATACTAGAGACATGGCAACGGGAATGGCGGCGTATTAATGGCCCGCTCATTTTTCTTGTAGTAGACCGGTTTTGGTTATTCCATAGATGTTGAACTATTTGATAACAGTGTTCTCTGGAAATGAAATATTAATTGGTGAAAGTCATAAATTTCAGAGATGAACCATGGTCAATTGTAAGAAATAGAAGCAAGCTAAAGAACGGATAAACTTGCCCCAAGATATGTGCGGCACTATGACACACATGCCAACCATCTATCTATTCAATGTAGTAATCTTGTTTAACATTGAAAACGTTTTAAAATTTTTGAAAACATTTTTTGAAGGCCACTATAATTTGTTTTCTCTGAAGAGATGTGAGATTGATGTTATGCCGGCTATTACAAATTGAATGATTTAATTATGAATTTTAATGGCAGACATAACAAACTAGCTTGTGTGTTATTGTTGTTATAATAGACGTGCCACAAGGCGAGACCAACATAATTACCAGTATACTCTCCATGTTCTGTGGGACTTTATGTCGCGAGACTCCTTTTGCCACCGCTTTTGGTAAGCCATATCATTATTTTTTTTTATTTATTTAATTTTCGTTTTTTATACAAATAAATATTGATTACAACAACAAAAAATCATGTGCGCTACAACTCAGGCTTTATTATCAATCCATAATTTTGTGTTTAATATTTTTTATTATTTTATTTTTCTTGAAATGATTATTATGAAAATGTTAACAAATTCAAACAAATAAAAGTTCAAATAACATTTGACATCACAATCATAATCTACAAAATTGAATTACTCTTCAAATTCCTCTATTAATTGTTCCGTCCAAAAAACGCCATATTTTTTTTGTTACACATCATACCACCATATTCTGTAATTACAGACATTTTATTATTTATAAATGAGAGCATGTTTTGAGTTTTTTGTCCCGTCAATTTTTGTTTTCTTAAATTAATATTCTGAAATTTTACTTTAGTAAATTGTAGCGTAATTTCTTGTAGAAAGACATTTTTAATCGAATAACAATTATGTTTGATTATGTTTATATCTATGAATTATTTTCCAGTTTTGGTTTGTATAACACGATGTTTATTGCTTTATAAAAATAGTAAATTTTGCATTTTGTATATAAGACTCTTTTGCTAATTTTAAATTAGTCATGCTGTTAAAGAAACTCCAATCAAATTAAAAATCGAGTAAACTAGAATCGATACCATCGCAATAAAATCTTTAATCTTACTAAGAACTGCCTTCATTAAGTGGTTTTTAAAAGAAAATTATTATAATATTGAGGTTGACCTGATGTAGAAAGCTTTTTCATTTTGGTGATTTTATTCTAAAATGTTTTTATAATGTAAAATACTTAAATGTTTTTTTATATGTTCTATTTTCAGCAAGTGGAGTGTTAATGTTTTCATAGTTCGCCTATTTAATAACTATTTTTTGTTACCAATAATATGTGCACAAATTTCATAAATGTGGCCGGCCAACTACAATCGTATCTACATTTGTTTTTCTTCTCACTAGAGCTTTTGGATAATTTGCAGAGTTCTATTTTTTTAAGTTGAATTATTTCGCTGTTGTGTTGAAATATTGCTGCTTGACTTTGGGCTTTGGTGCATAGGAAGCAGAATTAGGTATATATATATATATATGTATGTTACCTGCAATAATAATAGGTGTTGGTTGTTACATATTTCATGCATTACATTAAAATTGTAAAGTTGTAAAATTAACTTAGGATTCTTTATAAGCAAGCAATTATCGCAGATGCCACCAGAAGGTAGGTAATATCCATCCTATTGGTTAGGAAAAGTGTTCTATCAATTTTGTTTTCTGTTTTATTCAAGATTTTGAAGAATTGTTTTTGGTGCATTTCAATAAATAGTATGTTCTGTGGCAGTTTGCAGCAAACATGAACTTCAAATTTAAGCAATAGTTCCTTTTTTACTTCTTCCAGCTGCGAGAGGAAGTATTGCGGTCTTTATTTTTGAATTAAAGTTTTTAGCTCCCTTGAGTATGAAAAAATGTTTTTAGTGAATGTCTTCGTGTTTGTGTGTGGAGAAATTAAATTTTAGGAGTTTTAGCGGAAGCTGAGATTGTTAAGTCTTCAATCCTTAGTGGCCAGTCAGTACGATTGCGGTACTATCGGTCATTGAGAGTCAAAGTTATTTAAACACATTTAGTAAAAATTCCGATTGAACAATCCGAGCTGTGAAGAGTTGCAGCAAGAGAAATTCGCGTTTCACGCCAAAGTTTTAAGGTTATAGATCACAACGTTCGGCCTGCACTTGATCTTGGAGTGGTCAAGTTTTTATGGAACTTTTAACTAGGAAAGCATTTTGCTGCCAGTTTATGGTCCGCAAACAAAAGTACATATATCTTCATTATATACAGTACCAAAATAAACATAACTTCTGTTAAATAAAAAAAAAGAAGATGAATTCTATTTATTTTTTTTTTATCGCGCAATGTTTTAGCTGATAGCATTCATCATTTCGAAAAACAATCATTACGCATTACGATTTTACAGAAACAAAAACAGCCGGCGGCTTTTCGAAAGACGTATGTCGAAGCATGATTGCCATGATGGATGTAGATCGTTCTGGTAAACTTGGCTTTGAAGAATTCAAAAATCTGTGGATTGATATAAAAGCATGGAAGGTAAACATATATTATTTATTATTATTATTATTATTTAAGCTGAAAAGTATTTCTTGGTCTTGTAGTTCTTCTTTGTCCATTAAAAATGATGATTTATCTTTATTTATTTATTTTTTGCAGACTGTATTCAAATTATATGACAAAAGTAACAGTGGTTATTTAAGTCCTTTTGATTTAAGACAAGCTTTAAATTCAGCTGGCTACAGACTTAATAACCGTGTACTTAATGCTTTATGCCATCGTTATGCCAGTAAAGATGGTAGAATTGCATTCGATGATTTTATGATGTGTGCTGTAAGGCTGAAATCAATGATGGGTAAATATATTATTTTTTTCTATTATTTTGTTTGTATCTAAAAGTTATAGGACGTTTAAAAAAGGTTGCTCATGTTTACTTACTCATGCTTAATTCACTTTCTTTTTCAGAAATCTTCAAAGACAAAGATCCAAACAATTCAAACACAGCTACGTTTACTTTAGAAGAATGGGTGGAAAATACTGTTTATTCTTAAGAAACGAGAGAAAGAAAGAGTTAATTTTCTCGCTCACTTAGCCCGCCAGACCACCAGCAGTACAAAAGATAATTTTTTTCTCAAGAAGAAACAAGTTTTGCCTAAATATTTCAAATATTAAGCATACTGTAATGAATAACATAAAAAAAACTGTTACTGGTCGCCAAAAATATCCTACATAACAATTATTATTATTGTTTTAATGCAATATGTATAACATAGAAGAGAATATTTTGTTTTTGAAACTAAACAAAAAAAAAATCATTTTATTATGTAATTTTTGTACAAAATACATTTTTATTATCTCATTACTTTAATTTTTAGATTCATAAATCAGCATCATAATGATTATTATATTTGTTCTTTAGAATAAGAAATCTATACGAAATGAAAAGCTCTGCTTTAGCTCAGCCATTAATAAAATATATAATTTGTAAAAATGATTTAAAAAAAAGAAAAAGTTATTATATTTTTATATTATAACTTTAACTGCCAATTGATTATTTTTTATTGAAAATTGAAATAAAGGGTAGAAAACAAATCACTATGGCCTTCTTTTTAAGCTTTAAGGACTTATACAAGTTAAAAATATCAAAGATCTTGGAGAAATCTCTTTAAAAACAAATATAATTCCTATTAAATTCGCTTAGTTCAGAATATATCTTGAAAAAATTGTGTTAATTTTCTCATTTTATAAGTAAAATAACTATATTAATATGTTAAACGTATATATTATTTATATATATTAAGTTTTTATTATTATTAATAGTTTATATGTTTATTTTTAATTATAATTATTATTATGTAGTAGCGTTCGGCAAGAAAAATCTGTTTTTGGACATTGGGCTCTATTATAATTCGATAGTATTTATCATCACCTATTTAGTACATACTTACCACTGTGGTCCTACCAAAATTTGTTTTATCCCTTGGCAATTAAAACAGTGATAGTCATTTTGTACGGAAGAATAAAACACGTCTACAGTCTGTTCATTTATAATAAGTTGAATGCAGTTTTTTTTTAAACTAACTTCCATTGTGCAATCACCAAATTATATCTACATAGTCACCAATTAACTGATATATTTATAGTAGCGTATCGCAGATGTCTGTTCCAGTGTTGTGAACCAGTTGTTTGACATCGTTCTTCTGTTCATCATCATCTTCTTCAAACCGCGGTGATTTAAATTATTTCTTTAAATGAAAATAGATGGTAAGTTAATTTGGAGGGGGATATCTAGAATGGTTAAACATTTCCCAACATTGTCAAAAATTGTCGGCAATATTTCATATAGTTCGAGCTGCATTATTCTGTCCTTATATATATATATATATTCAAATTTTTGCTTAGAAGATAAGACAAGAGGGTTGCTGAACTGCTTGTGGAATAGTATTTTTTTGCTGTTAATGCACCACAACTCATAACTTCAATTCGAAATGTTATAAACAACTCATTACAACAACCGGGGAAATTTTCAACAATTTCCGTTTAGCGCCCATTGACTTACCATCTCATTATCCATTTAAAGAAATGGCTTGTATTGTAACCGTTTGGTGATGATTATAAACTCAAGAATGATGTTAATCAATAGTTAGAACACTGACGGCATCTACTTTGACACTGAGTTAAGACACGCTACCAGAAGTTATCGTGATTATGTAGAAAAATAGAGTAAATATTTAAGATATAGTTTAGTCATAATATATCATATTTATCTTACCTAGTTTCTTCTCATTTCAAAATGGATCCTTAGTTTAGTTTACGTCTCGTACAAAACTTACCGTCCATCTTACTTATTTTATTTCATGACTTCACAATGAATTTTCTTTTGGAAAACATAATTACGCTATGAGTAAATAATTTCCGGTACTGTTAAAAAAGTAAGTACGGAAGAAGAAGACTGGCTTGCAGAAGTAGTACAAAATCTACGCTGGGTGTGAGTGAGAGTATTGCACATTTTAACGAAACTTTTCAATGAAAAATGCATAATTCTCCGCGTTTTTCAGTTCTTTAGTGACTGCAAATTAACTTTACGACGTACTGCTTTTAAGTGCCTAATGAAGGCTATAAAATCACGTTTCTCTAGGTCCAGGTTTTTCTTGCCGGACCCAGTATTATTATACATTTTTAATATTGTAATTTTCAAACTTTGACAAGATGAAATAAAAAGAAAAGCCTTCCACTTTTTTTTAAACATTGTGTTTGGATTTGATGACCTTATAAAAAGAGCATTCAAGCAGCTGAATAAAGTGGCCACGATTTCGCTTTTAGTGTAAAAGATAAAGATATGTGGTGGTTACTCAACCAATATAGACACAAATATCAATAATACAATTGAAAAATGGAGACGCTGTGAATAGTGAATCTTGGTTGAACTCTTATTTATATAAAACAAGAAGAATATAGCGGACATTCTGTTGGTCTGTGCGTCCGCCAACATAACTTACCTTCTTTAGTGATAGCGCCAACGTTGCTCAATTCTGTAAGAAGGAATCAGATCTCTCACTATTTTTTGCCTAGACTCACCATTTTAATAAATTTCATCTGAAATCGTGTTATATTGAACAATATTCTGAAGGACGTCTCGTGACTTTGGTCAAGTTCTACACTACTAATCGACGTTTCGATTAGTATTTTATATGTTCTTCTGAAGGACAAGAGAAATAAATGCAGAACACCTCACAATATAGTTTCTTATAGGAACTTAAAGATTAGACTATATGAACATTACTGATTGGTAGGAAAATGAACATCTAAAAAAAGGCAAGAATGCTTAATATAGTATTATTACCGTGACTCAGTGACTAGTAAACAACTACTTAAGATGTACGTTGGGTGGGTGCATTGATGTAGTAACCTCTTTTAACAGTTAAGTACTTTTAAATTTAATATTCTTAAGATATGTATATACAGTTTCCAGTAGATACTGATGTAGCTTTCATCTAATAAGAAACAGACCAACGTCCCGAAAACACGTTCTGCACATATACAAAATTCTAATCAACAAACTTTTACTTTCTCGCAACTGTTGTAAGAAAGAGGAAGTCATGTTAAATTTGTGTCATTGAGTATCCATCGGAAATACAAGTTTGGGGGCAACTTGAAAATGAAAAAATGCTTTCAGCGATTGTTACAAACAAGTGCATGTAAACCAATTAATTTCAAAAACCAGAAATTCGCAAGTAGCTCAAATATGTTTTTCTTTATAAGGCGCCTCTAGAACATGCAACACTAAGTTTCCGGTCAACTGTCGCATTGTAACTTTACTACAAGGTTAACTTTGTGATTTTCTTGGAAACGGTTTCGAAGATTTCCAAAGAAAAAAAATTGATGTCCAAGAAGAGATCCCCGCATTATAAATATTATTTCAATTTCTGTTTTCATTGAAATAACAGAAAGCAATCTTTCAAATCCAATATAATGAAGAATAATCTATGAATATACAGTGCGGCTGTTATAATATAAAAATTAAAATCATAGTATTAAATGGGAATGTAAGTTATTTGTTTCGAAAATTAGTGAGTAGTTTGTGAGACAGTTAACAGATGTCATGCAGGACAGTCATCTCTAAAACAGATTGAATATTAGGATAAATAAAAAATCTGTTGTGAAATGACGAACTTCTTTTACTGCAATTCCCATCCTTAAATTGATTAAATATTCTTCAATTGTGGACTTATTATCTAAATATTTATTGACTTCAGTAACGAAGAGGTGGGGGAACTAATGCTATTACAAAAATGGCATTTTAGAAAGGAACGTGCCGGCCCAAGTGGCGCCGATTTTGAGAAAATCGTCAATAGCTGAAAATTTGATTTCTAAAATCTTAGGCAAAAGAAATAACTATCAAGGAAGTATTCTAAGCAGGTAAGTCGATCGATCTTACTATCGAACTTTGGCTTGTCTATTAGTAATATTAAGTGCATGAAATGGTTTAATTTAAAAAAAAATAAGAGAAAGTAAAAAGTCATTCCCGTCATCAATAAAAGTTGCCTAACTTCTATTAAAATAATTTGATCAGATGTTACAATTTTAAAGTATAACATTATAAGTTTGTTTTGTTATGTTGTAACAACTTGTATAATAAAAAAGGGTGGTTGTAAGTGGAAACATCCTCTCTAACATAAGTATACCATATTACTTAAAAAGTAAGCTATTAGGTGATATCGATTTGTTGCTACAATCGATATTTAAAGAAATCAAATTAATGATTTATAACAATTACTAATTTATTTTTACTAATTTACATAGGTTGTAATTGCCATGACTTTGTAATATAAGTAGATATGACCATGTAAACCTGTATGTCAAGATATTCTTCTGATTAGTGAACGACAGAAACCAGATATCGAAGTCCGCCCTCATACAAAAATCTCTGCTCTAGATACGGACCTAATGAGCTTCAAAAAATAACTATTGTTAAATATTTACACCACTATTTCTTATTGCGGTTAATAGGTAGGTAGATAAAGTCTTTAATTCAAATTGTAAAAATAAATGAAATATACAATTAATTAAATATTTTTAAAAAAGAAACTAACAACACATCTTATACGAGGGAAGGGAATAGCTAAAGTGGTTAGTGTACTGGACTCCCACGCGGTTCGAGTCCAGCTGTGCTATCCTTAGATTTTTTTCTTCCCAGGAGCCTCTACAGCTCAATGTCCATAGATGCTGAAGCGCCTTAAATTAAAAAAAAAAAAATCTTATATAAATTTATTACAAATCCAAATAAAAGACGTTCGCAAGGCCAAGGACCATCCGCGGAAATTGTTGTTGTGCCTTATACATATAAACATACATATTTATATTAAAAAGAAAGAAAGACATATTTCCATAATAAACAAAAAAAGATGCAAAACATAAATAATAACGAAAACAACTATTACTTTACAAAATTATATTGCGGTTAATATAACTGATACAATGTAAAACACTTGGGTTTTCGGGTTGAGACGATGTCAATGGTTTGTTGTAAACGACGTCTCGCTCATATTACAATAACCTTCTTGAAATATGGGCGAAACGTCGGTTTACAACTGAAAGAAAAAAAAACACCTTTCAGTAAAGTCGCACATTCGGTTGATACTTCCGAAACCTTTGCGTTGGATACAATGCTAGTATTCAAACAGAATGTCGTGCTTCCTTTTTCGTTTTTGAGTTTCACAGACACACACACACACACGAGACCATTCGCTAAAAACATTTTTCCTATTTTGACCATTTCAAAACATTTTATTTTTAATGAACGTTCAGTTTCGAAAATTTGACTCGATCGATCACAAGACAAGAATAGGTGAGAATGAAAAATTCTGGTAATACACCCCCACAACCTCTTTTCCATTTCCGGCAATAAACTAAAAATTGTCAAATTTTCTTCAAAGTTGAAATTTTTCTACCTGGTCAATTGTCCTCAATATGCTGCAGTATGGGGGTGGAGAATAATAATTGGCACTATTGAGGAAAGCGTCACCTGCCAGTTCTCCTAGAATCATCAGATTTTTCAAACTGTGATTTTGTCTGCAAGTTTGTGATTATCACGCTTCTTATCAACATCCGATGAACACAAAGTGAAGGAGGCTATCACAGAAAAAAATTCCTTTTATTTTTCCAACTCTGCGCGCAATCTACCGTAACGCCTCCCCCAGAATAAATTGTCTGGAAAGAAAGTTATTTAATGCTACTAACTGCTATAAAGTTACGTATTAGTTAAGTATCTTTATTAAGTATGAGTATTAAGTATTAAGTATGTATCTCTATTAGTTCTCTATAAGTTAAAATGCTTTGTTTATCGAGAAATTCGCGGAAAAACTGAAATTTCAACTACACAAACACACGTATATAGGCCAACCACATTTCAACTACACACACACGTAAATAGGCCAACCACATTTCAACTACACACACACACGTAAATAGGCCAACCACATTTCAACTACACACACGTAAATAGGCCAACCACAAATTCAACTACACACACACGTAAATAGGCCAACCACATTTCAACTACACACACATGTAAATAGGCCAACCACATTTCAACTACACACACGTAAATAGGCCAACCACATTTTTATTGTTATTAAAATATAATTGGTGGGTTCTGGGTAAGATCGTTAGGTTTTCCTCTAACACATAATTACTTTCCACTATCTATGGGAATTAAGTAAACTGAATATTTAGTATTCCGAGTTTTAGAAAAATTTATCAATCATTAACTGGTAGAATTGTAGTGAGAAAAATTGTGTGGGTGTTTCACAACAGATTGTTTATTTTGCTTAGATAATATTAATTAAATAAATACGGCTAAAATGAAAATTTATGGAACATGCTGTGCTTGTATGTGGGAGGACAGTTACGCTGGTTTTAATTAAGATGGCTGTGTAAATATTTATAATAAATGCAGTAAACTAAATATTAGGACTTGGTTATTTAGTTGGGGGCAAGTTCTTGTGCTCGAGTATGAAAACTATTAAAGAGCACAGAAGAAATACGAGAAATGTGAAGCCATTGTGAACCGAGGGGATATTAAAAGAAAGAAAATAAAACAGGGGTAGTAGACTTGAAGAAGCAGAAGCAATGCAGAAAGAGTGAGAGACTGAGGGGTGGCGAAGTGTCCGCTAGAGTGCGGTGTGCGCGGCCAACTCTGACCTTTGCCCAGTGAACTCTGTCAAGTGGGCGTTCTTCTGTGTGTGTGTGTTTTTGGAAGCTCAGCAGCGCTGCCGCAACACACACATACACAAAAACAAAAACACACACACAACCAAAAGCCCATGTTACGATGGTTTCTCTAGAGTTTCAATCTTTTCTGCCCACATGACCGTTCCTAACTGGCAACACCTCCTACGTGACTCTCTCTGCCTTATCACTGTCGGGGGATACAGTGCCCGGGTGTGGTCCACTTGTTTCAGCTTCTTCAACAAATCCCCCTAGCTACCGCTGAAGAATCTGGCATAAAAACTATTACAAAGCTATTTATCGTTAAAAGCAAAAAAAAAAAAAAATTGCTGTGAAATACCCACACGACATATTGTTGTGTTAGTTAATACAATTACAAATGCCGACATATTGTTGTGTTAGTTAATACAAATTACAAATATCGACATATTGTTGTGTTAGTTAATACAATTACAAATGCCGACATATTGTTGTGTTAGTTAATACAAATTACAAATACCGACTATTGTTGTGTTAGTTAATACAATTACAAATGCCGACATATTGTTATGTTAGTTAATACAAATTACAAATACCGACATATTGTTGTGTTAGTTAATACAATTACAAATGCCGACAAATATTCTTTAAATTTGGAAATATCACTCAATGATTAGTTGCCCTGATATAAATATAGAAAACCAAATTTCAAAAAATAGATTAACCGGAAGTGTGACTCTGCTGTGGAAAGGTTTATCATCATTTTGTGGTGCAGAAGGCAACACCAATATCGAACTCCAATACCACTCTAAATCTAATGTCATAGATTCCACAGAACCTCCATCAAATCTTCTTCTCTCCGCAATCTCCTGAATCGTTTCAGTTTGCCTCACTCTCCGAGTAAGTTTCCAAAGCAGTGGTTCTCTCGGCTTGCTCCTCATGCCTCTTGCTGAGGCTCTTCCGTCAAACACAGTTGCGATCTCGTAAAGAGAGTTGCTGCACTTATCGGTCTATGCAACATTTACTGTTAAGCTTTCATTTTTCTAACCCTAGTTCTGAATTAATCGGAACTTAATAACATGGCACTTAACAGGAAATTTAAGTGGCGAAGTAGGAAACCAAATGACCGATAGAACTATAATTGAAGACATTTGACAACAAACTAATTGTATGTTCACTCGGAAACCCGGAATGTATTCACAACTGGGACAAACTAATCTTACCATAACTAAAATAATAATAGAATAATAAAAATATTAAAAAAAGTCTGGTGTGAAACACTCACACAACTTCCTTTTACTGCAGTTAACAAATTTGTAACTGACAATTTATTGACAAATTTCCTTCAAACTTATAATGTTCACTAAATGTTTGTCTTCAGTTTTAGGTCGATGGGAGAATCTGAACTTGATAAAATGGACTTTAAGAGAAGCACAACCTCCTCCCACCCTCCAGAACTTCTTTAAATAAATTCTCGGAACAAAGTTTCAAACAAAAGTAATAGATGTCTAAATTCACAGTTAGTGCATCAAATATATATATATATATATAATTGCAAATGAAAAATGACTTTTTTGAGGAAACCTAACCTTCTCCCGCCTTCTAAATGAATTTCTCGGAAAATGACTTCAAGCAAAAGTGCACCAAATATATATATATATAATTGCAAATGAAAAATGACTTTTTTGAGGAAACCTAACCTTCTCCCGCCTTCTAAATGAATTTCTCGGAAAATGACTTCAAGCAAAAGTGAAGAAAAAATGAAAAAAATCGTTGGAGCCGTTTTAGAGAAAATAGCAGGAAACTAGTAAAGTGGTACATCCGATCAACCAGTTTTCTTTAAACACGCAATATCGGCAACATATTTAATTATATTTCATATTATTGAGAAGATAAAATTGTATAATAAACTAAAATAGCTGTCGAATATGTGGTTGGCTCCGCAATGCGGAATAACCAACAAAATTAAGCCTGCTATGACGGATAAAATCATGAACTAATAATAGCACTTTAGAAAAAAACATAGCCCCACCCTTCCACAAAAATGAATTTTCCCGCAGAACTATTTCAAATTAAAGTGTAGCTCATTTAAATGTCAAGTTTATATTACAAGTTTAAAGAAAATCATTGGAGCTATTTTTGAGAAAATCGCAAAAAACTGGAAAATCCATTCAGTAAAGTGGTACTTCCGGTTGACAGATTTTGTTCAAAACCTCATTCTCCGGTCCAATGCTAAGACTTAAACTAACTATGAAACTTGAACTGTCTCCTATTTTTGTTTTTTGAGTTATACTGACCACCCCTGACCAAAACCATTTTTTCGGTCTCAGGGGAAAACGGTATTTCCGGTTAAAACTCGATATCGAAAATTTGATACCATTACAATACTTCCTTGTGCTAGGAGTAACAAAAAGTAGAAAATAAGCTAATGGAAAGCACTCTGTCTCTATGTTACAACTGTTCCTTTTTGGCGGCAACTGTTCCTCTTTGTCAACTGTAATTGATAAATTTTCTTCAAACTTGGAATTTCTATTAGATATTACCATCTCAGCACAAACAAAGGTTTCTGTCAAAATCCGTCAACTGAAAATAAAACTTTACTTTCTGCCTTCTTATACGCCTTACTAGCTGATCCATTTGGAGTCAGGTTTAGACCCATTTTGCTAGGTCTTCGCTTTAAATGGGGTCCAAGTTTTTAAAAATGCAGCAGAATATTGGCAAATGAAATATAAGAGCTAAAATATTTTAGTATGCAAAATGGAAAACTCTTGCAGCTGAATATGCGCCTTATCCACTACGTTGACTAGCCTCTAGTATAATCTGAATTGGAAAATTCGTTGCAAATTTTATTGACAAATGTCATAGCATGTTTGGTTGCACGGGCTAAATCCCGCAGATATACACTGCATAGGGAACTCGATTATGATGTCCGAAGTGGGAATCTTCTCGCTAACAGCTCCATTGGACCAGACCATTTCCCGTTGGGTAATCAAACACAGATGTGAGCTGCTTGCTCTGAAATTACGGCTCTCTCTGTAATTTGCAGATTACAGAGGACATTATTATTTTGTTTGTATGTGTCCTATTCTAAAAAGTATCCGTATCTCTGACAAGGAAAGTTTTTAAGTGGGGTTATGTTTTCTTCAAAAGTGCTATTTCAACCAATTATTATGTAATTGTGTCGTTTATATAATATTAAATAGAATTAAATATGATTTTTTTTTATTATTATTATTTAAGGCGTCTCAACATCTGTGGTCATTTGCGCCCGGAGCCTTCTCAGTGCACTGCCGGCCTCCGGACAGTGTTCTCCCGTTACACACAACCCTGTCCATCACCGGACAGTGAGCTCCTAGGAAGAGAAAATCTAGGGGCAGCACGGCTGGATTCGAACCCGTGATCTCCGCGTTACTAGTCCAGCGCGCTACCACTGAGCTAATCCCCTCCCTAATTAAATATGATGCCAATATTTCGAATTTGAAGAAAATCGGTAAACCTGAAGTAGTTTCTACTGAATAGTTTTTTTTTCAGTTTTTTGCACAAAAACACCAACGAATATCATTAAATTTGGTACACTAACTGTGAATATAGAGATATATTAATTTTGTTTGAAACTTGTTTCCGAGAAATCCGTTTAAAGAAGTCTTGGAAGGGGTGGGAGGGAGGAGTTTGTACTTTCCTCAAAAAAGTTATTTTATTAAATTTAGATTCTCCCACCACTGATATAAAACTGAATGACAAACATTTAGTGAAAATGGTAAGTTTGAAGGTCCTCGCAGTAGGTCTAGTGCCTATCTCGCTCGCCTTTGGTGCGAGTATTCAGGGTTCGATTCCAGTGAAGGCAAAGTCAGTGTTGACCCAGCATCATGGGAAAAAGTGGGAAAATTGGTAGCGCACCTAGGTTGCGAAGGCCGGAACTAAAAGGCGAGGGAAACGAGGCGTGCTTACCACACGTCCCCCAATAAAATTGCCGTCTGGCAAGCCTTGGCCCTTCATGGGCTATTGCGCCTTTTCTTTTATCTTGGAATGCTAATTGCGCAGATATAAATCTACCACTTTTATTTGGACACATTTTTTGGAAAAATGGAAAAGCAAGTTTGCTGGGGTCTGACGGAGAGGGCTGTCTTATTTCAGATAGATCTTAACAACCACTATAATTTCCAACAACTTATATTGATAGACTGAAACACATAACATACATACACATATAAACACAAAGCATTCACTCTACAATTACATTTCCGCCCCTACGGAACGTGAAAGCACGTATTTCCTGATATGATTGCAATATTTCCTGGTGTAAGCATTAAGAGAAAGGCAAAAAAAAATTAGTTAACGTACAAATTGGTGACAAACTAGTAACAATTACTATATAACCTAGTAGATCAAGAGACGAATAAGATATAATTTGGAAACGGAAGTGGTGGACTGAAAATCACAGAGAGTGGGAGCGGTAGAGCGAAGGGGGGAACAGGCCCTCGTCGAGTAGCGAGCAGTTCCAAGGGTGTAGATTTGATGAGGAGTTTGGGAATGGAGAATTGTCTTGGTTGGGTGTGAGTGAGTGTGAGGAGGGTGTGACGGCAGTGTAAAGATGAAGATGATGTGATGTTATAGAGGGAGTGGAGATGGATGCTGTGGTGTGTGAGAAAGAGAGAGAGATTATGTGTAGTGTAGCGCAGACGCGATCAAGTGGGCCGTGGTAGAGAAGTGATAGTAGTAGGAGAAGAGCGGAGAGTGACCCCCAGCAGTGCTGTGATGGGAGCCAAACAGGTAGTATGTCCACGGTCAGGGTGTTTGAGTACATAGTGCTCGCGCTCCTCAATCTACTACTGCTACTATTCCTATATAGTGTGGTAGTAGTTGTAGTGACAGCCGCTGAATATCATTTTCCCGGCTTGGAGTGTCATTTTGAGGGTGCCTGCCAATGGAGATGGAATTCATCCAATGTGTCCACCTTCAAAGTTGTCACCGGACAGGAGGTGAACAACAGCTGGGTGCCCGGGGATGGAGCACTTGGCGGGCCATTCAATGACGCCGACAATAGTACACATGGTAAGTGAACTTCAAATCATTTGCGATTGAAACAAAAATAAATATTTTTTTTTTATTAAAAAAGATCTGTGCAGGCCACCATTTTCCTTTTTCCTATGCGGGAACCCCTACGCCCCAAAATACACGGTATGCCCCGAAACAAAAATCAGAACTATTTGTACCTTCCATGGACCTAGTTTCACTGTTTTTTTTTCTCTTGCCCTCCGTTACAAAAAAAAAAGAAGGAAAAAAAGTGTGCGAAAGAGATAGTATGTTATGACAATACGAGCAGAGGTGGTTAGGAAAGGTTAGGGGGTCCACCGCCATTCGTCCGGCCGCCCCTAAATCCCGCCGCCGCGGAGATCGATACTCTCTCCAGCATCCTCGCACATCTCCACCTCTCCTTCTGGACCAAACCCCGTATGCTTTTTCCCCTCTTTTAACTTCATAGCTATATAGTTGAAAAGCTATATACAAAAATTAACCGGTTAAAATTTTATACAAGATACATTTAATTTTCATTAGTTGATAATGTAAGTTCCGCGCGCCAATGAAACTTCGACAGCGACCTTCATGATCTGGATCGTTTTCTTCAGTTAAATTACCTCCTTTACTGCCGCTTTTCTCTATCTGCCACTTGTTCTCCCCCCTCCCCCCGACCAACAAAAATACGCTTTCCGTAAAAGCAGGCAAAACTTGGACAAACAAACCAAAACTCTATTAATGGATCACTTTCTCTAGTAATATATATATTACAGTGCTACTGTAACAAATTGTCTTTAAACTTGGAATTTTTACTAAACATTTAGCTTCATTATTAACTTCAAACAAAAATGGTGGGGGATTATACTTGTTGGTTTTACGGGATAAGGACTTTCACTTTCCTAGAAACTTTCCTACAATTAATTTCTTCGACAAAATGTTTCAAATAAACTTGATAGGTTTAATATATGTGCGGTTGGCATTCAGATTTTGAAGAAAATCGTTAAAGCCATTTTCCAGGAAACTTATTCTGTAAATTCGTACTTCCGGATTAACCGGAACTGAGTTTTCTTTAAACTGCAATTCTAGCAATGCATGTAAAAATTTATATGTGAGCAGTAGATCAAAACTGCGCAGAACCGTAAACTACTTTGAAATGGCATTCTTTGAGGAAACCATAATGTTTCAGCTTCTCACAGAACAAAAACTTTTCCTTGTAAATATTTTACTTCAAACTGTCTGGTGGAGGGGGGGGTTAGTACTTAGTAGTATGGTGCCTTCTAACTGAATATCAGCTTTCTGCGGTTTTTGATATATTTCATTCTCTCTCTCTCTCACACAAACACACACACACATACATCAGAGAGCCAGTCGGTAAAACCCATTTTTTTGTAAAATGTAGCCAAAATTATTCCCTCCAGTCCACAATACACAATATTACAAGAGCATGTACTTCGGATATAAAATGCCACGATCGCACTTTCTCTTCTCTAAGCGGAAATCCACCATAAACTTAAACAAAGCCATCAATTAAACCATGAGCATCCTTGGAAAGCAAACATTCCCCCCCCCCTACCATTCCACACCGAACTCTCTCAAAAAATCTTTTTCCCAAAGAATCTTACAATTAAAACTATTAGCTCCGTTTATTTAAATTTTGTAAACAACATATTCAAAGAAAAGCGTCAAAGCCATCTCTGAATAATCGTGGGAAACTGAAGATAAACTCTTGTCGAATACTCACCCAATTTTCTTCTATAGCCTTTTTTCTACCAGTCAACAAGGATTTTCTTCAAATCTGAGAATGTTTGCAAAATACTTTACAGGTCTTCTTATATTGTGTATTATGGACTGGAGAGAATAATTCTGGCTACATTTTCTCGGAGAAATGTTTAAAATAAAAATGATAGATATCCACAAATTTAATGTGGTACACCGAATTTAAAGATAACTTTTGAATACCAAACTCCAGGGTGAGAGAGAGAGAAGATAAGTCGTACTTCCGGTTAATCGATTTTTTTGAAATTAAGGAATTTTAGCAATCTATAAGTTTTCCTTATAAAGGTGATAGAACTGTATATAACCTAAGTGAACCCCCTCCGGCCAAATTTCCTATCGCTCCTTTCTGGAAACAATCACACCATCACTAATACTTCCTGCTGTGATTTTCAGCCGACCGGTTGTAACATATTCGTATATGGAAAAGATTTGCGTACTTTTTTTCTTTCTCAAATTGCTTTGAGAGAAATTTTAAGAATGATGTTAAATTTCAAAATTGAGTGTTCACCGGAAATACATGTTTTGAAGTTGGTATGTGATTGTGTGCGAGAAGAAGTAGGGGACCAAATTATCTCGCAAATGAAAAAGAAAATCACAGAAAGTTGCTAAAGTAATGCCTAGGAAACCATTTTCGAACGTTTCCGTCAAAATTCGTCACCAGAAGAATTTCAAGAAAATCGCTAAACGAAAAACAAACAATTTCACAATTTTCTCTTACTGCAATTAATAAAATTTAATCAAGAATTTTCTTTAAAATTGCTACGTTAAAATGTTTATGTGGGTGGCCATCTACCTACCCCCCACACCCTCTCTAAAATCCAGTTTTTGTAGAAAAATGGTTCCAATAAAAGTGATAAGTATTTATGTGCACAGATAGCTATGAAGTCCAAACATAATTGGTGGAGCCGTTTTCCAGAAAATCACGAAAAAACTAAAAACAAAAATATTCAGCACTTCCGGTTGATGGATTTTGCCCCCGAAATCTTCGTGTCTGAGTGGTAGTAGTACCCCTGATCAGAAAACCAAGTTATCTCTATTTCTAAAAACTATTAATAATTTTTTAAAATATATGAAGTGAAAGATGGTTGAGTGATGGACTATTTTAGTAACAGAGAGGACGTCATTCGAAAATTTTACTTATTTATATAGTGGGTTAGATAAAAAGATAATCTACTAATAGAGATGTTAAATTTTGTGCTAATAGTGACTGAGATAAAGTTTTGCTTCTCACATGGCTAGGGAACCTGAAATCTGTTTTGGTTTTCATTTTCACAAACTGGACAGACGCATTAAATAATTACAGCAATCTAGGAGGCGATGAGAAATATTGCTGGGACGGTAAAGTAAAATAAATCTGGTAGGAAACCCTTCCTCTTACTGCCATTCACTTAATAATAAACTTTTGCATATTTGTTCAAACTTGCAATTTCTACTAAATATTTAATCATCTTCTCAATGTTATAGAAATGGGTGAGACACTAACGAATCTATTTAAAATAACTTTTCTCGAAAAGACTTACAAAAAGTGATACGTCTCTGTGTACGAAGTTGAATGAAACCCGATGGAGGAAATCGCAGAAAACTGAAAAAGTTATTCAATAAAGTCACACTTTCGGTCAATCGATTTCTTTTTTTAACCTCCGTTTTGTAACAATACTCCTAGTATGAGGAAGTATTGTATCGTGTCAAATTTTCGATATCGATTTTCACCGGAAAGACACGGTTTGAGGTTCTCTGAGTCCAACAAGGGGTTTTCAGCACATCTCAAAAACGAAAAAGAAAAATCACAGAATATTCAAATTTGATATTGTGTTTAGAAGCTCGCTGGTGGAACCGTAACGACATATCAAGTAACAGTATGGTATTCAGTGCTACCATTGCAATTCACCAGATACTGTCCAAATCAAATCGTTCCAGACAATTTTTTTAAAATAAAAATAAAATTGTTGGATTGACCAATAGAATATATTTAGTTATGTTGCACTCTGGATTTTGAGCAGAACCTTTTGGGTCAGTCCTCCCCGATAATATTATTAAGTTTGATACATACTACAATTTTTATTCTTTAATTATTCTAGACATCCCAAAAGTTTATCCTCTTCTAGCACTAATAGAAGGTCAAATATAATTTAAAACACAACCATAATTCGGGCACTGCGGTTCATTAATGAAAATAATTTACTTAGAAGGCTGTGCAAGAAAACAGCCAGCCTTAGAAGAAAATAGTCTAACATAGAAGTCAAAGTAGGAAGGTTATGTTTACTAAAAACACATAATCTGCTACAGCTAATATTAAGATAAGTAAATTCCTTGGTAGGGTAAACATGTATCTCTGAGATAAGAAATTATCGAATTTTGTTTCATAATTATATTTTATTCTAAAGTTTTGTTGTTTCAACTAATATTTTTAGAAAAACTCTTGGGTCTGATGACAAGCGTTTCTAAAATTATTACTGTTGGCTGTTGCTCCAGAACCGCCACAAAAAGCAATTTTCCTGAGAAAATGTATCAATTAAAAGTGATAGTAGCATACAAGTGTATAGTAGCATACAAGTGATAGTAGCATACACAATTTCAAAGAAAATCGGAGCCGTTTTCCAGAAAATCGTTTTTAACTGAAAGTGAAACAAAAATAATCCGGAGTGAAATACCGACACAACTTTCTCTTACTGCAGTTTAAAAAATTGTAATTGGCAATTTCAATACAATTTTATTTACAAATTTTTACCTACATATTTACAAATGACATTGAAGTTCCAATTTGATAAACATTACACCCTTCAATACAAAAAACTGGCATATTGTTGTTGGGAATTTATATTGCAGGGAAAAGGAAGGAAAAACCTGCAGCTCAGGGGAAAGGGTTAATTAAGGATACTTTTAATTAAGAATTCTTTTGTGTCTGTATGTAATTGTTCTATCATAGTTTCCAATTTCGCGGCAAAGAGGGTTTGTGTGGCAGCCTAAGGATGTCAGTAGTTTTAGTAATGTATTTTTTAATGTAGTTGTGTACAGTTTCTGTTGAAGTTGTCTCGTGTAAGTGGGTGACTTTGGTGTAGCGTGGTGAGTCAGTCGCGAGTCTAAGATATTTGTTCTGTATAGTCTGTAATTTTTTGATATTAGTGGCACAGGTTAGGCTCCAGGCAGAGGAAGTGTATAGCAACATTGGCCTGATTACAGTTTTGTAGAGTACAAGTTTGTTACGTGCAGTCATTTTGGGGTTTGAAGAGTAGGGGAAAGAGTAGTCTGATGGCCATCTTACCTGAGTTGACTTTGTCCTGTATGTGAGTTGTAAAGTTCAGTCTGCTGTCTAGAGTTATTCCAAGATATTTAACTCTGTTTGTCCATGGTATAATAGTATTGTTATATTTGCTGAGTTTGTTGATTATGGGTCTGCGTTTTGTAAAAAGAATGGCGTTGGTTTTGTTGTGGTTAATTTTTAATTTCCATTTTGTTCCATGTAGTACTTTGTTATTTTGTCTATTGAAGTTGTAAGTCTGTTGGTGATCGTGTCAATTCTCTAGGAGTGTGTGTAAATAGCGACATTGTCAGCACAGAGGGCTAAGTTGATGTGGGCAAGTTTGGTAAAAGGATTTATGTAGGTGATGAATGAATAGGACCGAGGATTGAGCCTTGGGGAACGCCGGCTTTAACTGAATAGAGATCAGAGGAGCCAGTATTAAAATGCACGTATGATTGTCTATTAGTAAGGTAAGAATGTATAAGTTTGATTAAGTATAGAGGAAAGTTGTATTCCGTTAGTCGAAAGATGAGACCAGCGTGCCAAACAGTGCCGAAAGTTTTTTCAATATCAAGAAGTACCATGTCCGTATGTTTTTTGAGGTGAAAGTTGCGTGTAATGTCGTCAATAATTCTAGTTAGTTGAAGTTCTGTGGAAAGTCCGGGTCTGAAGCCAAATTGTTCGTCAGTTAGTATATTGTTAGAGTATAGGTGTTCAGTAAATCTACAAAGGATTATTTTCTCAAAGATTTTGCTGATGGAACTGAGTAAAGAAATCGGTCGATAGCTAGATGGGGAAATGGGAGGTTTGCCGGGTTTTCGGATGAGGATGACTTTAGAGGTTCTCCAAGTGCCCTCAGCGGGAAATAACTAAGGGATAACATCTCATTGGAAAGGTTAGTTACGTATAGGATGCCTTTATGTGGAACATTTTTGAAAAAAACATTAGGGATGACGTCAGAACCGGAAAAAGTTTTATTTCTTCCAGAGCGTATGATTGATATAACTTCTTTGGGTGTTGTAAGTCTGCATTCTCGAGGGTTAAGTGAATCAGTTAGTAGTTTCGTAACAGTAAGGGCTATTTTTTGCGAGTGAGTTGCAGTGCCGACGTGGTCATTTTGTTTGTATCTGTTCAAAGTAGTTGGCCATAATCTGGGCTTTGTCTGAGTCAGAAGAGTAAGTCCTATTGTTGTAGATGAGAGGAGAGTTGATGTGGTCGGTTGGAGTTTTGAAGTATTTTACTGCCCTCCAGAAGGAATATTATTATAGTCGAGATTTGAAAGAAATGTCGTCCATTTGCTATTTCGCCATTTAAGTATTAGTTTATGAATTAAAGCTTGGAATCTATTTAGTAATTTTGCATAAATTGGGAATCTGTGTTTTTGATAGAAGTGTCTGAAAGCATTTTTGATTTTGATCAGCAGTTGAATATGATTAGGTAACTCGTTGTGAAGTAGTTGGAAGTTACTGGCGGGATGCTGCTCTCAGCAGCTCTATTGATTAGTATAATAAACTGGCTTATTGCTGTATCTATGGAAGAAAAGTCGTCTATTGTGTCGTGTAGATTTATATTGATATTGATTATGTCTTTGAATTGTTTCCAGTCGGAAGAGTGGTATAGTTAGTAAGTATGTTAACTGAGACAGGGTTGTGATCAGAACTGAGTAGGGAAAGGCTTTATGGGAAGGTGTAGTTTGGGATATTTTTGGCGATTATTATATCAATAACACTTGGCTGTCTGGGAAGAGGAGGATGACGAGTAGGAATATCTGGGGCAACAATCACAAAGTTATGTTGGAAGGACAAATCTAAAAGAGCTTCGCCAGATGGGTTATTAGAGCTGCAGTTCCAGGCTATATGTTTGGCGTTGAGATTGCCCAATAATAAATACCTGTCTATGCGTAGAAAGGAGTTCTAGGATGTCATTAGAAGAGAATCTGTGGAGAGGAGGTTTGTAGCATGAGATTATCACCACTGACAGCTTACTAAAGAACACTTTTATCCCCACGGCCTCAACAGAGGAGATGAGAGCAAAGTAATACTTTCATGTTTAATGCCAGTCCTAATAACTATTGCTACACCACCACCGCGGGTGTTCCTGTCATTCCTATAAATTCGATAGCCAGGAATTTTTAGCGCGTGGTTAGGATTGAGTTTCGTTTCACATAGACAGCAGATATCTATATGCTCTCTAATAAAATCTGGTTTAATTCGTGAACTTTATTTTTAATAGAATTAGAGTTCCATTCAGTATTTGATTGCATAGGATGTTAATAATCGGTTATTGCAAAAATATGAATCAAATAGAGTGCAGACTCCTTCAATTAGAGCGACTATTTAGACAAAGGATTGGGGGAGCATTTAATTTTTAAGATGGTTGATTTTATTATAAAGACAATTTTTTGAAAATTGAACATATTTTTTATGTCGTGAAATATTGAGCTAAAGCTGGACGTATTGTTGGGGATCTGTTGTTGTTGTTGTTGATGCTGTTGCTGTTGTTGTTGTTGTTGATGCTGTTGCTGATGCTGTTGTTGTTGTTGATTCCTGGCCTGCCATGTTATTGTGGATGGTCCCTGAGCTGGCGCATAGGACAGAAATTGAGGAAAATCGGGGGCTCTATACTTATAATTATGATGATTAACTGAGTTGCGCGTAGAAAGTCGAGACCGCACACTTCGGCGTTTCTGTTCGGCCCCCTGAACAGCGACACAATTCTTATCTGTAGGTTTGTGATTACCGCCACAATTAGCGCATTTAAGAACAGTAGCCTTCTCTTTAGCAGGACAGTTAGGAGAACTGTGTTTTTCAGCACAAGGTTCACAAACTGGAAGTTTAAAGCAGTTTTTGGAGAGGTGACCAATACTTTGACAGTTGTAGCAAATGGTAATTGTCTCTTGTACTTTTGCCATTGTATTCTGCATTGCAGTATTGTTTTTACACCGTTAATATCTTTAAGGGTAGTGGTTGATCTAAAGGTGACGGAGTAGACCGGTAGCCTTTGAGAGACTGTAGCTTCACCTTTCTGCTCTTTTTTGACAAACTGATTGACATCCACTACATTAAGTCCCTTATTTTCTAGATCTGCTTTAATGTCATCTGATGTTAGCGCTGAAGGCAAGTAAACAACCATTTTAGGCCCAAGGTTCGATGCAGGCGAGTATGTATGTTAACTGAGTATTCAATGTTAGAAATGTTTAAGAATTCTTTAAAGAAATTAAAGTCATTTATATTTTGGGTATATACCAAAACTCGGTCATTTTTTATTTTAAATTCAATCTGCCCAGAGATTTTAGAAGGGATAAATTTTAAGGTTTTGTTATGGTTTTTAAATTGTGAATACATAACGATAGGCGGCATTTTGAATGACGGCTTCGTTATTTTGTTAATCTGCTGCTCTGAAGTAAAGTAAAAAAAAAAAAAAAAAGTAATGCCTATTTTTTCAGGCGGGCTTAACGTCCAACTACCATTAGGTGTCGTGGACGGGAGCGGAAGCACCTACTTTACTATTAACATTTTTTAAACAAATATAAAATTTAGTTAACGCTGGACTCGAACTGGGGTCCTCCCACTTACAAGTCCATGCTCATAACCAATACACCAACACCCGCTCAAAAAATTAGAGTTAATGAGTAAACGGTAACTGTAAGTACGATAATCATATTTTAACTAAATAATGACGAATTAATACACACAGCTGCGCACACTTTGACTGCCCCAAGGCCGACTGATTGTAATTGACAAATTTTATAGTTAGTATAGCGAAATTTGTCGGTATTTTTGTGGAGAAAACCGCAAAAACGAAAAAGCTATTCAGTAAAAACACACTCCGGTTTAGTGATTTTCTTGAAACTCGGAAATTTATTTATTTCTAATTAATTTTGTTCAGTTGGTAGAATTGTATAATCACCTAAAGGAATTTAAGGGCACTTTAGAAGAAAACCTAACCCCATCCATCCCCCAAAAGACCCCTTAAATGTGCTTTCCCGGAAAAATGTTTTAAATAAAAGTTGTAGCTCTTTATATGTTTATTGTAGCTCTTTATATGTTTAGTTTACATTCTTAGTTCAAAGAAACTCGTTAAAGCTATTTTAGAGAAAATAACAGAAAACTGGAAAATACTTTTCAGTAAACACGCACTTGTGGTCATCCGATTTTCTTCAAACTCGGAATTTCAACAACATATTTTATTCTAATTAATATTATTTAAGTACCCTTAAATGAATTTTCTCGGAGAAATGTACAAATAAAAGTTGTAGCTCTTGGAATGTGTAGTTGAATTCCGAGTTTAAAGAAAATCGTTGGAGCCATCTTCGAGAATATCGCAAAAAAGTGAAAAATTCAGTGAAGTGGTACTTCCGGTTGAGACATTTTTATACATAACTTACTGTAGGATCCCATGGTACCTAAAAAGAACAACAACTTTGATCGTCATGTGATTTTTCGTTTTAGCGATATTTTTGTTTCTCTCTCTCTCTCTCATATATATATATATATATTAATATATATATATCATATCATATATATATATATATATAGTAATATGCACACTGTTGGAAGAAATTATTATAATAGTTCGAATTATAATTATAAATAAAAAAATCTTAGAATTTAGATTATATCTTAAAAATTTAGATTACAAAGCCAAGTTGAGGCTGGGTTTTTTGAAGGTCAGATAACCACAAAAGAGCACAGTTAGGAAAGTTGAATACCTTTTATAATTACAGTTAAGGGAATTTCCTGTCAAGGGGGGGTTTTGTCACCCCTCATATGGAGTTTGGTAGTAGACGAACTCCTCTGCAAACTGGCGAATCTCGACATCTCCTGCCAGGGATATGCCGATGATATCGTCATAATTGCTAGGGGTAAGTTCGAGGATACCCTCTGTGAAATACTACAGAGGGGTCTAGACATCACTAATAGATGGTGCCTTTCTGTGGGGCTGGGTATTAACCCAGCGAAAACCACGGTAGTTCCTTTTACAAGGCGCAGGGCTCATCCACATCTGAAAAGTATCCACTTAGCTGGAGTTGATCTAGAGTGGAAGAAGGAGGTTAAATATCTTGGGGTAACTCTGGATAGTAAGCTTCTGTGGAATAGGCATGTTGAAATAACGGCCAGTAAAGCTACTCGCGCTCTCATGGTGTGCAGGAGGGTGGCGGGCAAGTCCTGGGGATGCCCTCCTCGAATTCTTATTTGGATGTACACTATGATGGTGAGACCTATTATCACCTATGGCGCAGTAGCGTGGTACAGCAGAGCAAAGCTCGAGAAGGTCAAGAAGACTCTTGACAAAGTACAGCGCCTTGCGTGCCTATGCACGACGGGAGCTATGAGGACGTGCCCTACAGCCGGGATTGAGGTTATTCTCAATCTCACACCGCTCCACCTAGTGGTGGAGCGAGTGGCGAAGGGAGCCCTCCTCAGAATCTCTAGGGAGGGCATGGGGGATGTGGCCTGGGGGGTGGGAGGCGAATGCCTCCTTCTGCAGGCTCCCTCCCCTGGGACTTTCCTAGAGATAGCATGACTAAGAAATATAGCTTCGTTAGGAATTTTTCTACGAAGCTAAGTACGAAAGGAGAGTGGAGCGATGGATCCGCCCTGGACAGTATTAGCAAGCATGCCATTAAGTGGTACACAGATGGGTCTAAGACCTCGAAGGAACCGGGGCAGGGGTGTTTGGGCCTAGAATCAAACACTCAGAACCCATGGGCAAGTTTCCTAGCATCTTCCAGGCGGAAATCTACGCTATTGGAAGGTGCGCTCAGTTGAACCTCGATCGGGGATATCGGAATCAGGAGATAGTTATCCTATCCGACAGTCAGGCGGCCATTAAAGCACTGAGCTCTTACGTACTCAGTTCTAAAATTGTATGGGATTGCCTAGGCAAACTTAATGAACTAGGCAGGAGCAATAAAGTTACCCTGCATTGGGTGCCGGGACATGTCGGCGTGGAAGGTAATGAGGCAGCTGACGCCCTGGCAAAGGAAGGCGCTGTATCTCCTCTTATTGGGCCAGAGCCCTTTTGTGGAGTCAGTGACCAAGTATTTCTAGAAGAAATCAAGAAGGAGGAGGTGGTTAAAAGAGCTCGTCTCTGGAACACCATCCCGGGACTGAGGCAGGCCAAGGTCTGTCTGGGCGATTATAACCAGGAAAGGTCGAAAGCCTTCATCAGTCTGAGTAAGAATAGGATCCGTATTCTTACGGGATTCCTTACGGGGCATTGCAGACTCAGGGGGCACCTGAGAAAGCTTGGCCTAGTAGGTGACGGCATATGCAGATTCTGTGGAGAGGCGGAGGAAACTCCGATACACCTCCTCACGGACTGTGATGCCGTCATTCAAAGAAGATTTAGTAGTCTGGGCTGTTACCAGATAGGGGAGGAAGAAATACCTCCCCTAGAACCTTCCAGGATCCTGAGATTCCTCAGGGAGTTAAACCTGGAGAGGGTGCTATAGATGAGCTAGCTCATCTTAGGCACCAGAGGGGGGTACAATAGATCAAGAATGGTCGCGGTACAGAACCCTAGGAAAAAAAAAAAAAGGAATTTCCATCCTATCCACTCTTCTAGGGGTGGAAAAGGTATATATATGTAAGGGCGACAATAATTAGGGGAACCAAAAATTTAGACTGAAGCTGTGCCGGAGTGTTCCCTGAAAAGTTGTAGTAGTGTGTGGTGGACCTACATTCAAAATGCCCAACTTTCAAGTCGAAGACTGATAATTTGTAAGTTTCTACTCCTCCAAAATGTGATTATAAAATATTAGTATAATAATTTACAAACGAATAAGTTTTGTATCTATTTTATTAATTATTTGTATAATATATTAATATTTCTTTTTATGTGTGTTCTTTTGGGTATTTTGTATTCCTCCTCAGTTCAGATAAACACAGACCTCACGAAATCCCTTTTGAAAAGATTCCAAATATAAATTATAATAATTAATTATTAATAAAAACATAATACATCTAGTTAATATACCCTCCAATACATAACATTACATATGGCATCCCTTGTGGGGACGATGAGTCTGTGTAAATCTGAACGCGGAGAGAGTGAGCTTGAGAAATTGATTTTGAGAGAAAGCTCCGTAGGTTGAGATTTCATAAAATATTAGTTGATTCAGATAGTAATAATAGATCTTTATTATTATTTACAATTCCGAAATATGTCGACAAAAGAGGAAAGTGGTGCTGAATCTTCTCTTTGGTCGCTTATTCACTCAATTTGTTCCAAACTTAATTCCCTCGATAGTAAATTAGAATCTTTTAATAATCAATTTCAAAAAAATGGAACAGTTGAATCTACAAAACGAAAAGAAATCAGCTCAAAGATTGTTCAGTCAAAAATCAAGAAAGAAAAGTGTTCAGTAAACCCAACAAGAAATACTTTAATATCAGCAATAATACGAAGTCTAAATTAAAGAAAATCATAGCAAGTCCTAAAACAAAGTTAAATAAGTTGAGCTGTAAGTCAGAATATGTCAATAATAATAATTATTTAGATATGTTTCCATCAGTTTCCAGAAATAAAATTCAGGTAGATAAAAAACTAAATAGATTTGAATTAGCATTAATTAACAGGCAGCATTTATGTAACAGCTGCACCTTTCAGTTTAATGATTGCCATATACTCAACAAATTTTCAAAATATTTGGGTACCAAATATAAATTATGGGGGAATTCGGCCATATATGGTCAAATTATTGGGTTATATTGTCCCAGAGATTATAATCCGAGCCGGTAGCACATGGAGTTTGTGTTCATCTCCATGGAGTGGTTTTCGTTCGTCCGCTTCCGGTATGTTAGAGTGAAAGTTACCAGTTACCAATATTACTGTTTTCCTGATCATGATTATTTTTCCTATTTGAGCCATCTTTTAATTTATAAGTGAAGTGGAGTGGTTGCTTGATTACTTTGATTATGATATTTTCCTCAGAATCAATCGGTCTTGCTGATAAATAACTGTCTTCTTAAAAATCTTTACATTATTTTATATTTTAACAACTTATTCAAATAGTTAAAATTTCTTTTTGTTTCAGTATTTCTTTATTTCGTATTGCTATATTTTTGAAAACTTTGAGGAGAGTAACTTCTTTGATATTTTAAAGGGTTGCCTTTGCTTTCTAGCAATTATTATAAATAATTTCATATAATTATATAAAAGGTAATGAAAAAAAAAATAAAAATAAAGGAAGTTGACCGAATATATATGTAGACCGAAATGAACTATATGTGAGTGACTCACGATTGTACGATTACAATTTTAGCTACGAGATCTAAGCGAGGTGAATGCTTACAGTGATAAGTGTGACAATGATATAGTTAGATATGTCTTCTAACTAATGTAGTTTTGTGACAAGTGTTTTGAACCGAAAGGAAGAATATTAGAAAAAACAGCCTATATATAAACCAAATAACATTAATTTAACTTCAACGCTTAGTTCATTGATGTTCTATATATTATACATAAGAAGACTTAGCTTGCCTCATAATTAATTATTTCATGTTTCAATAAAAATACTATTAGTACTTACAAAAAAAAAAAAAAAAAAAAAGAAATAATAATTATTTCAATGTACCCTGTTATAATTCATAATTATCAATATATAAATTCCGATATAATGACTTTAATTAAATATTGCAATGTAATATTATAAACCTGGAAGTAAGAACATATAGCCATTTCAATGTTTGTAAATTATAGTTAAAAATGGATACAAACCAAACAAAAAATTTTTTATTCTTTGCCATATTGCAAATAAAAAATTTTGTGTTTTCCCCATAGGAAGCATTATGTAATATGTAATTTAGGGGAACACTCCGGCACAGCTTCAGTCTAAACTTTTGATTCCCCTAGTTATTGTCGCCCTTACATATATATACCTTTTCCACCCCTAGAAGAGTGGAAGGGATGGAAATTCCCTTAACTGTAATTATAAAAGGTATTCAACTTTCCTAACTGTGCTCTTTTGTGGTTATCTGACCTTCAAAAAACCCAGCCTCAACTTGGCTTTGTAATCTAAATTTTTAAGATATAATCTAAATTCTAAGATTTTTTTATTTATAATTCGAACTATTATAATAATTTCTTCCAACAGTGTGCATATTACTATATATATATATATACGCACGCACGAAAGAGACCCTTTACTAAAAACATCTTTTGCATACTCAAGAGAGCTCAAAACACTTATTACCGGTGAAAACTCAATTTCGAAAATTTGGCACGATCTTATGCGGCTTGTGCCGGTGATCATGATCACGATCTTAATACGTCCTGGTAATTGAAGAGAAAGGAAAAATACCCAAGTAAAGATGAATACTTCCGCATTTTTCAAATGACCGTGTGGATAACCATAGCCAATAATAGTTTAAGAAGATGACATTGACAAGAAAACAAGAAGTTGGTGATGTTACAGAGAGAAACGTTTGCTCGCGACCAACCCCTAATTAAGTACATCAATTAAATAACAGCTAAAAAAAAGTATCAAATTTCTTTGACCTAATTTATTATAAATGAACTCATATTACCTAGCTTAGTTATTAAAATAATTAGATTAATATCTATCATTATATAAAAGTATTATGTGTGTTATATGTATATTATATTATATTATATTAATATATATACCTTGGCAAAAAATACCGGCCACTTAAAAAATTACATTTAATAAATAATAGTCCCTGCGGGTTTCCCAGCCTAACAACACTACATGTACACTCATACTGACACCCTTGACAGTACACACTACACATAGGACCTGCAGAGGTAGTGATGTGTGCAACTACTTGGGTACAGCGCACCTAAGGTAAACTTGAGCTCCCCACCACACACACTCACTCACACCTGAACACTCGACACTTTACAGACGACCACACTCATTGCACGAACAAGGACACGCACTCGTTGAGAGCTCGGAGTATAAATACCTCTCCCTCGTGCTTGCCGGCACGAGGCTTTGGGGCTAGGGTGGAAAAGGGGAACCTGGGCATTGAGGGAGACGACAACCTGCGGGCGTCCGATCCCAACACATGTCTTTGGCCTCGGCTTCACCTGAGAGCCCTACCTGGGGAATAGCCCGACTCCAGGAAGGCTAGGGAATTCCGCCTCAGGCGGGTTCCTAGGGTTAGGAAGGGGGCCGCGGGGACACGGGTCAATGCCTCGGTATTGGAACGCTGTCTTCCGTGGCACCGGACTATGTCGAAGTGCGATGGCCCACCCGGATAGTAACCGGGTCCAGTTGAGCGTCCTTGGAGGCGGGACCACGTGCTTCGATGAATCCCTATTGATTATTATGGATAATCAAAATGACATTCCTGGGCCCAGCCCAACTTTTTCCACCTTACCAACAACCTATCCCCACCTTTTACCAAACAATCCCTTCCCGACATCCTATAACCTTCCCATAACAACTTCCTCTACCACGTCATCAATTCCCCAACCTACTGAAACAAATGGCATTCGACAAGGCTTGAAAATGGACAACACATCTGGAACATCATCAACTGGAATGCAGGTTACACTGCAATCATACATCCCCTCTTCCCCGCCGAGGAAGAAAGCTAGGGGCGGCAACTGGAAGGAAAGAGAGGTAAGTTCAGAATTGTTTTTAGACTTAGAAAGAGAAAATTGGGGTCGTTTTTTTGTAATAAAAAAGAAAGTGGGAACATTCTCCAATGAATGTTCATTCAAACTTTATAAATTTATTAAAAGTACTTTGGGCAAAACAAAAAGTATCAGAAAGCTCAATGATGGTTCTATTTGTCAGAGACATTTTCCGTGGTAGCCTGCTTCATTTTGTGGTCATCGACCGGTTTCGGGCGTTCGCCCATCTTCAGGATGCGTTCTTCAGACAGTGTGCCAACACAGACTCGTACAGAGACTTAGTTTCACACTAACTGAGGTGTATTTTTAAAATACTAAACTCTTAAACTAGGTAAAGGGATGTGGCCAGATGTGTGGGAAAACACGTGTTTGGGTTGTTAAAGGGCAAATTCTTTTCTTACAGTGGACGCGGGGGTCTAATCTTTAAACTCTGTTGTTGGAGGGAGACTTACTTCACAATTAACTAACCAAAATATTAAGAATATAAAAAAAAATAAAAAATAAGATACACAAAATAAATCTAAATAAAATTAAACAACTTAAACTAACATTTTAAATTCATTCATTCGTTTAAAACTGAACGATTTTTTATATAATTAAGTTAAGTTTTCCAGTTCCAAAGAATTAAGAAATTCCAGTCATTCTTTCACTTTTTCACGCAACCCTCACATCCTCGCAAGCATGTATACCTAATTATGTTTTCTTATATAATTAAGTTTTTTATTATGCATCCCACAAACCATGTCACATCATCACTCACATGCATCATCCAAATACGCACTTTTTTTTTCTTTTTTTTTTAAAATATATATATAAACTAGTAAAGTTATATGTACATAGTAGATTTAAAACTAAACCTAAACTTAAAATCTATTTAAGAACTATTTGTTGCGTGTGTAATTGTGTTTCTGTTGCTATTGTGGGAAGAGTGTTCTGAATAATGGTTCACTAGCAAATTTTGTCTGTTCATTTATTAAGTTTTGTGTTTTCCGTTTATATATTTCGAGTTGTTCTACTATGTCAAGTCGTCGTCCTTTGTGGCCAGAGTGTATTAGTTTCATCGTGGTCGTTATGTCATCGGGTTTGTGTTTGTTAGTTTTTAGGTGATTGGCGTAATTTGAGTCAACTTTGTCGTATTTGTATGATCTGATGTGTTCGGTAAATCGTTCCATGTTGTCACAGTCTGGGCACTTCAACTCGTAGACCCACTGCTGTCATACACGTCAGTGAACTCGGTACGAGTGCGGAGTTTTTTGCCTAATTTGTTGTTTGTCCGGAAGGATGTCTTAATGCCCAGTTTTTTAAAAAATTTGTGAGTTTGTACGTGTGGCTTCCAATATATGTGAATGTGGCGAATTTGTCCGCTGTTTTTTTGTCAGTCCTATTTCGGTGGTGTGGTTCGTTTTTGAGGAGTTTATTAACGATGTTTGTATTGTACCCATTGTTTTCAGCTATTTTGTAGATTGTCTGCAATTCTTGTGTGTGGTTCGCGGGTGTGAGGGGTGTGTATTTAAGTCTGTTCGTTAGGTGTCTAAGGGCAGCTAGTTTGTGTTGGGTGGGGTGGTTGGAATTGTGCGGTATGATAGCATCCGAGGTAGTTGCTTTTCTGTATATTCCGTACTCTATTTTATGGTCGGTTCTTGTGAGTTTCATGTCCAAGAAGTTGAGGGTGTTGTTCGTTTCTTTTTCGTATGTGAATTTTATTTTCTTGTTTATGTTGTTAAGGTACTGTACTATTTTGTCTACGTCTATGTCGTTTTGCAATATGAGGAATAAATCGTCCACGTATCGTGCATAAAACGTTACGCCGAACTCCTCTTTCAGTTTGGGTACGTAAGTTTCCTCCATGTTTTGTATAAATATTTCTGATAGTATGGCCGATGTGGGGTGCCCCATTCCCAGTCCGTCGGTAGCGAGGTAGAACTTGTTGTTAAATCAAAAGTAGTTTTGTGTCGTTGTGGTTTGTACCAAGTTCGTGAGTTGGCGGACGAATTGCATGGATTCTTCTCGTTCCAACTTTTGCTTCATTAAGTCCAGTGTGTCCGTGATTGGTATGGAGGTGTATAGGTTGGTAATGTCAAGGGACAGCAAACGGGAATTGGGGGTGAGTTTTATATTTTCTGTTAACTAAGAAATGTTAAAATTACTTAGCCTCACTGGCTCCATATTTGGTTGTGAGTTTTTTTGTGGTGGTTGGTGTCCGAGAGCTTAAGCATCAGAGACAGTTTCCGTGGAGCCCTGCCTTCATGTGTGTAGTTTACGACGGTCTGATGGGACTATTGGGTTTGTGTAGTTTTGGTAGTGCTTTAAATGGGTGCTGCGGTTTCTCCAAGTATATTTTGAAGGCTTCGAGGGGTTGGTATTAACTTGACCAATATAAGAAACACACAACACCTAATCCAGTTAACAGAAAATATAAAACTCACCCCCAATTCCCGTTTGCTGTCCCTTGACATTACCAACCTATACACCTCCATACCAATCACGGACACACTGGACTTAATAAACAGAAGTTGGAACGAGAAGAATCCATGCAATTCGTCCGCCAACTCACGAACTTGGTACAAACCACAACGACACAAAACTACTTTAGATTTAACAACAAGTTCTACCTCGCTACCGACGGACTGGGAATGGGGCACCCCACATCGGCCATACTATCAGAAATATTTATACAAAACATGGAGGAAACTTACGTACCCAAACTGAAAGAGGAGTTCGGCGTAACGTTTTATGCACGATACGTGGACGATTTATTCCTCATATTGCAAAACGACATAGACGTAGACAAAATAGTACAGTACCTTAACAACATAAACAAGAAAATAAAATTCACATACGAAAAAGAAACGAACAACACCCTCAACTTCTTGGACATGAAACTCACAAGAACCGACCATAAAATAGAGTACGGAATATACAGAAAAGCAACTACATCAGATGCTATCATACCGCACAATTCCAACCACCCCACCCAACACAAACTAGCTGCACTTAGACACCTAACGAACAGACTTAAATACACACCCCTCACACCCGCGAACCACGCACAAGAATTGCAGACAATCTACAAAATAGCTGAAACAATGGGTACAATACAAACATCGTTAATAAACTCCTCAAAAACGAACCACACCACCGAAATAGGACTGACAAAAAAACAGCAGACAAATTCGCCACATTCACATATATTGGAAGCCACACGTACAAACTCACAAATTTTTTCAAAAAACTGGGCATTAAGACATCCTTCTGGACAAACAACAAATTAGGCAAAAAACTCCGCACTCGTACCGAGTTCACTGACGTGTATGACAGCAGTGGGGTCTACGAATTGAAGTGCCCAGACTGTGACAACATTTACGTGGGGCAGACCGGCAGAAAAATCAAGGAACGATTTACCGAACACATCAGATCATACAAATACAACAAAGTTGACTCAAATTACGCCAATCACCTAAAAACTAACAAACACAAACCCGATGACATAACGACCATGATGAAACTAATACACTCTGGCCACAAAGGACGACGACTTGACATAGTAGAACAACTCGAAATATATAAGCGAAAAACACAAAACTTAATAAATGAACAGACAAAATTTGCTAGTGAACCATTATTCAGAACACTCTTCCCACAATAGCAACAGAAACACAATTACACAAGCAACAAATAGTTCTTAAATAGATTTTAAGGTTAGGTTTAGTTTTAAATCTACTATGTACATATAACTTTACTAGTTTACATATATATATATTTAAAAAAAAAAAAAGGTGCGTATTTGGATGATGTATGTGAGTGATGATGTGACATGGTTTGTGGGATGCATAATAAAAAACTTAATTATATAAGAAAACATAATTAGGTATACATGCTTGCGAGCATGTGAGGGTTGCGTGAAAAAGAGAAAGAATGACTGGAATTTCTTAATTCTTTGGAACTGGAAAACTTAACTTAATTATATAAAAAATCGTTCAGTTTTAAACGAATGAATGAATGAATTTTAAAATGTTAGTTTAATCGTTGTTTAATTTAGATTTATTTTGTGTATCTTATTTTTTATTTTTTGTATATTCTTAATATTTTGGTTAGTTAATTGTGAAGTAAGTCTCCCTCCAACAACAGAGTTTAAAGATTAGACCCCCGCGTCCACTGTAAGAAAAGAATTTGCCCTTTAACAACCCAAACACGTGTTTTCCCACCCATCTGGCCACATCCCTTTACCTAGTTTAAGAGTTTAGTATTTTAAACATACACCTCAGTTAGTGTGAAACTAAGTCTCTGTACGAGTCTGTGTTGGCACACTGTCTGAAAAACGCATCCTGAAGATGGGCGAACGCCCGAAACCGGTCGATGACCACAAAATGAAGCAGGCTACCACGGAAAATGTCTCTGATTCTATATTGGGTACATCGATTCTTATATAAAAGGGCCCCATCATTTTTTTCATACTTTTTTCTGAAGAAATTAATTTTGGTGGTTCCAGTAGAGATGGAATGCCATGTAACTCTTAAGTGCTATTTCATTATAATGTAACTGCCCCAGCTGCATAATATGGAAAGGAACTATGTATGTATTTAAAAATATTTGCATTTGGAAGAAAATTTGTGAGTTATAACTATGTTGACTGCAGAAAGAGAAAATCGTATGAACTTCTAATATCAAATGGTTTTATATACTCTGAAGTGAAGTTTAGCTCTTTTAAGAAATGTAACGGTTGTAAAGTTTGTATAAATAAGTGCTGTATTGTTAACATATTATTTTTATCAATTAATATTTATGTTAGTTAACATAAATTTTAGGAATTCGTTATTATTTTTAAATAGTTTGACAACGACTACTTCTTAGAAGCTTGCGCTGAAATTTAACAATAAATAAAACTCATAAAATAAGAACGTAAAACCTAAATAAAAATAATTAAAGAAAAACAAACAATAAAATATGGTGATCCTAAATTATTCTTTGGTATTCACATTACTGATCTTATAATGGAATAAGACGGACTAGTGCTGTGAAATAAGTTATTGAGAACCTAATTTTCGGATACATGCCAAAGAACTTATATATGGAAAGCGACTCCAAAAAACATTCAGTTATCATATGATATAATTCTAACTCCTTTAGGCGGCATTATGAGAATCAAAAACACTTTTTTAAACATTTTAATGAATTATTTAGGATCTTCACCTATATTTCCTTCCATAGTTCTGAATTCGATTTGATACGATTTTATGACCTCATTTTATATCTTAATTTGTAGAGGAATGTAAATTTGATGAAGAAATCAAATTACTCCCTTCACTAAAACTGAATTTACTCTGTGCAAGTCTGTGTTGTCACTCTAAAAAACGCATCCTGAAAATGGGCGAACGCCGAAACCGGTCGATGACCACAAAATGAAGCAGGCTACCATGAAAAATGTCTCTGACAATTGAATTAAATTTGGCAAGTGTTTAACCTTACAAAGAAAGGAGTGACAACAGAGATCGTGCGTAATGAATAAAGCATTTAGGGCCTTTGATGAACGCAGAGTATGATATTTGCTACTATTGCTGTTAGATTAATCCGACTATTAGGCGGATAGACAACTTAATTTTAGTACTTTATTATGTAAACAAATTCGAAATTCGAAGATTGACAATTGAATCCAATACCGCATTATCTGTTAGCTTAGCGGTCACTACCTATTTAGCTATCTCCGACTTAAGTAGTAGAGTTAATTCTTACAAAGCTTCGGCCATACAATATGTGGCAAGCCAGTGAATGATAGATTTTGATGTTGGATGACTGATGTTTTCAATAACATCAAGACGCCCAAGCGTTTCAATTAATTGGAATAGAGGACATATTGATGAGAATGCTATAACAATGCGAATATAGTCTTGGCGCTCGTTATTCTGAACAGAACTTCAGCAATTCGGCCGTCTGTTATAACACTATGGATCCTGCTTAAGTTCAGCTTGCTCAGACCTCAGTTTTCATATCAATTGTTGATTTCCATCTCCGTTTTGGAGTATGGATGCAACTGGTAATTCCTGGTCATCTAAGTAATAGAAGAAACTTGCGAATAATCTATTTAATGCGAAAGAGTATTAAGCTAGAAGAGATTATCTGAAGAAGGGAATAATAAGTATTTAACAAATAAACCAACATTTTTGAAAGCTTTGTTGAAATATTATTTTCTGTTTTACGTTTCTATTAACATGTGAATGGTTTCTTTTTAAGATATTAAAATTAGAATTGCTGCTATTCCAAATACCGCTACATAATCCAAATAATGTAATCTCAGTAGATCAGTAGAAATCGAATTAAATCTCAGCAGACAAAATAAAATAAAGGCACTAATAAATTAAATAGCTGTAGGGCATTTTAAAGAAATAATAAAAAGAGAGAGTTTGGCCAGTTATTTAATTCTAGTGAACATTGTCTGTCCGATAGGTATAGTTTATATGTTTAAAGAGAGAAAAATTCTAAAGCTTTGTGCATGAAACTGACGCTGCTTTGTTTTTTATTAAAAAAAAAAAAAAAGTACCAACATTTATTCAGCTTACACACGAGAATAAATGAGGTTAAAATTCAACTCACTACCATCATCCAAAAAGATTTGATTTCTAGTCTATTTTGTTCAGTAACCAACCTCTCTTTTGCTGTCTCAATAATTTTTTAAATTATATAACTGATTGAAAAAGTCTCCTTATATAACTGGAAAAAACCTTTTCTTTAACTAAGTTAACAACGTGATATACAGTCCAGTGAATTTTCAAAAATCAAATTTCAAAGCAATTATTCGTTTTGAATTACATTTATATTCACATTATTATCATTAAAGATTAAATAATTTTTGTAGTGATATTGTTAATATTTTGAGAAAAACAGCAGTAATAACTCAACTTCAATAATATAAGTAATGTTTAACACTAAATCTTATACTATACACTAGTGAGTAAAAGGGCTAATTAATCGAAATTTTTATGAAAAGAGAGAAAACATTTTATTGAGGTGCAAAAAACACAGCATTCTAATCTATCGCAATACAACGGTATGTAGATAATAAAATAAAAAAGAAAAAAAGCGAGCGGATTACAAGCAAGAGCAGTTAACAGGAGGAAGTAAATAAAACAATTTGTTAATGAGGAAACATAAAATAACCTTAAGTTAATAAAAAAAAAGATGAAAATTAATGGCTGGCTATATTTTATGGTTATGTTCAATGCTTAACGAGTCTATAGTTATTGACTAGTCAATTTAGATGGGTCAGTTAGAGGCTTGCCAATTTAGATGGGTCAGTACCGACCTCGTCAAGAAAACTTCGAGTTGTCTGCGATATGACACCTCTTGCCCCAAACCACAGGCCGTGAATAGCGTAAACACTTTTCATATATGGCTTTTATCTCTAAATCTTCTTTGTCGCCTGATCAGTCATTAGTTTCATAGCGAATTGTAGGATCCAGGATCATTGCTGATTTCCCACTCTCAGCAAAGACAACAATATCGGCGTACCTTGGAACGCCGTCAGTATCGATACCATATACTTCTTCGTGGCAGGCAAAAACCTTTTTTCGTTAATAAATAAATCCCTTAATTCTTGCTCAACTCGGTGATGGCGCACTATGATGGCATACTATTTGGGCAATGCCCAAGAACATGGGCCGGAATTTCATTCTTTCTGCCAGCACTTACAGCAGAGGGGTCCAGCACTCCCCAAGGACTGGCCACCAACTCCGGGTACACCACGGAGGGGCGTGTAATGTTAAGCTTTATGGCGTTTGTACACTCGGAATCTGAAAGCAACCTTTTCACAGAGACAAAATTGTTCTCCTTCGGAGTATCTTTAAAATGGCACACACCGGTACGCTGCCACTTACACTTGCTCCATTTTTTAAATGCTGCTTCTCTTAGGAAGCGTTGCAAATTTATTATAGATGGTATTTCGTCCTGATTTGCAGCAATGGGAAAAGGCATTCCTTAAATTCCTGTACTTCCTTCTAGAATAGTCAAAGATAATTTGGAAGAGTGGATCCTCAATTCTAGCTAATTTTTGTGCAATTTTTGGGACCAGTGTTGCTGCAGAGCCTCCCACTTACAAAGTTAGTAATCCAAGTCCTCGGTATCGACGTAATCCAAGATATCGGTATATTTAGGTAAAGAGTACAGCATTCAGTTGAAGTGTAGGCAGCATCGCCTTCACTGTGCGTTATAATAACTGCAATACCCCGCAAGCAATTCCGGACTCAGTTTAGTTAAAGGTGCCGTATGTAAGGGGTATACAAGCATTGGTAAAAGATATTGATTAATTATATCAAGTTTCTGGTCGGGTTTCAATATACTGACAGCTTGTCCATATTAATATTTGATTTCTGAATGGCACTTTCCTTAAAAATGAGCTCATTCTAGAAGGTAAACCCAAATATTTGGTTATTTCACCGTCCTTTATAGATGGAGTTAGATCTCCATCCTCCAGTGTTTAAGTTTTGTTTTGCAGCAATCTATTCTCTACTAGTATTGCCGTGCTTTTTACCGGATTTACTTTCAGATCAATTTCCCTTACTGCTCGGCGAACCATATCAACTATTCTTTCGGCTGCCTTCGCACTACATGCCGTAATCGCCTGGTCATCAGCGAACCCTGTTAAAATTATCAGATGTTCTGAAACATCACGAATATAACCACATTAGTTTGCCAGATCAGAATCGCAAATCTCTCTGTATAATGATCTATGGAAGGTTGAAGAGAATAAGCGAGAACGGTCCCCTCTCTACGAACACACCTTTACGAACCTCGATCGAACCCGATTTTTTTATTGAACCCTCAGGCCCTGTATTGATGGTCACAACAAGGAAGAAACCACGTTTAAAAGATCTCCGGAAATCCCTCTCGCCTTAAGTACTTGAATGATGTGCTGCTGTCTGACAGTGTTAAAAGCACTGATGACATTGAGAAACGCAACCGTGCTATTAACTTTCTTATTCTGAGCATCTTTCGACACTAACATCAGAATCAAGTTTGTTCTGCGAATTCAATTTCATTAGAAAATATAAACTAATAATAATTGATTTAAAATAATAAAAATAAATAGTTATTTAATTTTTTGGAGATCGTTATTGGTAATTTTAAAACATTGAAAATAATTAATAAGCAATGGGTCTTCTACTAGTAATGGCGCTTGGTATATAATTTTATAATTGGTCGTCAAGCTACCTTCATGTTCAAGGGAACCAATCATAGTGATACCACGAGTAGAGGGAACATGAAATTATGTAAGGAAGATAAAATCATTTGCTATTTTTTATTTTATGAGTCAATATTTCCAAAATATTGAAAATGAAATTGAAAATAATGTAAAATTTAAAAGGAACCAGATTCCCGAATAATAATTTGTAAAATAGAAACAATTTTTTCTTTCTTTTTTTTGTCAGAAAAAGTGAAAGTGAAATTAAATAAGAAATAATAGGACTCCAATTGAGATAGGTAAAATAAAAAGGTAAGTACCAAAAGAAAACTAATAAAGTAGTTATTTACGGACAAGGAACTAGCTATGATTGTTTCTATACTCTCAAAATCCTACAAAATGATGATTGGTTCCCTTTAAAATAACATCGTCCGATAACATGAGGTAAGTAAAAAATCTGGTTTAAAACACTCTCAGGACTTTGCAATTATACAACAGAAAAATTTTCTTTTAATTACTTGTGCTAAAATTAAATTACCAATATCATAAATATAGCGCAGGCGGAGGTTCATGTTTGATTTCAAGGCAAATTGTCCCTGAATGTTACGTTGTAGTTAGAAGACAGCGCCTAGATCAAACCCCAATAACACGTGAAATCTAAAGTCACCGATTCCCCAGAACTATGCTATTCTGTTTCCTCATGTAAACGTGTTTAGGTTTATATTTGTATAAGCAATTAAAGAATCTTTGGATCCGTTTTCGAGTAAATTCCAAAAAATTCATAGAAACCTATTCTTTTAAATCTTCCACTTCTTGTTATCTTATTTTTATCAAATTAGAAATCATACAGAGCGAGGAAAACTTAACCTTTTTACTCAGTTTTCCTGGAAAAATAGAAAGAAAAGTAAAAGGCATTTACATACATATGTGTTAGCGTGTGAAAATGCTCTAATAACAAATTGTTTAATTCCGACAGGGTGAAGTGGAATTGTTGAAAATCGTTGATGGTCCCGAAGCCGGCTACGAGCTGTGTAATACAGAAGCTCCAGCTTGTGATGAGCTTATTGGAGGTGAATCACTAGAGGAACATCATGAGACATCTACATGGCCAATTCCAACCACAAATTCTTTTCTTACATCAGTTTATTATAATTCTACTTACCCAAATTACGATAATCCTACACAGGTGAGCTAGACGTATTCGTTTTAAATCATTATCTGAATTGATGTGTTATATTTGATTATATTGATATAATGGTTTGAAAAAAAGATTTCCAATTATATACAAGCAAAATGTTGGTTGGCTGGTGACTAAAGAAAAAACTTTTCAACTTTAACAGTTTATTCAATCGACGTTTCGGACTCCTTTGGTACCTTTCCTCAGGATCTGTCAAGGAGAAGTCGTTATATGATTAATTACAAATTAATTAAAATTATATAAAGAAAACTATAATAGCTAACTATACTGTGAGGTGCTTTTCAAAGTGTTCATAAATTCATTGATCTTTTATTTGTTTTGAATTCCATATAAATGTGTAATTTTTTCTATTTTCTAGCAAGTTGATGTTGAATGCAAAGTGATTGAAATAACAAAGAAAATTTAGGATTATCTGAAACATTGTTTACCAATTTAGAGTATCCTCCAAATTTTAAAGTAGTCTCAAAATCCAGGAAGCATAATAGTCGCTTTTAAACGATTTTTTGTTTGTCAGTTTTTCAATGATAGATTTTTCTTTTGGTTCCTTTACACTCCAACCAGTTTAATAATTATTGTGAATTCTTGATCATATAAGTAACTATCTTTCCTTTTTCTAATATTACTCAACATTTTTTTTTGAAAAGTAATGAAAGAAAACAACAAATAATACAATTTGAAAAAGTTGCGAAACAAGTTGATGTTTGGATAACTTACAAAGCCAGTCTAAGCAAAATTTTACTAACCTGGCTCGTTGGTCTAGGGGTATGATTCTCGCTTAGGGTGCGAGAGGTCCCGGGTTCAAATCCCGGACGAGCCCTCTTAACTTTTTTCTTTTTTTTAAATAAGTAAAAGGCGTTTATATTTAAGTTACTTCATATAGTGTATACACTTTTTTTTCTTATTTCATCCCTACCTTTAATAATTTTAATTTGCTTAATTGAATTTATTAGTTGCCAGATGAAGGCGAAAGTGTTACGGATAGAATTCAGTGGAGCGTTAGTGTAATGCCAGGTCCACGAGGCTATCCTGGTCCTCCTGGACCTCCTGGATTCCCTGGACCAAAAGGTGAACCTGGTCGGCAAGGTTTGACAGGCACAGATGGTATTCCCGGACCCCCAGGTCATGTTTTCTTGATACCAGTAAATATTTTTTTCCATCCCTTTTCCTGCGTGATAATGGTAACAATTAACTTTTTATACAGAATTCAACTAATATTTAAAAAATAATTGATTTTTCAGTTGAATTTCCAAAGTAATGACAAAGGGCCAGATAATCAAGCTGAACAATTCAGACAGTTGTTGTCACAGCATATGGTGAGATATTTATAAAATTTTTAAAGTATAAGTCAAGTAAATAAATAATTAATTAATAATGTAGTTAGCGATGCGTGGCAGTGAAGGACCAAGAGGCTTAACTGGAATGGCTGGTCCAGAAGGAATGAGAGGTCCAGAGGGAAGAAAAGGTGAGCCAGGGGAGATAGGTGAAATTGTAAGTACAAGTGGTATGTGTGAATGAATTTAATTCTCTGTAAATTGTAATAATATGATTTGATAAAAAATAAACAATATATCTTTAATATTTACTTGAACATTATTTAAAAATAAATATTATTTTTACTTTATAGACACAGCGAACTCAAATATGTCAAAAGACAAACACTAAAGCCCAATTACAAAACTTAAACATTTCAATGTTAACTTTATAGGGTCCTCGTGGTTTGCGAGGTTTAGTAGGACCTCCTGGAAGGGAAGGCCGAAGAGGTCGTCCAGGGAGAGATGGGGAAAGAGGAGTTGTAGGGCCACCTGGCATAAAAGGAGATATTGGTCCTCCAGGACAACCAGGTAGTATAGGGTTATTCTGCACATTGTTAAAATCACACACTTTTATTTACTTAATTCTTTTAAAATTTTTATTTACTTGAAATTTTCGTTTGCTAAAGGTAACTTTTGAAAAATTGAAGCTTCACTGATAAGATTTAATTTCATTTTTGGCTAATCGAGTTATACTTTTAAAAAACTTAGAAATATAAAATATTCAACAACTTATTAGTCTTGTATTTAAACCAATTATTACTGCTGTATAATAACAGAAACAATTGAAGCAACTTAATAATGGTATGACATCTTCGAAACTTTGTTCGATTTTCATTAGTTTTCTTCTTTTTAATATTATTAAACATTTCCATTAAACTTATTTATATTTCAAACTTATTTTTTTAACTAATTATTTATATATATATTTTTTAATTTCTAGATATTTTCTGAAAGAATAATATTTTCTCAACAAGTTATCGTTTCAAAAAAAAAAATTAACATTGCTTAAATTTAATATTGCTTCTTTAAAATCATTTGTATATATTTGCATGTATATATTACATGTTTAGTCCTCGAACGAGGTTATATATGTCCAATATGGACGGATTTAGTGATTTGATTTAATGTATTTAACTCTGAAGATAACCCCTATAAACTGATTTGTGAATTTATTAAAGATTTTAATATGTCTTCTTCTTATGATTATTAATGGGTGTCCAAAAGCCTATGGCAATACGGCAAAAGGACCTAAGCCAATATGGCAGAAAAAAGAAATAAAGCTACTTCTAAGAAGCCTCCCCCGACAATCTATCGGTCACACTGCAATATCCTAAGGTATTCTTAGTCTCCACCTCTCCCAAGCATTTCCTTGGGAGTGTTATCCTCCCAGATATATGGAACTTAATATTGGTGAAACCCGAGACACTAAGTAGTGGTATACCGTTTCCCTGACTCAGTTGTCACAATTCTCAGACATCCTTTCTAGTCAATAACCTAGCAAGCCTCTCAGTTGTACCCTACTGAGAGAGAGAAGATACTTTAAGTACCCCTGTCTCATATCTTTCATGTATCTTCTAACTGGAGTTACCTCTCCGGGTTCCTTCAGTGCTTCTCCAATTCCCTGTTCCTAATCAAATGAGTTAGACCTCCCTGACGCAAAATTGACTGAACGGCTACTGCTGGCTCGGGACCACAAAATGGTAATGAGGATCCCATCTTAACCCGTCCGTCTTTTCATTGCTCTCTATACCCGTATGCCCGGGTACTCAGAAGCTCATTACTTTGCTCCTCTAAGCGAAGCCATTAAGTCTTCTTCTGCATTCATCCACTAATTTAAAGCTCCATCATGACTTATTCAAAGCCTTCAGCGCAGCTTGGTTATCTGAAAATATTCTCACTCTAAGTTTTCCCTGCCACTCTTCTACCTTGCAAGGGCATTCAGTAATATCAATGATCTCAGCCTGGAAAATAGTGGCCTTACTCCTTAAAACTACAGATCTTCTTCCTTTGTTCAACCTATTAAATCTTTTTAGTGAGAAGTTTAATGAAAGTTACCACGATTTTTTCTAGGTTTACCTGGAGAAAAGGGAGAAAGAGGCCTGCAAGGAATACCTGGAACGCCTGGAATTCCAGGGCATGACGGAATGCAAGGAGAAGATGGACCCCCAGGTCTTCCAGGATTACCTGGAGAATTGGTACAGAAGATAAGAACTTCTCATTACAAGTCGTTAAGGCTAGTCTTTGCCATAGAAAGCCCGTAGGGAAGTGATTAGCTCAGTAGGGCGCGCTGGACTTCCACGCGGAGGTCCCGGGTTTGAGTCCACCAGTGCTGCCTTTAGATTTTCTCTTCGCTTGAGCATCTACAGCTCACTGCTGGGAGATCTCTATAACGAGAAAACACTGTCCGGAGGCTGGCAGTGCACTGAGAAAACTCCGGACGTCAATCACCATAGAAGTTGACGCGCCTTAAATTAAATTAAACATATTTACATAATATGGCTACTTCTCTACATCTATGTTCTTACTTTTAATAATTAAATCGGGAAACAATAAACGTGTTGTCAAAAAACCATTTTATAAACAAGTAAATAAATATTAATAAAATCTTTAAACATTACATCAAGAGTTCATATTGCACCTAATGGTTTATGAATCAATGTTGTGTGTGTGTGTGTGTGTGTGTGTGTCTGTGTGTGTGTGCATGTGTCTTTTTGTTTTCCATTTTAAATTGAATAATAAATTTTTCAGGGACCACGTGGATTTCCAGGTCCGAGAGGATTTCCAGGAATCTCAGGTGCTCCAGGAATTCCAGGTTCTGAAGGAGGGCCGGGTCCTAAAGGCAACGCCGGGCCACCAGGTCAGGTAGGCTCTGCCGGTCAACCAGGTCCACCTGGGCCTGTTGGACCTCCAGGCCCACAGGGACCTCTTGGTCCTCCAGGATTGGCGGTAAGAATTCAATTTAATTTCAGTTTTCTTTATTTCCACATTCAGATGTTAGTTTATTTCTAAGTTCAAAATAATAATGGTTATAATGGCCTTCTTTAAACAAAACAGTTGTCAAAAATGAAATGCCATTTACTAATGTTTGTCTTCTCAAATATATTATTGTTTTTATGTTAACAGTCTTGAATAAGTCAGTAATTAAACTAGATTCTAATAGGGCCCAGTTGGTAAACCAGGATTACCGGGCTTACCTGGAGCAGATGGAACACCTGGAAGACCAGGAAATCAAGGAAAAGTTGGTGCTAAAGGAGACACAGGTGCAGTAGGTGCTCAGGGTCCTGTAGGTTTTCCGGGTGCTAGAGGGCTTAAAGGAGAGGAAGGTAAAAGAGGCGCACCTGGAGAAAAAGGTGACAAAGGAGACAGAGGGAGCGAAGGAGAGAAAGGGGATTTGGGTGTAAAGGGAGAACAAGGTCAAAGAGGCGCTGCAGGACCTCCCGGACAAGAAGGTCCTGAAGGTCCCAAGGTTATTCCGAAAACTTTATTTGTTTCTTTAATTCCCTTTTATTTTGATAGTAATTTTCTAGTATCTAATATTAGTTTAATTGAAAATTATATAAATGTATTTATGTATCAAAATTTATTTTAATTAGGGTTCCGACGGTCCAAGAGGTGAAACTGGTCCTCCAGGAAGTGTGGGTGAGAAAGGTAAATTGGGAATTCCAGGATTTCCAGGTTATCCTGGACCTTCTGGTGAGAAGGGAGACAAAGGTTCAGAGGGGAAAATAGGAGCACCTGGAGAAAAAGGAGAACGGGTTAGTTATTGTAGAGTAAAATTCACTTATTTGTATTACATGGCCAATCAAACTTTTGAAATTATTTTATAGGGAGCTGCTGGCTTGCCTGGGGAAAGAGGTGAAGTCGGACCTAGGGTATGAATTTGTTTTTAAAACATAATTAATTTTTGCAAATATATTAAATGGTAATGAGATTGTTTAATTGTTAAGGGTTATAGGGGAACTCGCGGGCGGCCTGGAGCAGATGGAACAGCGGGTCCGAAGGTATTTTTTTAATAATTGCCTCCATTATTTTGCTTATATAAAATTCAAATACTCAAGACTACATTAATGACTATAATTATTTTACATAATTCCAGGGAGATACAGGCCAACCAGGTCCGCCTGGACTTCAAGGAGAAAGAGGCCCTCAAGGTTTAGAAGGTCCGAGAGGCTATATAGGACCTCAAGGGCCTCCAGGAAATAACGGGAAGGATGGAGTGCCAGGATTACCGGGAGAAAGAGGACCACCAGTAAGTAAAATGCACAGCTCTATTAAAGCCTCATTTTTTTTTTTTTTTTAAGAAATAATTTCAGCGAGAATGTAAACAACCCTCCACTACTGCAGTGCACTAGTTACAACAAGCGGACTTTGGACATTTTAAGTTAGTGGAGTGATGTTCAGTCTTGGGGCCAAGTGACGAAGTCTGTTTGTTTTTTGTGTGCCAGCAGAACAGTGAATGCAGCTTGAAATTTTGTAATTATAATTGTTCATTTCTTTCTCTCTGCGTTCTTACCGCCCACCAGAGAATATTTCAGTCACAGGATGCCCAGTCGCCCATTCAGGCCCACGAACGCTCAAGTACATATATACATAAAGTTGTATGATTTGACCAATTTTCGTTGTTTCGATAATTTGATTTTTTTTTTTGCACAGGTTTTCATCATACACCCACGCTGGATGCAGGAGGCCTAATTTCACGATATGAAATGTAATTGGTGTGGATGTGTTGTATGTTTGTAGTAGTAGTGGCTTGTGGCGTGAGCGGTTTTGTAAAGGGCTTGTGTGTTCGTTTGAGATAGAGATAGAAGTATTAAGAAATAACAAGAGATCACACTGTTTTTAAAATAGATATATTCTCTAAGTGAATTTAAGTACTTTTCAAGATCACAGTCATATGCTTATTAATATACAGAAACTATTGAAGGGACGTGATGCCATAATTAGGTATTATCTGGTTAGTCAGAACTGGTGTAAGCAAGTATGATAGCATGGTCCTAATATCAGGTGTTCGAGAGAGCGGCTGGCTAACTCGTTTTGGGCTGTATTTGGAAGCAATTACGTGCCGTATGTCCAAATTTTGAACAATATTGACAAGTGGGCCTATTTTGGAGAATATTGCCAGTTTCGTTATAATTATTATTATTCTGATCATATTGGGGTCTGTCAGGATAAGAGTAAAATCGTGAATTATTAACTCGAGCATTATGATTACTACTATAATATTGATTATTATTATTATAGCGATTATTATATACTCGGTGATTAAAATTTCTAGGAATATTAAAATTCTTAGGCATTTTGCCAAAGATAGTGCGCGGTTTTGGTCGGGATTTATTTGTGCAGTCCACGTCAAAATGTGGACCAGAATAATGGCGGCAAGGCCTTTTTTTTACTATATTAAAAACTCTTCGAGTGGTAGTAGGTTTTAATACTGGTTTCTGATTTTTATTTCGATGTGGGCATTCTGCGTGGAAATGCATTTGTCCGCAGAAACAACATGGAGGTGGAGGTGAGCGAGAGGAAGAAGTTTTCGAGGTGACTGCGAAAACTGTAGGATTTGTTTCCGAAGTCTATACTTCTTTGGGCATTGGCATAAGAAAGAGCTTCGTCTAATTTTTGAGGTAGCTTTGTTCGTAACTCATTTCGAAGCGGTTGAGGAAGTGACTTCAGGAACGCATCAGGGCCAGTTTGTCTAAAATTGTTTGTAAGGCCTCGAGTGGGTTAGCCTGAGCTTTTAAGCTAATGGCGGACTGGATATGTCTAATTCTATCCGCGAAGGTTTCAGGAGACTCTGTGGGAAGAGACTGAATGTTAGTCATTTGCTGTAAGAGGACTAGAGGGGTTTTCTCCTTACGAAATCAGGCTAGAAGTCGCTCTGAAATAAGAGAATACGTTATAATTGTACCGGTGTTGTAATTCGGCTTTCTGGGTGTCATACAATATTTTTGCAGTACCTGAGAGTCTAAGTGCTAGAATTTCTAGTTTTGCCGCGTCATCCCAGCCAGAAAGGCTAGCGCAATGGCTAATTTGGTATAGGAAGTCTGAAACACTGGCTGAATTTTCGCCGTCGAAAGTGGGCAAACTATTTATCAATTGTAAATTTCTCAAGGGGCTAGCAGGTTGATTGTTAGGGGTGGCTGGAGGATTTGCTAATTGCTGCTAAGCAAGTACATATTCTACAGCAGCGTCGATGCCCATATCTTGTCCATAATCTTGTACAAATTGGAAACAAGAGAATTACTTTGGAAAAGATTATTTTTTTCAAGGCGTCTGTGTAACTGATTCAAGTTGCCCTTTTGAGAGAGTTTATGGTCCCTTAATATTTTTACAATTTGCGATCTATTAAGTGCACTCATAAATTCAAAATTCACAAGGAATTAGGGTACAGTGGTACAAATGCAAAAATTTAAAAATGAAATTCAATAGAAAATTCAATTATGGGAAATATTTAAGATATTTCCGCTGAGAAAATAATTGAAAAAGTAATAAAATTATCTGATGGATAATTTGTTTAACTAGTAAATTGAAAACTGTACGTACTTGTTAATTTGTGGATTCTGGTGGACAATATCCCAAACAGCTGACACCAATGAAATGTAATTGGTGTGGATGTGTTGTAGTAGTAGTGGCTTCTGGCGTGAGCGGTTTAGTAAGAAGCTTGTATGTATGTTTGAGAAGAGATAGAAGTATTAAGAAATAATCAAGAGATCACACTGTTTTTAAAATAGATATATTCTCTAAGTGAATTTAAGTGCTGTACAATAATATGCTTATTAATATACAGAAACTAGTTAGAATAAACATTTATGTTTTCACTTATTACTGGCACTGATGCTAAGAGAGCGAAAGACAAGTGATCTGATTGAATGTCTATTTCAGACTGTCTTGAAAGAATGCCTTCTAATTGTTAGTTACAATCTTTTCAAATAATGCTGGTATGTCTGGAGGGAGTGTATTGTCTTATGCTAACTGTTACTTGTCCCTTTGTCTCTTCAGTACCATTGACCTAAATTATAGTACCTAGCTCTTTCCCCTTCACTAAAATAACTATTTGAATGTCTATTTCAGCCTGTCTTGAAAGAATGCCTTCTAATTGTTAGTTATAATCTTTTCAAATAATGCTGGTATGTCTGGAGGGAGTGTATTGTCTTATCCTAACTGTTACTTGTCCCTTTGCCTCTTCAGTACCATTGACCTAAATTATAGTACCTGGCTCTTTCCCCTTCATTAAAATAACTATTTGAACTAGCTAAAATTAACAAAATTATTTCACTAAACTATTTTCAAAATTCTTATTTTCTTTCATTTCTTTCTTCCACTACAATAACTTTAAAATATCCATATCATAATGTCAATCTACAGTATAATTTAGATCAAGACTTCATTTCATGATATCTAGTTGTTAAATCATTTAGATCAAGAATTCATATATTAGTTTCATGATATTTATATTGTTAGAGAAGATTCCTCCTATTGAAAAGGAGCTTGCAAGTATTTGTAAAGCTCTTTAAATAACCAATCCCTTTTGTACAACATTTGGGCCCTCCATTACTAAATGTTTGAGATCTCGCCTCCTGCATCTCTCGCATAATTTTCTTCAGGTAAGCAGAGCAAACATTATTTCAATCTTATTATTGTTGCCGCTGCAAGCTTGTTTGTGGCTAGACCCTTAAACTATGAATGTTTTCCGACAGTAGGAATGTACCCCTTGTAGAAGGCCCTCTTATCTGAACTGCTATACTCTAGATGCTACATATTCAAGATGTGGCGCTTAATGAGTTGTTTGACGTCCGCTGGAGGAAGTTCTATGTAGACATTTCCCCTGAATGTCAGCCTCTTTAGCCAAGCCTCTTAGATTTCATTGGGCCTTAGGCCAGAGTGCCCTCTAATCCACATAAAGCAGTATTTTATGCTTTCTTTCTGATATTAGAATATTAAGAAGTTCCAATTTTCTAGGACAATGTGATTAGGAGGGGAAGGCGCTAGTAAATTGGCTTTTTTTTATCAGCGAACTTTTACTGTCGCTCAGCATCAAAAATTTGTATACTGGAAAGTTCTAATATATTGTAGAGCCAGGCGGAGAGTGTTCATTCTGCCGAGAACCTGATGTATAGAAGGTTATTTGGGTTGTATAGGCACATCCCACTTAGCTGCTTTATTTGGAACCGTCAGTAAATATGCAATAAGCTTCAGGCCATCAGCCCTTTATGAAGTCAAAATCATTGGAATTTAATATTTTTAGAAAAACAAACACATTGAAAAAGTAAAATAAATAAGATAGAAGTATCATTGATTAATTTGATATATTATAAATTATTAAAAGTTCTAAATGAAACTAAACGAATGTCTTTTTTATTAAAGGTTGTAAGTTTTAAATTTATTGCCAATGCTATAATAATTTATAGCATTAATGCTATTATAATGTTATAATAATTCCTCTAGTAAATTTTATTCCATTTGTGTTTGGAATAGGGCGAGCCTGGGGCCATGGGTCCAACAGGGGTGCCAGGTGTTGTAGGACCCCAAGGCCCCCCTGGAGAACCTGGGCCTGTTGGTGAAGCAGGAACGGCGGGTTTGCCGGGTCAAACAGGAGAACCAGGACAACCAGGAGAGAGTGGAAAGGAAGGCGCTCCAGGACTTCCAGGTCCGGCTGGTCAACAGGGAACTCCTGGGCCAGCTGGACTTCCAGGTTTTCTAGGTGAAAGGGGGCATCCGGGTCTGCCAGTAAGTATAATTTTTTTTTAAATTTTTTATACCGCCAGACTAGAATTCTTCTTAAGATTTAGAACTATTTCTTACATGAAAATAAATATTTAGGGCTTAATTCAGTCGGCTGTTCATAGTTTCTTCTGAATTACTTAGAGTTAAGCTTTCTTTATGTAGAAAATGGAGAGAAATGTATAAATTTATATAAAAGTTTCTTGGTTTAGGTAATAAAAAGAAATAATAAAAAGAACAATAATCTTTTCTATTGTGATATTTTTCTAGAAAACCTGATTTTAGTGGTGTTCCAGAGGAGCTTGACGTTAGGCATTCCTCCGTACACATTTCAATACCACCATAATAGCAAGGGCAAATAAGCAAATTACAGCTTTTAAGAAACTATGTAGTATGTGAGAATAGCAGTCGATTGTTTCATGTTATATTTTATATGTAACACTTCAGTCCTTTAAAATATATGGTCTAAGTTCCATAATGTACTCGTAATAAATTCATGGAAATTATGATGTAGCAACAAGAAATAAAATGTGCTTCTTTTATAATCATAATTTTCAAATATTAAAAATGAAATTTAATTATTACAGGGAATGCCAGGATTAAAGGGCGAAGCAGGTCCGCCAGGACCTATTGGACCTAGTGGAGACAAAGGTCAACCCGGCGAACCTGGTAAAGAAGGACCGCAAGGTCCAGAAGGAAGGAAAGGGCCTCCAGGTCCGCCAGGCGGAGTTGGACCCAAAGGCGACAAGGTCAGTTTTAACTTCAAGCTTTGATCAAGGTATTTTATTCCCAGAAAAGGAAATATAATTATTCATCTTAGAATTGATGTATGAATACAAAATAAAAGAAAAAATATAAGTATAAAATATAAATATACTAAATAAAATATAAATTGTTGAATATGTGGTTGGGTCCGCAATGCTTGATAACATCTATGATTTTATCCGTTACAGCATGCTTCATTTTTTGGCCGGTTCTTACCGGTTTCGGATTTTTATCCATCATCAGAGTAAGGTTTGCTATCGATTTGTGTAACCAAATGAATTTTGGAGGGGTATTGGTGTGTCTCGTTTAAATTTAAATTGCACGTTTGATATAGAGGGCTCCACCATAACGCCACTCAGGTATACAACTAACATCTCCACCATAAAGCCACTCAGGTATACAACTAACATCCCCATCATAAGCCACTCAGGTATACAATTAACATCTCCACCATAACGCCACTCAGGTATACAACTAACATCCCCATCATAACGTCACTCAGGTATACAACTAACATCACCACCATAACGCCATTCAGGTATACAACTAACATCCCCACCATAACACCACCCATGTATACAATTAACATCTTCACTATAACGCCACTCATGTATAACTAACATCTCCACCACCATGTTTATAGACAGCCCAACTAAATATTGTAACGTTGCAATTTAAAAAAGAAATTCTTAATTAAACTGTATTAATTAGAGAAACAGAAAGTCGTGTTAATATTTTACACCAGATTTTTGTTTTTGCAATATCGAGAATACTGAGAGAAAAATACTGTTCCATTGAGTCTTATCATTCTCTTAGGTAGAAATTATAATACTAAATTTCTTGTCCTTTTTTTAATCTCTTGATATTTTCTATTTTCTGGATAATGAAAAGCAAATGTATTAAAGCAAAATAAAAGTTTGGAATTAAAGGGAGAAGCTGGTGCACCAGGGGCATCAGGACGGGATGGATTACCTGGTGTTAGAGGTCTGCCAGGTCAACCAGGGCCACTTGGCCCTCCTGGAGAAGATGGAGACAAAGGTGAACCTGGTCCAGCAGGAGAAAAAGGTTTTAAAGGAAGCAAGGGAATCATGGTTAGTAGGATATTTATGATAATGATTACTCAAACGAAAGTTTTTAGCAATTAATAGATCAGCAAAACTAAATTATTCATAAATAATCTGAAAAATATTTACATATCATATTAATATTTCCTTCCTCTTTAAGATTAATTAATGCATTTTGTTTTGCTTATCCGAATTTCTATTTATTAAAACATTGTTTCAGGGCCCACCTGGACCGATTGGAGCTCAAGGTTTGAGAGGAGAGCCTGGGCCAATGGGAGCTCCTGGAGATAGGGGGCCTCCAGGAGATATTGGTAGGATAGGAATAAAGGGAGAAGATGGTCCACAAGGAACTCCAGGTCCTCCAGGAGCTCCTGGACCACAAGGATTACCAGGGCCTCAAGGTCTTAAAGGAGAGATGGGAGACATCGGACCTAAAGGTTTTTTATTTTTCATAATCTGTCGATCAAATTTCAGATTTTAGATTCTGATTTGGATGATTAATTATTATTAATAACAACTCAACATGCAAAGTGTAGTTTTTTTCACGCTGTTGTAAAATGATAAACGCTTTTGGTTCAAAATTAGATATTTTTAACTGTTCTATTCACCATTTTAAGAAAGTTGTGATAGATATAATTGTGAATAATTTTTGTGAATTCTGATTATTATTATTATTATTATTATTATTATTATTATAATATAATATAATGGTGTTACTATGTATTATTTAGTATCTCATATTGAATCTTTTGAGTGTTATCTTAGTTTATTGACTATTTTATTTTTATTTCTCGTAATTACCAACTTTACTTTTGTTGTATATTATACTTTCTAGTCTAAGTGTTTTACAATTTTTTTTTTGTAATTTTAGATATGTTTATTTTTGTCTTGGTATGGTCTTAATTTTTGTATCTGTAATTGGCCAAACCGTTAAATAAATCAATAAATAACATATATATTATATATATTTCAGGACCAGTAGGCGTCACGGGAATTCCCGGAGAACCTGGGCCTAGAGGTGCTAAAGGTGCTGAAGGACCGATGGGGCCTATTGGATCCGAGGGACCTCAGGGTCCAAGAGGAGAACCCGGAAATCCTGGACCACCAGGACCTCCTGGTCAAGACGGGAAAAATGTCTGTTAACAGATTACATATTTGTAAACTGATATTTGCGAAATGGTTAATAAAAAGTTGTAAGAAAGCTATTTTCTTCAGAGAATTATGTAAAAGTTGCATTAACCATTCGGCTTTTGCAAAATGATAGTGCTTTCATACAGTGCTATTGTATAATTTTTATAAAGTTGAATATATTAAAAACGTTTAGTAAAATTTAAACAAATTTTATTTAAAATTAATTTTTTTTTTTGGTAACTTTTTTATTGAATATTTACAATTTTTCTAGAAGTAACAAGTAAATGTGTTATATGAAAAAAAAAATGCAAAGGGCGTGATAGTTGTGAATGATGACCATCCTAGACCAACTGGTCACGTGGCCAGCGGCACTTCAGTCGTCTTTGAGGATTGGAAGGAAGTATTGTTGAAGATAAATTGTCGGATCCGCTAAGGGTTAGGATGTGATAGTAATTTTTGATAGAAGCTTTGTAACGAGTTTTGGCAAGTTCAGAAACGAATGGAATTTTTAGATCATTGTGGATAATCAGATTACTGACAAAAAAGGGTGCGTTACGATATGGCGGAGGTTATGTATTTTTTTTTTGGTAGAAGGGGCATTGCACTGCTATCATGACGGTCTATTGTGCCATGCCCCTTGGTTGCCGTTGACTGGCCAACCGCACCCCCTCACCATATTAAGGCTCCTTAGGAATCTCAATATTTTGACGGCTCTAGAGAGGATATATTCTCCTCATCTTCCTGATAACTACCAAGGCTCCTAAATCTACTTTAAATGACAGCCTCGCAATCCGTGAGGAGATGTATCGATAATGTAAGTCAGATGTGTAGAGAGTGCAGGGGGGTTGAAACACTTCCTTGTGGTGTTCCTGCAAGAATGGGATGTATAGAATATAAAGAATAAATTACAGAATTACTTGGAAAAATCGGTCGGTGAGATAGGAGTTAAGATTGAGATAGTAAGTAGTGGGTAGAATACGCCTGAGTTTTCATAGCAGTTCTTCATGCCATATTCTGTCGAAAGCTGAGAGACATCTAAGGATACTCAGTTTGCATTTCATAATAATAATGTTGTGAGAGAGAATAGTTTGAGTGAGGAAGGTAATAAGGAGATTGAGCATGCTTTTGAAATCTGAAAGGAAGGAGTTCAATGCAGTGATGATGTCAGATGGGGAAGTGCCTGAGGCGCCGGTGGCCCGGCAAACACTTGGGTGTAAGATAGGTGATTTCTGCTGTTGGTGATGAAGGATGTTCTTTTGAGGAAATGTAGATTGCTGACCTCAGGATTCGCAATCGTCAATAGTTGGTTCTATTGATAACAGAAGCATGGTTGTAGATCGGATTTCGTTATCCTTCATAGTTAAACTAAGTTTATTGCACTTTTGTGAGAGATGCTCCCAGCACATTTTAATAGATTTAATAGATGTGACTAAATGCACATTTTTTTTATCAGCATTACTGTTGAAGTTGACACTAGAGTGCCTATTTCATCTGGGACTTCAAATGGAGAAAATGGGTTGTAAGTTATAATTCCTGGGCTATAATTTCTTTTATATTTTGCATTGAACTAGGTCCTAAGGGTTGAATACTAGGTAGTTGTTGATTTTTTAGATTACTTTAATGTTCCTTGAGAACGAGTGGTTTCTTTCTGTTTTTTTGTGGCATGTTTGGGGGAAGATGTTTTTCTTTTGGTTGGCTTCGAGTTTCTTGAACATGTTGATTCATTATCTGTAGAAGAACCAGCATTATTGTTAGAAATTAATTACGCAGAAATTTAGATCAGAGCAAAATTTAAAATCGAACTATGAAAAATTGATTATATACAAGATGAGTAAAAATATTGAATGAATATTGAATATGAATTGAATATTGCGATGAATAAAACATTTACAGGTTAAGAAACACTTAAGCAGTGTAATCTTAAAGTTTTATATTTACAAAAAGTTGGTCACGTTATTAAATGATTTAAGAAAGTCAAAAAAAGGACTCACACGTTTAAGGTTAGACAACTAACTTTAAAATGAAACACAAAAGTTTTTACATACATATTCTTTATCTATGTAAAAAGTACTTTCAAATTATAATAATGTTTATTAAATTGCACACTCTAAACCTTTAAAAATTTCAGAAAAAGTAGATGAACATTAAGCGAAATGCTTGTTTTTGTTATCAGCTGATTTCTCTAAGTTTAAAATTTAAAAATTAGTTTTATAAAAAATTAAACAAATAATTATATTCACTCCTTCACAGAATTAATGATCTGGTATTTCCGTTTTAGGGTGAAAGAGGTGCTCCCGGTCCAAAAGGTGATGAAGGTAAAATGGGAATTCAGGGTAGCGTTGGGCCTCGAGGAATTGCTGGTCCTGAAGGGCCGAAAGGACATGTTGGACCTCCTGGTTTTCCAGGACCTCCAGGAGAACCAGGTTTACAAGGTGCTAAAGGCGAAACAGGTCCTTCTGGAGCAGATGGCAAAGACGGAGAGCCTGGACCACCCGGAGAATCGGGCGCACCTGGAAAAATGGGTCTTTTAGGCCCTCCTGGAAAAATGGTAGTTGATCTGTTAAAGATATAATAGCCAATCTCCATGAAATAGGGTTTTTTATACTAGGGTGATTTCTTGATAATATTTTTGAAGTTATAACGTTTGTTCCAAATAATGATTTAAAAAAACAAATGGAAGAAAACTTTTAGGAATCCTTACTTTTCATTGGCAAATAAATATGTATAATTTTTCACTTCAAAGGGAGTAGATGGCCCACCTGGAATTCAGGGAAACATGGGCCTACCAGGAGAAAAGGGCGACAGAGGACCTCCAGGAGCGCCGGGTCTGCAAGGTCCAGTGGGACCTCAAGGAGAAAGAGGAATTCAAGGTCCCAGAGGGCCAATAGGGTCTGCAGGCATTGCAGTAAGTTAATATTAATGGAAAGTAAGGCCGGCTTCAGACGTGACCACTTTTTGGAGCCCGGCTTCAGAAATTGTTCGGATTTGTTCATTTTCAACCGGGCCTAGAAAAAAGAAGAGTAAATACCATTTTGCCTTTCTGTGAAGTCCTAAAATGTGGCCATGTGTGAAACCGGACTAAGGTTTTTGTGTTGTTAACAAGTTTATATTTCTATGAAAAGCAATTTGGTTAGGGAGATGTGGGGCCACCCGGTCGACCAGGTTCCGAAGGCCCTACTGGTAAGGCGGGAGAACATGGTGCTAAAGGTGCCAAAGGTGATCGTGGAAAAAGGGGGCCCAAGGGACATAGAGGCGAACTTGGAATAAAGGGAATCAAAGGAGATGCCGGAGAAAAAGGAGAAAAAGGAAGTAGAGGACCAGTTGGCCCTGAGGGACCCAAAGGAATGACGGTCATTATTTTCAATATGCAGTGAAGCTGTGTATTTTTCTTTATTTTTAATTATTTAATTTTTTACCGTTCTAAGCGAAATTGAAAGAAACACTTTACAAAGAATATTGATTTTGTAAAAAAGTAATTTCACTAAATAAATTATTATTAGGGCCCAATAGGTGTACCTGGAATGAAAGGAAATACTGGTGCACAAGGTAGTTCAGGAAATGAAGGTCCACCAGGACCGAAAGGATCCCAAGGAGTGGCTGGAGCTAAAGGCGAACCAGGACCTCCAGGACCCCCTGGACCTCGAGGGCCTCCTGCGGAGATGCCTCTATTACCTCCAGAGCTGTTATTCCAGAATGATGTATACAGATTGAAGAGAGATGCTAAGTATGTTAAAAAGTATTTCGGAATAAGAAAGTAACATTTGTTAATAATAATGAAAATATGAGTAAATATTCTAAGTTAATACAAAATTAAGAGATAACAAATATTGCTAACAGCCTAAATTTCTATTTTAATTTGAATAAATTTTTTGTGGACTCTTCTGTTAACTTCGTTTTACAGAATGGAACTTAATAAGACTATTAAAGAGAAAAGTGATTTCGAAAATGAACCCGGATTCCTAGATATTTATAGTGCAATATACTCTATGAGACAGGATCTCGATAGAATCAGAAAGCCTATTGGTACTAAAGAAAACCCTGGTAGATCATGCAAAGATTTAGTTTTTGGACATCCACAATTTAAAGATGGTAAAATTTTTTCTTTGTAAATTCAAACCTTTGCGACACTTTATTAAGTTAAAGTTAAGGAAACTAATTTCTATAGGATGGTACTGGATAGATCCAAACATTGGTATGCCAGATGATGCAGTATATGTATATTGTAATATGACTGCTGGTGGTGAAACTTGTGTTTATCCAGACATACATTCTAGTCAAATGCCAAATATCCCATGGAGGAAAGATTCTGGAAAAACTGACTGGTATTCCAATCTTCGAGGTGGATTTAAGGTATAAATTTCTTTTTAATTTTCATTTAAGGTTTTTTTTCTAATTTAAGACGCGTCAGCATCTTATGGTCATTGGCGTCCAGAACCTTCTCAGTGTACTGCCGGCCTCCGGGCAGTGTTCTCTCGCTACAGTCCATCACCGAACGTGAGCTGTAGAGGCTCCTAGACAGAAAACATCTAACGGGAAGCACAGGACTCGAACCCGGTACCTCCGCGTGAAAGCCCAACACGCTACCACTAAGCTATACCTTCCCTCATTTAAATAGTAAATGTGTTTTTAATTCGAATATTAATTAGTTTGTTCCCACAAACATAATTAATATTCGAACTATTCTAGCTACATGTAAAACCGATTTCAGTCGCTAATAAAGTTTGGCTTAGGCTTTGTTGCTATGAACACCTCGTTTTTTAATTCCTTGTTTTTTCATATTTGAATGATTGAATACGAGGTTTTTTACCCGTTTATTTAAATTTACTATTAAATAGCATTTCTTTATGTTTATGAAATATTATACGTTTCTTTTTTTTTAACTTAACTATTAAAAAGTAATTAATTTCAAGTTAATGTACTGTGAATTCATAGAGATAGTGTTTGTTCTCCAATAAATTTGAGTAGGGACTTAATAGTAACTAGTATCCAGATTATAGTGGGGCATCCTTCAAGGTTGCTGCTTATCATTCAAGGATGCTGCTTATCATATTATGTACGAACCTTTACTGTGCCTTCGTATGCCGATTCTATTTTCTCTTCATTCTTTTATGCAAATGCGCGCGTTGTTACGCTAATTTATTTTGTAATCTATTTCATTAAATATAATCTAACTTTTTTAATTGGTAATTTAAACCTGATTACCGGAACATTTAAAATAGCTTGTAAAAATATGTAAACTAGCAATATGAATGTAAAATGGCAAAATAATAGTGAAATAAAATTTATTAATGGAAATTTAATTTGTGTGACCTATCTGGAGTCCATTATCTGAAATTAATAGCTATATAGAAACATTTTTTATACAACTAACTTATTTGAACCTATTTGATGCAATATTTATTATTTTAGGCGATTTTTAGCTCTAGTATAGATTTTGAAGGTTTATCTGAAAAATATGTTATTGACGAGGTCGCTCTGGCATACCCTAGCCTAGGCTCTCGTGTGATTGTGTCCAGAATAGGCGGGTCCGAATATTGCTCGATGCAATGACGGGATGTGGCTTTTGAAGTGTTTAATGGGTGGATGTACACAGATCGGCATAGTTTACATTTTTGTCTAGTGTTGGCAAAAGGGTTATAGATTTAATGTAAACAATATTTATATTTGGCCGATGCTAATTAAACAAGTTATAAAAGTAGTTGGCTGGATTTAATTTTAATTTAATTAGTTGGTTATAGATTTAATTTTGGGCAATCATTTTGTCCTGAACTAGATCTCAGAATTAAAAATTCTTAACTGCGGAAAGAAATCTACAACATATTTCTGAGTCATCAGATATCGCTAAATGCTATCCCCGTATTAATTGAAACCAATGAATGTCCCCAACACTTCCAGGCTTACATCTCGTGTTCTCCTGCCGTTTATTATGACAATTCTAATCCAGAATAGTTATATGGTAACTTAGAACGATGCAACAAGCATCCACCTCCTATGGTATGCTCAGCATAACCAGGTCAAATTTTAAGTGTTTTATTGGCTCCATTTCTGTTTACAATTAAGATAAAAACTTTAAAATTGCTATGATATAAATAACTTAGAAAAATTAATTACGATAGTAGGTTGTTAAATTATTCTGTTAGGAAAGAAAATTTCTATTAATTAGAACAGTTAAAAAAATTATTACAGGAGATTATTTGCAGACTTAGCAGATGTGAAAAACGCGAAGCAGTTTTGATTGGCCTTAAAGAAACTGACCCCTAGGAACGTAGTGTATCGTGTAATTTCTGGCGAAACATAGTCCTTTCATTTCCGCTGTTTCTTCGGCACTCCAATTTCGCAGGAGTCGCAATATGTCTCTAATGTAAGGCAACCGTTGGAAATTATAGTTACGTATTTCAAATTGTAAAAATAATAAATCACCTCATAATGACGACATACATGCCTTATGAAATCTAAAAAAAAATAAAAACTCTGGAATGGGAGCATCATTTGCTTATTACTATTTTGTTAAGTGGGAGAATCCCTTCATAGTGGTCCAAGGTTACGTTTATAATGCAAAGGTGATAAAGAAGCTCCCAATAACTATAAGTACTTCTTCTCTGAATAACTGTTGCAAGCTCTTTACATCTAGTATTAATGAAAGGCTCACGATTTGGAGCATTCTGAATAATATCCTGCCGCAGGAACAGACAGGTTTCAGAAAACAAAGATGATAAAATATGTACAATCTATTTACCCTTAATTCACTTATTAACATTTATGTGTGCATTAAAAAACAATACTTATTTACAATTTTTATCTACTTGCTAGGGCATTTGATAACGTAGACCATGATTTATTGTACCAAGCTGCATGCCTTGTGGGTCAGTAATAAAATTATTAGAACAATTAGTAACTTATTAATGTCTAGCTTGAGAATTAAAAATGTAAACAGTGCGCCCATAGAAATAACCAAGCAAAGAGAATCTCTGTTGCCATTGCTCTTCAGTTTGTGAACCATATTTCAGATTAAGTGAACTTTTATGGAGAGCGTGGACTGTTATTATGTTAAATTGGGTAACAATGCGGAGATTTTATGCCTATTATTTGAATATAGTTTTATTTGCAGATTCTCGCAATGATGCATAATGCAAATTGGTACTTTCGGTTAAGTCAGATAATCATCCTCACGAGCCATAAAACTGAAACCCTTTCAATTTGAAAAAAGAAATATTGAATTTGTAAATGAATATGTGTATCTAGGGTCCCATTCTCCTGTATTGGCAAATTTCTCAGGGCAGCTGAGTTTTTCTATAGAATAGGGAACAGGCTGAGTTTTTCCATATAAATAGGGGACAAATAAAAAATTTACTAACTCGTTACAACTTATAAGTGGCGCAAGTTGGGAAACTAAAGCTAGACTAATTTAGTCAGTTACAGCTTCAACCGCGCTCTATGCTTCAGAACTTTGGTCACTGAATAATCTAAACGATGGAAAACTCAGCTAACTTCAAAAAAAAAAATTGCAGCGTTAACTATCGAGCCATTTCATAAATTTAGAGACAGGAAATAAATCAATAAATATTATGGCGTTAGAGAGGATGTTAAATTAGTTGTAAATGTTGAGCATACCCGAAGATGACCTCCCAAAAAATGTTTTAATTATCTTAAGAGTATTTTTAAAAGTTTTCCCATAAACAGAAAAATGTAACTGGCCCGGAGATATAAAGAGACGTTCTATTGATGAAGGTTATGATGAAATTGGGTATCTATCAAATAATGATGTTCTAATTGTATATAGTATAAAGGTTCACACATGTTTTAGTAAACATTTTAGCTGCGAACAAAATTTGTCTTCTAGAACTGTTGGAACACACAAAATTAAAATCTTGTATTTCTCAAAGATTTTTTTATCATTTATTTATTTCTTAAGAATAAAAAAAAAAGTTTCCATTTCTGCCCTATTAGATAACTTATGAAACAATAGGAGTTGTGCAGCTGACGTTCTTACGACTTCTTAGCGAAAATGCTTATCAAAATTTCACTTATACATGTATAAATTCTATTGCATGGTATAACTCGAAAGCTTTAAATCATGAAATGTCTATAAAAATAATGGGAGAAAACAATGTGGTATTTTCTGCAAATAGTTTAAGACCAACTATAAAATCAGATGGATGTAAGGTAATTTATAATCTATTATTAAAAAATAAACTTTTAAAAACAATTAAACAGGAAATTCGTTTGAATTAAATGTTCTGTTTTCCAGAGCCGCAAGACAAAAAGTGAAACTATTTTTGAGATATCCACGAGAATTTTGGAACAATTACCAATAGTTGATTTCTTTCCAGTTGATTATGGGTCACCACATCAGGCTTTTGGTTTCGAAGTGGGTCCTGTTTGTTTTAAATAAGGTCTAAATATTTATTGTAGTATTTAAATCGTTTTTTTATTTTTATAAAGAACTTAGTATTTATAAATGGAATAACAACATTTGCATATTTTGCTATTTAATGAGCAAAACTTAAAAACTAGTTCCAAGTTTGAAACAAAAAAAAATTGATTGACATATTTAAGAATAATCTCGAAAGTAAAACATGATTGATTTTATTTTTGAATTTAAATTCGTCAATGCAACGAATGTATCCAGTATTAACTACCACAATAATATTTTTTAAGACTATTCCAAACATATGTCTCTAGAAACTAATTTATTATAATTAACTTATATTCATGTAAAACTATAAGCCTATTTCAATATATATTACAGAAATACAAAAATTACAGAAAATGATAATTCATTCAAATACAAGTTTTACATAAATCAAAACCTTTTTCTTATTTAAATGTGTATTTGTTTTGTGTAATTTTTTAATAGTTTTATTTTGATTTACTTCTGTTTTTTAATGTGCTTTTGAAGAAAAATAGTGTATTAAACTTGGTTCATCTTAGGTGTAATAAATGAAAAATAAATTTCTAAATTATTGTCATTCCAAATAATTTACTTTCTTATAATTTCTAATCCTTAGTATCAAAGACCTAACATTATATTCAGTTTTTGCAAGAGTTCATTATCATAAAAACAAAACAAAAAATAGAGGTTGGTAAGTAACCCGTGGCCCCTGCCCTCACATTTGATAGTAATTGCTGCACAAGCGTTGATTGAAAAAGAGCGATATTCTTCAAAATGATTTTGAATTATTTACAGTGTTAAAGTGGTACTTGCAATTATTACAAAAAAATATTTGGAACGGTAATAGTAAGTAAATAATTGTGAGGGGTCTCCTGGTCCTGTGGCGGGTAACCGGGCAATTTTTGACCGGGCTGAAGGGAGACTTTAATACCAGAAGGATTAAATAGAATTGTAAATAGCGAATATAAGAATCCTGTAAATAGAAGAAGGTTGGGTGGCACTAAACTCTCTTTTCAGAGCGAGGGCATAGCCAATTCGGCTTTTGCCCCGTGTAAATATAATATTATAGTATTTATATGTTGTTTACTGTATTTATGTCAGTATTTTAATAAATTTATTGTTATGATATTTCCTGATAGAAAGATCTTACAATTGTTAAATTTGTTTATATATCATCAATGTCACTATGGTAGAAAACCTAGAGATAGGAAGCTATTATTTAATTCAGCAAATTTGGGTGTAGAGAACATAGTCCTTTATAGAATGCAGTTATCACTTCTAATATGTCTGTGGGCAATCATCTTCAAATAAAGAATTAAAGTATGTATCAGTGGAATAGACGGAAGATGATGGCACTTTCAAGGGGAAAACTGTTTCTATATGTGATGTCTTTCCGCGATATCACGCTACTATGTTATACCGGTGAATAGGAACTGTGAATTGCCTACTGAATAAAACATTCAGGGCTCGTTTTTGACGTTAGACCCCGAACAGATTTCTAGGAGTGCAGAATCACAAAGTGACAAAACTTCGAAAAACAATTTGCAATATATGCAAGTTATCGTTTAAAAATGAAAGAGGCCTTGATATATACATATATTGCTAAACGACAAGCTAACGAGAATATTAACACGTTAAATCCGCAAAGAAAAGCTATTAAAACTTCCATTGTTTATAATAATAATTTAAAATTGGAAGTCAGTAAATGGACCATGAGGTTCCATGAAATTTTGGGGTATGTGAAGAATGATTACTCAAATGCACTGTAATGCTATGAAAGAGATCCTTCAATTTCTAGGAGAGACTAATTGTTTGCTCCCATGACCACAACATCCGACAGTACGAAATTATAGACTGCTAAGAAGAAAAGTGTCAGGTTGTCCCGAAAGGGAATGAGTGAAGTATCTAACCCTCAGAGGAACAGAAAAGCAGCCCAGGAACGAAAACAGGAACTCTATCAATATGAACTAGCACAATATAATTATTATAATAAGCGGAAGAAAGTAGTGCAGGAAATCATGAATGCCGATAAGCCTAGACAGTACCCTATAAATTCTGATTTAGTAGAAAACCACTTCAGAACAATTTTCGAACGGATTAATTCGAAAAGTCGAATTTCACATATCGCCGTCTAATCCTGATATAGTTTCCATAGACATGCAATGAATTCTAAAAGCAATAACGTTACCACTTTTAGAAACAGCGCCCGACCTGATGGGGTGTTAGTGCGTACAATTCATAGATCTTCAATTGGCTCAAATTCTAAAGTCACTAATTGAGATCATTTTGAGAAGTTCTTATGTTTCTGAGCCTTTACATATGGGTCGCACGATCCTCATCCATAAGGAAAAAGCTGAAGCCAGCGAAATGTCATCATGGAGGTCCATTAGTACAGAAAAAGTCTTGGAAATTGAACTACGCAGCGAGGATTTCTGTTCCTGGGTGCCATGTAAATGCAAGGATAATCGATGCAATAATGAAAGACGCCAAGGACAAGAAGGAAAGCACTACGGTATTCTTGGATATGACCAGCGCATTCGACAGTATTGGCCATGACCTATTGCGAGAACCTTGAAGGCTAGAAGCATTTCATCAGATTTGAGGAATACCGTAACATCACTAGCATAACTCGATTAACATTGTTTCTGGTAATAAAAAGACTAATCCTAATCGAGATTACGAGCCGTACCATAGTGAGGACCATTATCACTAACCCCAAGTTGGTTATAAGCTTCATGAAAATCAGAGCGGCGTGATATTAACTGGTTTTGCTGATGATTGGCTACAAGGCGAACACTGTAAAAGCGGAAGAACGGGTTGTAATTGCTAAGAGATTGGACTTAATATAAATTCCAGAAAAAATGCAATAGTTATTAAAAATGGTAGCTTAATAAAAGAGGTTTTGTTTCTAGAAAATTGCAATAAAATACAATCCATTGGGGAAGATGAAGCCATTAAATACCTGGGCTGTATGTTCTCAGGTAAATTGGAGTATGACAGGGCTATTATAAGCAAACTTTATGAGACTCGGATGAGCTAACTTCTGAAACCAAATCAGAAGTTGAACAATAAATCAGTATTGTTCACATTTTTAAAAAAGTTTATTCAACGTTTCGGACACCTTTAGTGTCATTTCTCAGTATAAAAAGTTTCTTCTATGGCCCCAGCCACCTAACTTTTTGCTTGTTCAGTACCATGATTTATCCTTTGCAAACTGCACCACCTAAACTAGGGCCAGCCTTGCTAGAAGGCAAAGCTAAGGTTACCAGCGAATACCTCTAGAGTGTATAAACTGAATTTGCTCTGTGCAAGTCTGTGTTATCACACTGTCTGACAAACGCATCCTGATGATGGGCGAACGCCCGAAACCGGTCGATGACCACAAAATGAAGCAGGCTACCACGGAAAATGTCTCTGACCTCTAGAGATGTTGTATGCTCCTCGTCGTCATCGGGGTATGGGAGTGCTGCGCTGTCAATGCCCCATTACAACATTGATCCACAGCGCAAAAGTTATCAACGGTTCCTTATTCCTCTTTCAAGCCTGTTTTGACTACAAGACAGAAGCAGTTAATTGCGCTAAAAGTCTGAATGTAACAACATGATAGGCCTAGTATAAACAAAATCGGTCAAAGTTTGCGCGAAGCTTTTGAGAAATGGACAAGGTTTGGCGGAGTCCATCACTTTCACGATAATTCGAAAGCTAACCAGTTTATCTTTTAAAAAACACTTCTTTCCGAGACAAAATAGATCAATGCCCTAAAATGAAATATTAATTTAACCACTACGAGGTGTTCCTGAAGTTGGTAGGCAAGCGCTACACGAGATTTTGGGTCCCTTTGTCGTAAATGCGGCAGAGAGAATGAAACAACTTCCTATGTGTTTAGATAGTTGTGCTCCTTAGGCATAATATGCTCCTAACACCAAATATAAAATAATGGAGCTTTTGGCGGAGAAGGGCCATACTTGTCTGCAAGTGGTGTATGCAGTTGATGATGAAGGTCCCAGCCGACATTTTTGCCTTTCACCAGAGTGAGAAGCTTGCCTTAATTATAGATCCTATATTCAAATAACGACAAGAACCAGGCAGAGAAAATAAAGAAAAGCAATATACAATAAATGCATAAGCTTTTTTAAAAGAATGTTTCGAGAAGAGTATGGTTAGAGGGAATTTCACGTCCGTGGATTATGGTTTGGTCTCGAGGTACTATACCCGGGCTGATGGCAAATCTTTTGACCAAGTCGGAGTATAACCTTGACAGAATTAATTATTTCTGATTATCTAGGAATTCTAAATTTCATGAACGATAAATCAATTACGGTTTGAATTATTTTAACTACTGAATTTAGAATGTCCATATTAGCTACCGTTAGATAAATTCTTTTATATTATTATACTGTTTATGTTCTTAATATAGTGTTTTCCTCTTTTATTTTATTTGTAATAAATTTAAATTAAATTTATACATTTAAACGTATTTTTTCTGATTGATTGATTGATTGATTTTGTAAGCAACGTAACGATGTGCAGCCGCGCTTTTGTTCTGAAGTGTTTTCCTTCCTTTCTACCAATTTTTAATTTTATTTTCAGTAATTTGAAAAAAGCCCATAGGACCTCATAGGAAATCATATTATAATGTACAATAAGAAGAAAGACAAAAATTAATTCTCAATTATTATGAGGTAATATTATTTTGTATGTATTTACTACAGTAAAATACAGGTTTTTTAAAAAATATTTCCGATAGTACATCGATAACTTCTCTAATTCACAAATGTATTTTAGCATTTTCATAATAAACATACAATAAGTAGAAACATGCTGCATGAAATATCTGTCTGTTGCAAAAAATAAAAATAATATTAGAATTTTATATTACAAATCTTAAGAATTCTGAACAATATTACTAAGTTATATGATTGAGTTAAAAAATAATGACAATATCAGCTTATGTATGTCGGAATGATAATACAGATAAAAATAAAATCAGTATCTTGAGCTCTGAAAAACTTCTCTTTTTTTTTACTTAGTTATTAGAAGCAAAAACATTTCAAGGAATTTCTATTAATAACACTTATAATCTATTACATATGAAGGAAAAGTGTTATAGGACAATGATCGCTTCCATAAACTTTACTGCGAATGACGTTGTCGCATAGGTTAGGAAGAAGACGTTCTGAAAGTACGAAATAATCCAAGCGCCTGAAAAAAAAAAATAAGAAGTGTTTGTAATCTTAAGAAACACAAAAGTGACGGGAGTGTTAAATAATAAAGGAGGAAATAAGAAAAAAGAGGGTTTTTATGAGAGTGACATATCTAAATATATCTCTTCCAGAATCTTTCTTTTAGTGCTCTAGGAGAAAGCATTAAAGTTCTGCCAAACTGCCGAATTTGTGGAATCACATGTTGTTCTTTGCTTCCTGGAGAAACTTTCTATAAAATAATTTTTAGAATTTTTTTTTTTAATGTTCATATTAGTTATGCTTATTGTTAGTTAATAATTGTAATGCTGCCTCTAGTAAGGGACCTTGTGAGCACAGCAGCAGAGAAAATAAGGAAATGTTCTGAGCTCACAGATGAAATTATTAGATTGTGGCAAGTGTAGCGTTTAGTGCTCCCTATAATGATTTCGAATTGTTTTCGAGTGTTATCCCAAGAACACTACCTGGTTCACTAGAGAAACTGGAGCTCCGATCCGGTATATTTCTCTTAATGCAAAATCACCGGATTATATGCTTCACTATATTTTGGTATAGTGAAGCATATAATCCGGTTAATTTTAAAATACAATTAACTAAAACTTATCTTATTCACGAAAACCCGCAAAATCTGTGCAACAAGATGCAAGACTGAGAAAAATTAAATAATAATACAATAATAGCATTTAAAATTTATATTTCCCCAAAAAATGGAAATTAAAATTAGCTCTGAGGCCATTTAAAATATATTTATACCCATATATTATACCAATATATTTATACTGCATCACCTTACAAATTAAGTATACTTCAGAAGTATGTAATGGAACTCATACCAGATTCCTTTTGTAGAGTTTGTAAGACGGATTCATCTTATGACAGATTGCTTGGGTTATAAAATTAGGTTTAGGAACTTTGGTCGAAACTGTATGTCTGTGAAAGAACTTAGACTATTCTCTTTAAGACATGGACCGATTTGTTCAGATTTTTATAAATCATACATGGGTTAGACTAGACTCTGAATTTTTATTCACAGCCGGTTTGTTGTCGTTTTTCTTTAGGAAAGCTATATAGGTCCAGTGGAGCTTTGGTAAGGTAAGACATTTCCCAAAGACGATAATAATCAATATTAATACTTCAGATTAGTTATGAAAAAAAATCCTTTTAGACTTGTTTACTACAATGATTACGTCAACATCTATGGTCATTCGCGCTCGGAGCCTTCTCAGTGCACTACCGGCATCCAGCCGATACAGACAAGATTGCTTATCACCGGACTATGAGCTCCTAGGAAGAGAAAATCTAAAGACTGCACTGCTGGACTCGAACCTGGAGCCTCTGCATTGCTAGTCCAGCGCACTCCACTGAGCTGATCCCTTCCCTAAAGCTCAACTTTTTAACAGTCAAGATAAGAGTTCCGGAAATTCCTAGAACTTTTAATCCCTAATCATAGTATAGATGTCACCAGTTGATTTATTCAGTGTAGTGCTATCACTCGTACCAAAATTGAGTTTTACAATGAGTAGGAGGGTTTTGTAAAACAACGATATCATATTGTTGTTTTGCGAGAGGAAGGCTTTTCAAACCGTCAAATTGCTCGTCGTTGAGGTGTTGCGACAGTCTTGTTGGATTAGATTTTCATCATTGGTAATGTTGAAGACAGACATCCTCGCACTGGTAGGCACGCTTACCTGTGAATGAGGACCACCACATTAGCTTAATAGCCCGATGTGACCTGTTTTCTGCAGTAAGGAACTATCGTTGACGTTACAGTGAACACACTAACACCTCTATAAGTGATAAGACGGTTCAAAATCGCGTCCATGATATCAATCTTCGATCAAGAAGACCCCTGCGTTACCCTTCACCCAACAGGTAGCCACCACTTCGACTGCAGTAACTGGCCATTAAGTAGAGAAACTGTCTGATTTCTATTGAAACCGGTCTGGCTCTTGCTCCAGGCAACAGAATTGGGGTTTGGAGGATTCCTGTGTGTTTTGTATAAGCAGATTATCCATCTCTGGCTCACCTATCCAGGAGTCAATGGACTAAAATCGGAAAAGCATCTCATTAAGTGGGCCATGCTTTACTGAGCCCTAAACGCCCATGGTAGGTTCCTTCAACCATTCAGGGGTTGACGGAGGAAGCAGAGGTGGAAGAATGGCGGTATCTCCCATAGGAATATATAGACCATCTCATACTCCGCATTCCTTTGCGTATTCGAGCTCTTATTAAAGCTAGAGGAACTACTAAGAGGCAATGCATAACAATATTTTAAACAAAAATCATTAGTACAATGGCAGAGAAGTGATATTTATGATCAAATTTCATGGAAATGATATTTTTAATTTCTTTTTTCTCTGGAAAAGAAATGGTTGGTTTTCTTTGATAAAATTAGGTTTAATTGTAGTTTTTATTGTTTCCTCTTCTAACAACCAATACAATTTGAAAAAATCAATTCATAAAAACTTTTTTTGATGTTTGTATGTATGGTTAGTGAATACTACTTTAGTTTTTTTCTTAAAAAAAAAAAGAGGAAATAAAAGATAAAAATCCGATTAACTAAAACGCTACAGGAAATAATAAGACTTCACTTGAAAAGCATTTCAAAAATATATAAAATATCCTTTATTGAAATGGTAGAAAAAAAATTCAAAGTTTGAATACAATTAGTCAACTTAATCAAAGGAAGACTTAAAAGTGAATCAACCAGAATTTTTAGTCAAGAGCTTAGTAAGTATTTCATCTATTTATTCTTAAAATGTGGCATATTTGTAAAAATGGTTTTCATTATACTTAAGTTTGCATAAAACAGTACTACATAAATATATAAGTCACATGTTTTTTAGACAAAATTCTTAAAATATCCATGGGGTAGTTTTCTTAAGTTGGCTTAAATCTAGAGTTTTGTCGTAGTCATGCTTCTTTTGTTGGTTCTGACCGGTTTCGGGTCCCCATTCATCGTCAGAGAATGGTTATCAAGTTCGTTTAGAGAGTTGTCTTCAATTTCAAAAACAAACTTTAGCAAAGTTTGTCTGTAAGAACCGACAAAAAGAAGCATGCTTCAACGGGTAAAATTGCCAATATGTATTTTTATATGGATGACTCAAATGATATGAAACCGAAAACAAGTATTTATTGTACTTACCATCCAGTATTTCTGGATCTCGCATTTCCTATAAATGTCCAATATGTGTAGGCACCTGTGACCTCAGGATACAAATGTCTGAAGGTGTCAACAAAACCTTGTTTCAAAAGTTCTGTCATATTATCTCTTTCTTCCTGTGTGAAACCTGCACTTCTCGTGTTAGTTTTAGGATTGGCAAGGTCTATGGGATTATGAGCAACATTTAAATCTCCACATAAAATAACTGGCTTTTTTGTATCAAGTTCTTTCAGGTAATTTCTGAAATTTTCGTCCCATTTCATACGCTTAGGAAGAGTTTTCAGACCTTGGCCAGCGTTCGGAACATCTAAAATTTAATATAAATAAAGAAATTTTCAATCTGTTAAAAACCATAATTAAACATTTTTACACACTTTGGAAGTACTTTCACTGTCAAAAAGAAAAGCCTCTTCAGTGAATGATCATCGGAGTGGAAACTCCAGATCATATATTATCTTACTTTTATCTTTGTTCGATTTAAATCAGGAATACAAAATGAATATTGAGTACTTCTATCTTTCTGAAGATTTTGGAAAAATTAATTGTACTTGTACTTACAGGTAGCAACTAAAAAAAATTTGTCATATTCAGCAGTAATTGCTCTTCCTTCGGAATCATGCTCTTTTATACCCAATCCGTAAGTTACTTTCAGAGGTTTTTCTTTAGTGTAGAGTGCGACGCCAGCATATCCATCTTTCTGACCTTACCACAGAATTATACAATATCAAAATACGAAATTAAAAAGCATATATGCCAGAGAAATAATAACTAAAAACTAATAAACAACTTGTGGATGGGTCCGTAATGCTGGATAACAATCCGGTTTCGGATTTTCATCCATCGTCAGCGCAAATTCACCAAGTTCGTGTAGAGAGTTCACTTCAACGTAATGTTTCTGTTACACCCCCATTCATCCAGGAGTGTAACAGAAAAATTTCGTTGAAGTGAACTCTCGACACGAACTTGGTGAATTTGCTCTGACGATGGATGAAAATCCGAAACTGGTTAGGAACGAAATGAATATGCATGCTATGACGGGATAAAATACAAGATAATAAATACTTTCGGTCTTAACAATAATTATCATTCATACCAAATATCATCTATGCCAAAAAAGTTCCTTTATATTTGAGCATAATTATTAAACTCACTGTCACAGCAGTACATGTGGTATCCGGAAAGCTTTACCTCTGGAGGTAACTTCTTTTCCGGGCATTTGGTTTCTTGAAGGCACAAAATATCTGGGTCTTCTTTTAGTACATAATCTATTCCAGATTTCTATAAAGTGAACGAAGAAGGGAGGAATTACAGGAGACATTAATAAATAAAATTATAAACAAATATTAAGTAGGTGCTTACCTTAAGCCATGCTCTCAAACCTGCTACATTCCAGGAAGATATTTTTAAATTCCACTTTTCACCTTCTTTTGTTGTTTTGTCACATTCAAAATTTAAATCACTTAACTCTGGTTTTTCTAGTTCTACTTTCTGTTTTTTTGCCTCGGGTTCTTCTTTAGCTTCACGTTTGGCACCTCTTTTTTTCACATCTTCATTGTTTTTATCCTTTGGTTTTGAATTTTTTTTTTTCTTTTTACCTTTATTTCCTGTATCACTATCACTACTTTCGCTTGCACTCAAATCATGTTTCGCACTATTTTCATTTTCAGTTTTCTTTTTTGCAGCAGCCTGCTTCGAAAACAATGATCATTTTACCAAATATTTTTAAGTACATAATCTATTCGATTTTTATAAAGCGAATGAAGAAAGAAGGAAATACGGGACAATAATAAATAAAATTATAAACAAATAATAAATTTCATTCCAAGAAATTCTTTAATTTCATAATTTAATAATAATAACTCCCAATAATAATAATAACAATCTTCAACTAACTTCTAATCTAATAACTTCTATAATAATAATAATAATAATAACTTTGTAAGGTTACTTACTTTCTTTCCTTTAGGCGGCATGGCGTAATATACGCAGATTGAGATAAAGTAAAAGTAATTATTATACCAGGGCGCACGACAATCTTTCCAGCAAATCGTTTCCACAAAGATCTTGGCTTCAATCAAACAAAGTAAATAATTACCAAATAATTTATTGTACTGTTACTAAGAATTTCTTAACTCTACAATCAGGACAGCTTGCGCGGGAATGTCACAATCATAACAGGCTACTCAATACTGGTGCTGCTTAGTATGGAATGAAGGATTTCAAAAATTGTAAATAGTGTTCCTGTTATTAGTTGATAACGCTTTAAAAGACATACCTACAATATCAATATCTTGAACCAGTGTGTTCTTTAAGTAAAAAATAAACGTAAACCACACCTTGGGGAAAATACACAGGCTCTTTATGAGTAATCAGTAATGTAGCAGACACCCCATACATTAAAGTCGGTATCCCTAAAAATAGAGGTTCATGTCGGCAAAAAATGATAAATAATACAAAAATAGAATGCAATGTTATGCAATTACCAAGATTTATTATTTTGATAACACCTATCAAACTATCCTCTAAGGACAGATCTTGTTGAGGTCTTTTTGTACAGTGGTACTTAATGTAAGGGAAACAACCAGTTCTTAAAACGTGGTAATTACTACTTCCTACAGCCCAATTAAAATGTGACTTTCCAATCTGATCATTTACGACACTACTATATTTTACAAAATAAGATGTCCAATGAGGCTCTTTTGCTTGTTTCAGATAAGCAGTGAGAACTTCTGATGCTTTAGGCCTAAAGTAAACCATTAGAATTGAACCAGTGGTTTCTACCGAAAAAGCACTACAGCTGTATATCGACTTTAACTTCTAAATGGAGAACTTAATAAAAATTCATTAACTTCGAAACAAATACAATTTCCTAGCGATGAAAAAAGACAAAATTAAAAAAAAAAAAATCCACTGGCAATTTGAATTTGTAAACATATAATTCTATATATCCACTTTTTTTTCAAATATTTCAGTATTTAAAAAAAAATTAATAAAAATAAAAAATCAATTTAAATAAACTGTCGCTAAGTATTTTTAAAATAACGAATTATCCAACTTGATCAATATATAGTTTTTACCAGCTGGTTGAAGGACTTCGGCGATTTTATCTTAAATTCAGCTGAATTTCAGGACCTGGTTATCTGCAAGTTGTGCAGGTTCATTCGGTTTAATATATGTACATATTTTTTCTCTTAAGTAAATATTATTTAATCTAGTCTTTTTGTTGTAGCAATATTATTTAACTAAATTATGGCCGGAAAAATTGAAGATGATGGAAATTTAAAAGGATTATCAAAATATTTTAACTCAACTACCCTAAAAGGAAGGGCAAACGTGAGTTTAAAACTAATGCATTTAAAAATGAATGTAAATAAAGTGATTCTTTTTACATTTGCAAGGCAACAAAATAGTTTAATGCGGAATTCTATTCGATGTACCCCGATAGGTATCTTTTAAGTAATAACCTTTATCATATTTATTTAAGACGACTTTATAACAGATTATTGTGTAAAGAGCTAGTAAATTTTCCCCAAGGCGTAGTATTCATTTATTTTTTATCTAAAGAACACACTAGTTCAAGATATTGATATAATAAAATTATTTTTCCAAATACAGTTTGAGTATAGATAATGGAATAAAGTTCTTCTAATTAAAATCATCTGGTAGATTTGGTAGTTTAAATATTTGTCTTATTTACTTTTTCTGCTCTATTTTAAGCAGTAATTCCTCTACAATTATTTTTATGTCTGAATTCCAGGTTACTTTGACACCTTTATTTTACTTTACAGTTAACGAATCCTGAATTCCAGATAAACAACTCTCTTTTGCCAAATTATTTGTATTTGTTTCTGAATTTTATTATTATACAATTTCATTTCTTTTACAGTAAGCTTTTCGTTTTACTGTTTATTTCTAGGTGGCCAAAGCTACATATGGTGGAATAGCGTTGATAGCCCTCTACTTCTGGCTGAAACCTAAGAAGTAAATTGGGAGAATAATGTTTAGTTTCCATTATAATAAAAATATTGGTTTACAAATTATAGCTGTAAATTTGAATTGTAAATAAATTTTGCTTTATTATTATTATTTTTTTTTAACCCTCTTGAAGCTCTAGAAGATTTATCAGAAATTCTTTTTTAATAAATTAAAAGGATTAAATCAACCAGAATTAACAGTAACACACTTTCTTTAATGTTTTCAGTATTTATATAAAGGTAATTTTAGTATGATTACCAAAATAAATAATTATTACAGAATTTCTCTCGAGTTTAATTTTCAAGTCTTGAGGATGAAGTTAATATGGGCAATAAACTTTGAAGGTCAAATAAGAGTGCTTGAAGGAATTAAAAGACTAAAAATACAATAAGTAGGAGAGTTATTTTTGTATCATGATTTTTTTTTTTAATGAATATCTGAATCTTTTTTTTAATACATAGCTATGCAGCATTTAATTCTGAAAATTTGAAAAGTAGTATGTATTGTTAGTTTGTAACACCTGTAATTTAGCGATAATTTGGGTGGGTAGGTAAGCTTTTATACGATCTCTCTGACTGCTTAGAAAAAGACCCGTAAAAATAAAATTAGTAATACTTAAAAGTAATGCTAGTAATTCTCTTAGCTTAGATATCATGTGTAAACTTCTCAACACCCAAATAACAGATTGTTACAAGAATTGGTTTCTATCTGAGCAGCCACTCTCCTCCTCCTCCATGTTAATTAAAGACGCGTTAAGGAGTATAAAATAACATTTATTTATATGTTTTTATTAGTGTTTCCAGCGCAACCTAAATATATCGTGGTAAGCTATTCTTAACATCGAACAAGGAGAGACGCTTATTTTTGGAGGAATCCAGTATAGCTGTACATTTTCAGTCTGATTAAACAATTCGAGTGCAGGAATTAAGAGATCCGCCATGTACGTTGCTCGCCCTTGTGGCCCCTGCCTTTACTTCTTTTTCGACTTTTTCTGATGGCCAGTTAGCTCAATTAATAGTATATTCAAATTTGAGCAAGGTAATTAGATGTTATTTATGTTTTCTCAATACTCAGTTTAGACAATAATTATATTTCTTAAAAGTGAAGAGTGGTATTAAGGCCATTAGGAACCCATGTAGGTTAGAATTCTTTAATTAGAATGGAAGAGTTGGTCTAATTATGAACAGTACTTAAAGTTTATTTCTTTTATCTTATTAAAGATATTAAAAAATTAGTTAACAATAGATTAATTTATATAAAAAAAATAAGTAGTTTAACCTGAAACTTTATTTCTTCATGAACTTGCTGAGATCGAAGGTTTGTGGCCAGAATTATTATTTATTATTATTATTTTTTTTTAGGGCTCCCGACTGCAGAACAGACGGCTTCCAACGCTCAGGATGACTGATTATCTTGAAAATGAAGATGATTTAGATGACGTCTTGGGAGACTTATCCAATAGTGATAATGATAAAGTAGATAGCATGTTAATTAAGAAAATTCTTTCTGAAATGAAATGTGAATTTAATAGAGCACCAGTGATTGATGAAAGTGTTAAAGATGTTCTCGGAGAAAGTTCTTTGAATTCTAGTGAACCTAAAGCCAATTTGCAAGGACCTACGACACAAAATGGAAAAAGTAGTGAAGACAGCTGCCACTCAAGCGAAATTCAACCTGAAGTTTCTGATGAACTAGTTCTAGATGCCAATAATCACGCAATTGGAGAAAATGAAGGTGATGATAATGCAGTTGATGATTTAGTCAATTCAGTAGATGACAGTGTAAACGAAAATAACTTATTAGACAATAGTTTAGTGAAGACAAAAATTGTTGATAGTACTTTATATGAAACTAGTGTCGTAGGAAATAATGATAAAGGAGACGATAATAGTTTAGTAAAAAATAAAGTAAAAGCCGAACATGAATTAAGCAATGACTGTTTAGATGATAATAAAACAGAAAACTCAAGGTTAGAAGAATTGGGTAAAATAGAAATAAGTAATGTGGACATTACGGTGCAAGAAGTAACAAATGATCATCCTAGAATAGTATTAAAATTAAGAACATCTGAGGATGATAAAGAGGCAAACAAAAGGAAGTCACCTAGAATTTCAAGAGAAGCTGCAAGATTAAAAACTCATAATGAAATCCCTGAAGCCGAAATGGATGTGCAGGAAAGGAGAACTCGAAGGACTCGCAATTCTGAAAAACTGGAACCAGAAGTTGCAGTTAAGAGGTCTTCTCGGCGTATGTCAAAAGAATATTCCAGAGAATCTGTTCTTCAGAATGCAATTGCTCGCAAGGAAATGTCTTTTAGTACTTTTGATAAGCCCCATAGAAGGTCGTCCAGGTTGAGTGAAGAATTCAGGAACAATACCGGTTATAGAACTAGAAACAGAAGCGGAAGGTTAAGCAGTTTAAACAATGATACATCAGACAACAAAAAAACTGCAGCAACTTTTGAAAACAGCGTCGATGATAACTTCACAGAAGAGAAAAGAGGGGTAAGAAATAGTAAAAGAGGGGCAATGCAGTTCTCTGAATCACCTCCAACTAAAGCTTCGAAAAACTCGTCAAAAGAAAATTTGAATGAAGAGGGTGCTGTTAATAATTATTTAGGAATAGCTAGTGGAAACTTCTCTGATCAGGATTCAGAAAAAGGTAAAGCATCAACATTTAATCAGTTGTATGTTTATTACAATAATCAGTTACAATTTGATCGACAGTAAATTACTACAGTTTCAAATTGGAAAACGTATCATTTTTTATAGGATTCATATAGGTTTAGTAAATAGTTGAAACAAGTATGAATGGCACTTAGCAAAATTACTGCAATCTTTGCACTATATAAATAATAAAGTAGCAAACAAAAAATGTTAAATCATAGCTTTTAACAGCACTGTCATAAGAAAGAATTACTATATTTTAAAAAAAACAAAGGATGCTGCTAGACGGCAAACAAAAAATGTCAAATCATAGCTTTTAACAGCACTGTCATAAGAAAGAAATACTATATTTAAAACAAAAAAGCGGACGGTTTTTTTAAAAGTATGGTTGATATTTCTTTATTTTTCTTTTTATTCAATGAATTAGATGTTCCTATTTTGTCACGAGTAAGAGAATTGTTCATAAACTATTAGCCTCAGGTCTTTATATGTCTGCATATTAGCTTAAAGCATTCTTCAGATATCTAGTGAGTGACCTTATCTAGCGCGTAATATTTTATTTTTGGGATTCAAAAGGCTGCAACTAGAACGGGATCCAGCATGACGAACATCTTTTTTGTGCATAAAACAATTACCTCATCGTCCCCGACAAAAGTTCGTACAATTGAAAGCACTGGTTATAAAAAGACATTCTCTGGCAGGACTTTTCTTTCTCTTACTTTAGAAAAGTTGGTTCTAATTATCTTATGCGATGGACGTAAGTTAGGCTTTTTATAGGGCCCTGCATAATCCAGACTTTCATTGATTTTCATATTCTTTAGTTTTATGGTAAGTATATCTTAGAGCAGACTCTTGAAAGAGTTTTTCTCAAAAACAACTGCAATACTTATTCTTTCTATTTTTCTCAACTTAATTTCTCAAGATGTCTAGATTTAAAGATTTATTTCTAATAGATCATTGTCGCCTTTCCACAATTAGAGATAAACTGTGGTCATAAACAACACTTTCGTTTCTCCTTTCCTATAATTAATTCTTGTAACAAAAAAATCTATATGTGTTTTATCGAATGATGCCAAAGGTATGGATAATTGTATCCATAGATGTAATTTTTTTAAAAGTAAGAAGTCTCCCATAATTTTGATTCCGATTTTGTTTTTCATTATTCAAACATTCTTATGTATCTTATTAGATAGCTATATATATTTTTTTCATTTACCAAAAATGTTTATAATTTTCAGGTCAATACTTAGATCCTGAGAGCATTCATTAAAAAATTCTTAGAAAGAATTCTTGGGGTCGTTATGGTAATAATTTCATTAGCCTGATGTGAATTTCCTTATAAAATAATTTTGACCATTGGGAGAGGTTGTACTTTGTATTACATTCAATTCTAATTTCTTAGTATACTTATGTTTACCAGTGTTTTATTATTAATAAATTTTATATCAATCCGTACGAATCTGTTGTTGCACGAATGATTTGTTGACATTTTATAAAACATCAGCAGTACCTGAATGCTGAGATGATTTAATTTCTTAATTGGATGATACTATTTTTTTTAAAAACAGTTTAAATTATCAATTTGTTTTTCTCAGTCGATTGTCCAAATTGGTGTTTATAGGTCTTGAGAGTTCATCAAGTGTCTCTTCATTTGCTGATGGACGCTACAAACGAAAAAGTGATGGATTAATTACACAGCCAGGTAATGTACCTCACAATACTTAATGTTTTCTAACTTATTTATAAAAAAAAAAAAAATATCCTAGCCCGCATTAGAGGAACAGTCGCTCCATTTCCTTAAGTTTATTTTCTCTTACTCTAATAACAGGAAGTATTATAATTCTGTCAAATTTTCGATACCTAGTTTTCCCCGGATATACACGTTTTGAGGTCCCCTGAGTCCAAAAAAGAGGTTTTTAGAAAATGGTCTGTATGTGTGAATAGCATAGCTCAAAAACGAAAATTCGCAGAAAGTTCAAATTTTATATGCCATTTACGTAAATATTGGTTCAGCATGAAGTTATTATTAAAAGCAAATGAAACAGTATTGTAAATATATTATGTCGAATTTTAGAAAAAGTTATTTCTTTATCTCCTTCATGGGTTACAGATCGTCAGCATATAAGTATCCCTTTTTCTGTGTCTAGGCAATGAGATAATTTTGTTGTATTTTTCTTCTTTTTTTTTAGACAAACGTCATAGAAGATCTGTAACCCCTCAAGAAGGTACAGAAACAAGTGAAGAAGCGCCAGCTGTAAAAAAAATGGAGGTAATAATTTTTTCAGAATGAAAGTATGATAATAAATTTGGGCCATATTGGACTTTCAGTGTTTGTTAAGAAATGTAGAGGCTTATATTAAAATTAAATCTTAAATTATTTAGTGTTTGAATTTTTCTAACTAAATTGATACTTTTCCAACTTGGTCTTATATGCTCCGCATATGCTGTACTTGAATCAAATGCTCCTAGTCATGGCTTTAGATTAAAAAAAACAAACAAACATATGAATATAAGTAATACCTGTAAAGTTTATTTGCTTATCACTCCTTAATGGTACCTCATCAGATTTGGAAGTAACTGAAAAATTGACATTACTGTACTATTAGTTTTAAATTTCCTTTCTAGAGACAAAGTATATTTGTAACTATTTTGAAACTTGAATTTGTTTTTTTAATTTATTTTTGAAATTACAAGTGATTATAATCCGCGACTCCGAAACTTTAGGTACTTAAAATACTTCAGATACTAGAACTGAAAGAGATTTTTATCATTATTCGCACCCTTTATCATTGTTCCTTTTGGCGCAGTTAGTGATGGGGATGTCTCAAAATATAAAACATACTTAAACTTGTTCAGTTATAGATCTATACAATACACTATTTACATTTTACATAGTCTTTTTGCTTAGCTTCAGTGAACATTGAACATAAGCCTTGCAGATTCGATTATTTTGGTGCAGATAATCATCCTAATGTTCTTCAAGCCTGATCGCTGAGACAAGTTGATCCAGAAATCGCTGACGAGATCCAGAAATTTATCTTGGGAATTAGGGCAGTATCACTGAGCGGTTTTAATTCTTGGAAGCTACAGAATCGGCTGGTAGCTTCTATTAGATTAACATTTTTATATTTTAACAATGTTGCAATTAAAACATTGCCAATTTTTTTTCATGATTCTTTATGCCTTGTATATGTAAAAGGCAAAGAAGGCAGAAATCTTTATTGAAGGAGTGATTTGCAAAATGTTAACTCAAATTCAGGGCCATAATGTCGAATTAACTTCAAAAAATTTCCTGAGACTATTTTCGATTGCTTTTAAAATTTTTCCTGAAACCGTATGGACAGTATGGTGTAATTTATAATTATGAAGGGAGAGGTTTTCAGGATTCTTTAGTCAAGAAAAGGCCTTGCTTGATGTGGCATGGTAAGTAAAAGATTTCTTTTGCTGTTTATTAAACGTTATCTTCCTTAATTTTGGAAAGGATAATATCTCTGTTGAGGGTTTCCCCTTAAGAGACTTAGATTCTTTATACATATGTTGCCAATTAGTTCCATGTTTGTTTTCTGATTTTTCCGTGTAAACATATGATTATTTGTGTTCAGGAAAATAAAGAAATTAAAATGCTATTATAATTCAATACCGTTCTTTGGCGGTCAGATGTCCCAATATCGTATTATCTTGGCAAAACTAGGAGGGTGGTGGTAAGAAAGACATGGCCAGCTTTCCCTTGACAAGAGTGGCCTATTCTTCTAAAGAAAAGAAGTCGAATACCGCCTAACATAAGAACCAGAGAGTTCGTGATTTCTTTCCGGTTTGTCTCAGGCAGTGACTATTGGCAGGCCCATCTCTTTCGAATCAAGATTACAGGAGTGACTGTCCACTCAATGGTGAGGATTGATGTACATGTTGAGATGTGCTCCGAACTTCAAATGAGAGATAAGTTCCGCATAAGCACACCAACATTTTTAAATGTAAGGCTCATTTATATTGGGCTGCTGGTATTAAAATGACTAACCACCAATAAACGGTGCGGTGTTAAAAAAAAATATGATTTCTTAACATTAGCTTGTACGTATTGTTAAATGAATTGAATTTTCTGTTTCTCGGTACTAGCTGAAGTCTATTTAGACAATTTTTTGGAAAGAATTTTATTAGGACTTTTAAGCCTTAGATTTTCTCTTCCTAGGAGCCTCTTACAGCACTGTCCAGTGATGGACAGTGTTGTTTTTAACGAGAGAATACTGTCCGGAGGCCTGCAGTGCACTGAGAAGACTCCGATCTTTGGGTAGGTAGCTAAATGGGCCTTTGGAAGAGGCGAAAAGGGTCTTTGGATAGCATAGAGCAGCCGTTCTCAAACTGCGGGGCGCGCCCCTTAGAGTAGGGACCAGAACTTTACAAGGGGGTCGTCAAATAAACGAACAAGACATGGCATCAGTTATATTTTTTTATTAATTTATTAAAATATAATAAAAACGAAAGCATTAAAATAAAACATTTCTGGGACATAAATTTAATGACTAATACGTGCCTGTTTGAAGTATACAACTGTCCAGGTTTGGTTGTATATTCGAGATAGTTACTATGAGCTCCCTTTCTATTTAAAGTTTGTTTCTATATTTAGATTTTAAAGCAGCCATAGCAGAAAAACCAAATTGAGAAAGAAAACTAAATTGAGTTTTAATTGCCGTGAATTGGGTTACTTGAAATTCAAAAGATTATCTCCACACAAAAAATAATAAACTAATATTTGGAATTTTATTAACTTAATGTTAAGTTTTGTCTAATGTTTAAAGGATAATCTTGAAAAAAATAGAATTTAATGAAAAGAGTTTATTTTCTTTGGACATTTTTTCGTTTCGAATATAAACGATAAATTCTACAGTGTCTTATCCTTAGTCTCAATTTCTTTTTTATCTTTAAACGTCATGTAAGTATCAAAAATCCTTCTAAAGGCGCCCCCATGTACTAAAGAAGAGGATATTTTTGAAATTATAATATAAACCAAATGTAGACATTATTTTTTCAGTAATTGTGTTTATTTTTGGCACTTAATACTGATTTTATTTTTGCAGAATTCGTCTTTTTGTGAATGTGAAGTTTATTCAAACCTCTATCCAAATGGAGAGTGTTTGAAACAGAATAAGTTCTGCAGAGCACTGGATACATTTGAAGAGAAATTAGTTGGATGTTGTAATCCTGTAGATGAGAACAGTGCTGTACTACTGCGCCCTAGCAAGACCGTACCTTATCAACAGCTGTGTGAAATACACATACAAAGAATTTTCAGGCATAATGCTTGCCCTACATGCGGACTTTTTTGCACACAAGTCAGTTTAATCTTATTAGATTTGATCTTTATCGCAATATTATGTGCAGGATTTAGTACCTTAGTACAAGACAGAGTATTAATTGTTAAGTACCTTAAATATGGGCACATATTTCTTCGTTGCAACTACTTGATGGTAGGGACCAAATAGTGCCTTAGTACAAGACAGAGTATTAATTGTTAAGTTCCGTAAATATGGGCACATAATAATTTCTTCGTTGCAACTACTTGATGGTAGGGACCAAATCGTACTCAGATAGTATTGAACTGTTCAGTTGCAAAGTAGATTTCATGAGTTAGCATTAGGGAATAGCTTCAATGAACCTTATGGTCAGCCCATCGTAACTTAAATTTTTTAGATCAAAATTCAGTTTAATTCTTGGTATTCATTTATGTTCTTTGTTTATTCGTAAGATGTATAAATAAATGGTAGTTTCTTAAAAGAGTGAATCGAAATATATAAAAAAAAAAAATCCGCTAAAAAGAACTTCATATTCACCCTTGATAACATTAATAATTTAAGCTATTAATTGTAGGAACTTATATTTTTTGCTGTATAATAGATACTGTTAACTTTTTTTTGTTGCGTATCAGCTGCCATAATTATTAGCGCCGGATACTGTTAATAACATAAAAAAAAAAGGTCTGCTCTTGTAGCTTTGGAAATGACATGTCTTTACCGAAGATTCTTACATTGTAAGTTTGTCGCAAGTGCCTTGTTGCTAAATCTGGAGTGATTTATTTTTTTTTTTTGTCACAGAAAGCAAACATTTCGCGAAATTCTCGTGAAACAGCAATTTTTTTTTCGGTAGGATTGTTGTTGCGCATTACTTGCGTGTATGTACACTAGTTATTACTACAGCAAAACTGTTAACTAAAAATTGCGTGTTAACTAAGAATTAGCCATGTATTAAGGATTCATTTTTCACTTTAGTTATTTTCGCTTCAGTAATTAATGGAAGCTGAATATCAATAATTGCAGAAAAGTTTAGCATTTTTCTACTTCTTAGATTGTTGAAATGTCTTTCTTTTTTGTATGTGTGCAGGGTACGTTTAATTTCTGTTGCAACAAACACTTCTTTCATAGAGATTGTGATTTGAAGAAAGATCAGATCACTATGTGTCCTCATTGTGGTTCAGAAGATTATGCCATGTATCGTTTAGGAATGGCGCCCCATAGATATCCTGTATTCTTGCCGATGCAAAAACCTATTAACAAGTATGTACACTCATTTGCCATTTACTTGTTTAATATTTTTTAAAGTTAATTATTCACTAAAAATGATTATCCTTTTGATTCTCTCAAGTTGTAAGAAGAAATTGTAAACCTGATCAAGAAGTTATCTTATTCAAATTTACATAAATGTAAATAACATTAAATTTTTTGCAATTTAAATACTCTGGCAAAACAATTATATTACATAGAAGGAGCAAAACTACGAGGATGATATTTTCACACTTCATTTATATTAACCTGACTGTGGCGTTTATTGTTCGCCGACTGAGGGAAGTAACTCAAGCGACTGCTTGTGTTGTCCTACATCTATATAGAAGTTTAACCTGAGAGATGAGCTGGCAAAGGCAAAACGCTCTTGTTAAGAAGGTCTTGAAAAATTATAACAACAAAAGATCGTCTTGTTCTGCTGGATAATGGCATGATTGTTTATTATGGGCAATAAAAGTGGTTTTATCCATATAGTGATAAGACCCAATCGCAGAGGAGACCAAAATGCAGGTCTTTCATACTTTAATGCATTTAAGACCTCAAACGGCAATTCAGCATTGCGTTTGTTTCGAACCAGCTCACCGGCAGTCTCGATCTTCCTGTTATAGTCACAAAACGTATTTTATCACTGGCGATAATTGATTCCACTCTTTATCCATTGCTATCACTCTTAAACACTATTGGACTTGGAACCTTATTGAAATTTTTTTATTTTTATTTTTCAAAAGAGATTCCCGACAAAGATTTTATTTTATACAATAAAATCGAAAAAACTAAATTTATATATTTACCAATTGATCTTGTTGTATTAAACTTCTTATAATACGATAGTTATGCAGTGGAACAAATTAAAAAGATGGTTCGCTAATTATGTTGTGAAAATTTCAAAGCTCAATTTCACCTCTCTTTTTTTCCCAGTTTAATTTTGCTTGCCTCTGTTAAAAGTCACCAACAAATACTTGAATTTTTATTACTTAATACGATTCATTTTTGATTAAAATTTGGCAGTAAAAGAGGTATCTAATACTTTTAGATAAATGAGGGAATTTTGTCGACTGTTCTTCACTTCTTTTCCTTAGTGCCATGAGTTTTCTGCGAAAATCTTGGCCTACTGCAACAAGGAGCCTGTTTTCTTGCCTTTCATTCATGATGGATGGAGCGACAGCCGCTGCTTCCAAGCATGTCTGCTTAATCTTCTCGCATTCTTTCCTTTATAGACTGATTTTCTAATTGCTTATTTACAGTTTATGGTAACAAATTTGACGCAGCGAATCGGCTGATTTTAAATAGTATGTACCAGGTCTAGTTTGTATGTATACTACATTTTATTATTGTCTTTCGCTACCCAAAGCATCTCAGGGTCCCAATCACAAAGAAAAACAACACTGGAACTTTGGTCTAAATAAAAACTCCAGACTCAGCTGTGAATCCACCAAGATTAACAGTAGTCCCAACAAATGGATTATAAATACGTGATATATTAAGACCTGTCAAATCTACGAATTATGTAATCTATCTGGGTCGATTGGTAGATTTATTTAATTTTAATTTATTGCTACAAACAAAAAAGCACCTTCTTTCAACAACCATTCTTTGATTGATTTTCTTTTAACTACCATTACTGACTTTGTTCCCAGATTACTGAAACTCGCGTTCCAACCTTCACTAACGCTCTTTTTCAATATGATGGATGTTCGTTTCATTTCTTCTTCATGACTTGACAAAAAAACAATGTTTTCATTCCTTAAATAATATTTTCTATATAATTCTCAAGACAAGGGACACCTAATCTGACGATTGTCTCTTCCAGATCTTGAAGTCAAAAGTACTAAGCTTTATTGATTAATCTCTTATTAATTCAGAATAAATTAACATTTGTTCAAGAAGGTAACATTTGTTATCTTAACAAGGAATTTAAATTTTTTTTACTCAACCAATTTTTGCAAACAATAAATTAAAAATTTAAGTTACTTTGTGTTTTATAAACGGTCAATAAAGTCATTTAATCTTAGGAATTATGAATTCAATTCCTTTTTATATTTTCAGCTCTTTGGCTAGAATAACTTTAAGTCGAGCTAGTGATTTTTACAAATATCAACCTAAAAAAGAAGAAAAGGAAATAACATCTGCTCAGTTAGTTCAGCCAACACTATTAGTTCTTCCAAATGGCAACAAGATCACAACTGAAGGAATTCCGACACCACAAAAGGAATTTTTGGAGCGGTTGTTGCAGGCCCCTCTTAAACAAGCAGATATGAGGTTGAAAAACTTCTAAATTTTGCATGTTTTATGTAAAGAAAAATAAATGACATTAAATAATATATAATACATTTATTTCTTATTTCAGGTATTCATTTAGACACTTATATCAAGCTGCCAAAAGTGGTGATGTTGAGAAAGTGCTACTCATGCTAGGTTTGTCATTGCTTTTCGTATTTTTGGTTAATTTATTAAGAAGAGAGGTAATAGAAAAAATTGGAGTAAAATTGGGATGGAAAAACTCACTCGACTTTCTCTTACTACTTTTAATAGAATAATGTATAAAATGACAAATTTTCTTTAAATTCAAATTTGACGTATTCGTCTTAAATAAATATAGAGATCTGGTAATTTATCCGTCGTAGCATGCATATTTATTCTTGACCGTTTCGGATTTTCATCCATCGTCAGAGCAAATTCACCAAGTTCGTGTACGTATATGGGGAAAGCGCCTTCTAAGCAGCCTGGCTATCGGAGTATATGAACACCCTCTTTCCCACTATTGTTGGTTTCAGCAATCCACCGACACATAATTAGACTTATGGCCCTAGAGTCGGCTTGAGTGCAAGCTCAGATCATTTCAATTTAATGTTCGTGTTATATTCACACTTGTTGATTGTATAATGTGTTGTATGTATATATGTGCCCCACATAAATATAACCAACGAATGAATGCCTAAAGTCACTAACGCTGGAATGGACACATTACTGGTTAGATTTGTTTAATAGGATCTCGACTAATGAATATGTGCCGACAGCGTGGGGGAAAATTAAACTAAATTTGATTTTTAAAAATGGAGATCTCTCCGATCCTCTTAATTACAGGGGAATCGCTCTTTTTAATTCAACCGTTAAATTGTTTACTAACATTATATACCATAGGTTAGTAAAATGGGCGGAAAGTCGTAACTTGAACGCCACTTTCGTGGACTTTAAAAGAGCTTTCGACTCTATTAATCACTCCCTACTGTGGCAAAAATTGCATAAGCTTGGAATCAGTTCAAAAATTTTAAGAATTATAATGAATTTATATAAAATTTCTTCCTTTTTCATTAATCAAAATAATGAAACTTCTTCTGAAATTCCTATCACTAAAGGTGTACTTCAAGGAGAAGTTTTGAATCCGCTCCTATTCTCACTTTTTATTTCAAATATTGTAAGTTTCTTCAAAGAACATGGTGCACAGAGTATTCATATAAATAAGGATAAAGATCTTATCATGTTGCTATATATGCGGACGACATTGCTATTTTGGCTTCAACATGGCACCAAACTCAAACTAATTTAAACATATTACATAAATATTGTTCAGAAAATGGCTTAACAGTTAATGCCAATAAAACGAAAATACTTTCTTTTCAAAAAGGTGGGCCAATGTCTAAACTGAAGCCTTTTAAATTAGATAAATCGGAAATTAGTGTTGTTGGTAATTTTAATTATTTTGGTGGGCCTTTTTATAAATCTAGAAAATTTTATAGAGCTGGAAACTATTTTCTGTCTAGAGGTAATGCAGCCAATTCGGTCGTTATGAATTTATTAAGAGCTTGTAAGTCTGATTCCTGGAAAGCTAACTGCTATCTATTTGATTCGTTGGCTCAAAGTACATTACTGTATATGGCTGAAATTTGGGCTTGTCAGTATACGCATATTCTGGAACGTGGGCAGCTGGACTTTATAAAGAGATTGCTCCATCTTTCTTTAAATACGCCAGATGCTTATGTAAGATTGGAAACCGGCCGGTGCCATACCCAAGTCAAAGTTTTCAAAAAAATGCTTAAATGGTGGATATGCTTGCTAAAAATGTCTGATGAAAGTATCCCCAAATCATGTTACATGAGATTAGTATCTTTGGCAGACAGTGTTACATTAACTGGGCCATTTAACTGGGCTTGTGAAATGCGGTCATATCTTTCAATGATTGGGGCGGATCACCTGTGGCAATCTGAGGACAGTTCACTTGCGGAATTACACTTCTACCTTTTAATTACAGCCTTTAATAACAATGCCATTAGCTGTGATACAGATAAAGTAATCAATTCTACCTTCAATCTTTACTATAGAAATTTATGTACTTTCGACTTAAATACTTTTTATTTAAATTCCAATGTTCATATTAACAAAATTAGGATTATTTGTCAAATGCGCTTAGCATTTAAAGGAGATACCCGCCTTTATTTAAAGGGCTCTAAGTACAATTTAAATAACGATGTCCGTAAATACTGTAATTCCGGCGAAAGAGACAATGTTGTTCATTTCCTGCTGTCATGTCCTCATAGTCAGCAATATAGAAATCAATTCATTTCACCGTATATCATACACAGAGAAGACGCAAACTTTCAAATTGCCTCCATATTAGACATTGACTCTATAGATAAATTGAATTGTATTTATCTTTACATTGTAAATTGCTTGAGGCAAAGAATCAGTATTTAATTGATTGAGTCTAAATTATTTATGTTCTGTAAATGACTATTGCCACATTAAGGAGTGAGTATTAAGTGTAATTTTGTATAATTAAGTATAATTTTTCTTTTTCTCTGTTTCCGCTGGAGTTAATATTATAGTTATTCTATTTTATTTTTTAATATAGATGTTTGTTATACTGTATTCCCCACTCCCTACAATAAGCTGATTGCTTAAATGTATGTACCCCTAATAAATAAATAAAATATATACAACCAACAAGTGTGAGTGTAAACAGAAACATTGAACTCTACATGAACTTGGTGAAATTGCTCTGACGATGGATGAAAATCCGAAACCGGTCAGGAACATTATAAATATGCATGCTACGACGGATAAAATACCAGATGTTATCCAGCATTGCTGACCCATCCACATATTCAAATGTAGAGATGGTTGGGGATAAATACCAACATACTAAGCATGACAGATAAAGAAGTTATAATTATATTATGGCCTAGAGGAGCGCACTAAAAACACTGAAACAGCTATATACGAAATTTGAATCTAGCGCTAAGAATTCTGCACAATTATCCAAAATAATTGTGGTAATAAATGTAGTCTGTTGTGGTAGTAAGTGCAGCCTCTTTCATTTTCTTCTTTTGAGGGCATTTAATTTTCTTCTCCTTTTGAATTTCAACCATCTTGATTTATTTTTTGGAGCGATTGAGCTCTTCACCCTTGCTACTTAAAAAGTGTACTTTAAAAGTGAGAACAAATTTGGCCCCTTATGATTCTCTGCACATTGAAACACAAAAATCCGAACTTGCAATATCCAAAACTAAATGTGTGTTTCAGATTTTCTTGGAAAAGAGTTCCTCCATACAGATATCACATTCCAAATCATAATCATTGTTAAAATTACAATCTATACCTTTAAATAGTTCAAGTGTTCGAGCCCTCAATTTCATTTTTTCGGTAGCAGTACTAGAAAATGATACATCATTAGTTGTATGTTCCTGCTCATTGACGTAACACAGATCGCCAATCCAATTCGCTGCATCAAGAACGAATGCCGCATCTTTCTGAAATAAAACATTGAAATTATTATCAGTAATTTTCCCAACTGGAAGCAGATTCGTATGTAAATCTGGAATGTGGAATACCTTGTCTAATTGACATTTTTTTATTTATTATGAACTTCAGTTGTAAAATTTACTTTTTCTTCTGAAGTAATATTTGTGGGTATATATTTGCCAAATTTAATTCAATGTTTTTCGAATTTCTCACTACTGAAAAATCTTGTAATTTGTAACATAGACGCGCAGTCTAAACACAATCTGTGTTTGCAAGAATCTGCTGTATAGCTTTCTTATGCAAATTCCCTAAATCTATAAAATTTCAACTTTTAGAGCCCTCTAAATTAAACTTTACCCGTCACCCTAGAAACGAACTTGTATAATATGAAATATCTTCCACGTCCTTTACACTAGGATGGGAACTTTTTAATTTAATACTACAGTCTGCAGCTTTCTGACCTGTTTTTCGGCATTTATGGCATGGAAACTTAAATTCATGCTTGTTATATGAAACATCCTTACCAATATTTGTACTAAATTTTCTACTTGCTAATATTTTCTTTGGATTGAATTTCTTACCTGTATAAAGCGCATTTTGATTGCAAGTACGAATATAATTGTTAGTCAAAGATGTAACTGTCCTCAAAGATGTTCATTCCAAGGCTCTGGTAATGGCTGTCATGCGACTCAATTGCACGAAGATTTCCAAGTCTTTCCAAGGATTGATTTGTGCTTCCTCTCCCATGGTTTATTGTAAAAGAATTTATCAATAGTTCACGAATACTCTTACCTTCTTTCGAAAGGGTAGCTTTCCTAGCCGGTAATTTTGATTGATAAATACTGGCAAGTTTTAACCAAACTTAATTAGAGGCGGTGCAATTTTTAATTTATTTTAACTCATTGTTGATCTTATCTGATACTGCCTTCATTCTTCATCAGAGCTAGTACTGGTCGATTATTTTCTCCATTCACATATATTCTTAAGTAACGAAGCCCGCATCTGTATTTTCCAGGTATCATAATTTTCCTTATTCAAGCAATGAATTCTATTGATGTTCGATTTCATCTTGAAAAGTAAAGTCGCTAACAAAAGCACATAAGAAAATTATTTTATAATATACTTCAATAGAGAATTCTACTTCTTCATTTTATACCCAATTTCATGCATAGGCCAAAACCTCTGTTAGAGTGAAGATAAAAAATAAAGATGAGTAAACGTATATTAAATAAATTGAATTATATTGTATGATTGAGAATACAATCACATAATTGAACATAAACCATTACACAATATACTAAAGACAACAACAAATAATAGCTCGATATACTTTTTATGATAAGTTCATTTGTCTACACAGCCCTCACAATTAATTCATAATAATATAATGTTTTTTAAACTTGTGACAGACATATGATCACGGATGGTTTTAATCATCTATTTCTGTTATTATATTGCTTTCTTTTTTTATTTAATAAGATTTTTATAGCGATGTTTTCTGCTATACAATTAATTTTACTAATTTAATTAAAATTACGTTTAAATGTATTTCCACTCCTTTTTTTTATTTCTGCAATTTACGTGAAACCACGGTTTATTATTTGCTAGAAAGTATTGTATTCATTATAAAATCCCTGTTAAGATCTATTGTTACTGTATGTGTATACAGTAACAGTAACAAACAGTATTGTTTGTTGAAAATTATTAAATAAATTATTAAATAATGAGTCGTTGTCCGTATTTATAACGTTCGTTGACGCAGTTGATGACGTTTGCATCATATTTTTATAAGAAAATTCAAGTTAGGGTTCCTTTTAATTTAACTGAAGGTAAAATATTGTTTTGTATAATTTTATTAATATTTTAAAGGCAATCTGCAGCTCAGTATTTGGCGGGAAATGATCGGACAGGTTGATGTTTTGAACGATATTTAAATTAAAAAATGATATCTAAGTGATGTAAATTATACCAGATTAAGTCAAGAGTTACTAGTATCTGTATGACTGACGAAAGTGAAACTACCTTCCATATCACTAGGTAGTCTGCCGTTGAACAAAACTTGTACTTCCAATTAAGATCTCTACCTCTGCTATTTCTAGTCAAGGAAATTAGGAAAGTTATCAAGAGAAGTATCTTCAGTTACTTCTGGAATCTCATTCAGATTCCCCACTGTACAGTTAAAATTTCGCTCTATTGTAATGGGACAGTCTTTAGTATAATGAAACTTTTTAAAAATAAACATCTTTTTTTTCAATTGAAGCTTTGAAATAAACAGGTCCCGAAATATAGAAATAATTTTTAAATTTAATTTCTACCAAAATCCGTTATTAGACAAATCATTTAAATTAACAACAAATAATTTTTTTACTTATAAACAAAGATAAGCTCCCAAATTCTTGGGCTAATTTTTTTTCTAGTTGCGGGACTAAATAAATAAAATCAGAGAAGTAAATTGACAAATTAATATGGTTGTTTATCATGTGGGATTCAGAAATACATATTATATTGGCTTTAGTATAAACCTAGCAAAGCTGAAAGCGGCTCTGCCATTTATGGCTTCGGGATTGCTTATTCCCAACTGAAGAAACCTTATCTGAAGAATGTGTACTGGGGTTTCTTCCTCCGCCTTACAGAATCGGCACATCGCGTCTTCTGTAAATAGTAGCTGATCCTTTGCCGATTCATTTTACTATACCCGATAGTAGACCTACAATTATTTTCATAATTTTCCGGCTTCAGAGGCAAGTTTACCTTCCGGCTTAAATAGGCACTCAGCCTTTTCCAGAGGTTAAGCAGGTCTCTAATAAACTTGCCGAATGTTTCTTGATAAAGAGTTTCGCCTGACTCTGGGGCCTTGTGTTCTCTCCAACCTTGCGGACGCTGATCCTTGATCTAGCCTGTAATGGAACTTTGAATCAAGCTTCTGGACAAACCGCCGAAGGGTTCGGGACCCATAAAAATGTCCGAACTCTCTCTCGCCAGCATATCCACTTTTTCATTGCCTACAAATCCTATATGTCTCGGCACCCATGCGATTATCAGCTTATTCTAAACATCCACTTCTATTAGGACGCAGTCTCACACAAGTCGCGAGCGTATTTGATATGAGGAAAGTGCCTTCTAAGCAGGCTGGCTATTGGAGTATATGAACACCCTCTTTCCCACTATTGGTTTCACCAAACCATCGACACATATATAATTGGACTTATGACCCTAGAGTCGGCTTGGTTGCAAGCTTCCACAAAGCCTTCTGCACCTGTCACAAAGGACATTGGCTTTGTGTACAATTTTGTTATTATATTGATTCCAAATAAAGAAAAATAAAACATGAAATATTCAAACACATACGTACTTTTTTTACTTATAAACAAAGTTAAGTTTTATCTAAAAAATTTAAGTTTTTGAAAGATGTTATACAACATTAAATGAATATAATAAATAGTTAATGTTTAGGTAGCGGTATGAATCCAGATGGAGGAGCAACTTGTGCATTGCATGCTGCTTCTGCTGGTGGACACCTTATTGTTGTACATCTTCTTATATCTGCTGGCGCCCATAAAGAAGTTTTAGACAAGAGCCAATATACACCATTAATGCTGGCTATATTGAACAATCATAATCAAATCGTGAAGTATCTAATCAAAGCAGGGGCCGATCCTCAGTTCAAGGCAAGCTAAAGCATTTGATATGAATTTGCCAGGTGCAGAATATTTACTATCATTTTGTTTGTGTATATAGTCAGTATAATTCAAAATTTTCTACGGAAGATTGTAGAAAGCTGAAACCTGATATTTCATTCGGGTGCTACCACGACAATAATATTTTGGTCAAAGAATTTGGAAATACCACTTCATTGAATGCATAGATTTTTCAGTTTTTTGCGGTTTCTTCAAACAACTGGCTCCAATGATTTTTTTTTTTAAATTAGCTTATTTACAAATCAAGAAAAGACCTAAACTTTTATTTGAAACATTTTTCATTTAAGGTTTCTAGTTGTGAGATGATGTTATGTCTTTCTCTAGAGTCTCTTTTCAATAAATTGTACGATTTTTTCGCCTATATAATATTAATACGAAGTTAATGTGTAGCCGAAAGTCCGAGTTTAAAGAAAATCAATGTACTTGAATTATGACATTTTTGCCTAATCATTTTTCGGAGACCCATGCAATGTACATTTTCAGTCACACCTGAAATTTGTGGATGATAGCTAATTATTTATGAAAAGTGGGTGTTACCGCATAAACAAATGAATAAATCATAACTGTGTAACTTGCAGCGAGAGAGTCGCACGAGTGTTCACACCAGATTTATTGAATCAGTTTTAAGATTGAAGATTGTTTATAGTATGTATAGGTTTTTTGCTTATTTATTTTGTATTATACTTTCTTTTTCTTGTATTGTTAAAACGCAGCTCTTGTTAAAAAAGAAAAAGAAAGTGTATTTATGAGTAAAAAAGAATTCCTTCATTTTTCTTTGAAAGTTCTCATGTTCCACCCATTCACTATCGCGCTTTTTGCTAGAAAACCAATTTTCTTCATTGTCCCCATGTTAACATTCCGAGAAGAGTTTAATGGTCCAATCACTGTTCAGTTTATGTAGAAAGTGTTGTTCGTTTCCCTTCCATATCTTGCTGAACAGATTTGGATTTTCATTTCCTTAGATCTAACTCATCCAGCAAAAAGAGTGTAGTTAGTCCTCGCATTCAACCTATTTTTTGACAATTACTGGAACTCAAATTGAAAAAGATTGTGGAAACTAATAATCTGTAATTAGAATTTACAAAATCGTAGTATATAATTTATTTTTGAAAATGCGTAGTTACCTGAATTGTATGTTTCGTTTCTAAAATTTCTCTCTCCTTATTCATTATTTAATATTTCTAAAAATTATTTAAGGGCATTGATGGCATGACGGCGCTTCATGTTGCTGCAAAAACTGGAAATTTAGAGGCATGCCATTATCTAGTAGGAAGAACAACAGAAGCAGCAACCTATGTTGACGTGGTGGATGATGGAAGATGGACTCCTTTAGTTTGGGCAGCTGAAAATTGTCATACAAATATAGTCAGGTTAGTTTGTACACTGAAATGCTTGCTTTTTGGATCATAATTATTATAAATTATTTTTATATAATTATACTACTTCGGCGCCCAGCCACTCATTCCTCTTAACATTCTCAAGAAAAATCTGTGTTAAATTATGTAAAACCGCTTGAAAACCCGTCCAGCCGAATTTGTAATACTAACACGTGTTACGGGAGCTCATCTCTCATGGACCCTCGGCGACCAACCCTCCCGGGTGGAGGCCTTCAAAAAAGAAATGTAAGAATAAATAAAACAAACCTACAAAGTGTATATTTATAAAACTTGTTTTCAAAGAACGTTTTTAATAGTTTCAGAACGTTGGGATTATTAATTCTTATTTTGAACATCTCAACAACACAAAATTTTCTTGGCTAAATAAGGGTCTATCCACATTTAGTCCAACATGGTCAATACTCTGTCCTTGAGACTTAATAATAGTTACAGCAAAAGCTGAAACTATAGGGAATTGTCGTCGGTGTAGAACAGATAGTAGCCTTCTTGTATTGGTATCACCTATCACCAATTTAATTTGTGGAAGGAAAACGACTTCTCCTGCTCGATTACGTCATATTTTTACCGGTAATTGAATATGTATGCAATTTAACTGTTCTTAATCGTAAGTGTATCATACTCACACGACTTTCTCCTACTGCAATTTACATAGCTTTAATTTATTTATTCATTTATTTACTAGAAGGGCTCGGCTCCCTGACCTCCCGGGAAGTTACCGGCGCGGTATTGCGTGAATGCACTTTACTACTTAATTGTTGAATATTATTTTTTTTTGCAGTCATTTCATTTAGCGTTGTTTCTACAGTATACAAATGATCAAGATCGAGTTTATTTTATGATGTTAAAGCACACACGCAAACGTAAACTCAAGCATTTATTATATATGTATATGTTGAATGCTATAATTTTAATTAGTATAAACATTTCTCTTAAATAAAATTACTAAGAATATAAAAGATTAAGGCAACTAATCTCTTACTTTGTCAGCATTTCATCCACTGTCTTCCAAGTCTTATTCATTCAAAAATTCATCACAATGGGAACATATATATATATATTAGACATATATATGTATATATATTAGACACACACACACACACACATATATATATTAGTCTTTAGTATTATAAATCATTACAATAAAGACTGCAATTGATCTGCGACTATTGGGCTAGTCGGTAATACGTTACATTCTTTTGAGAAAATGTAGTAAAAGAATTGAGTTTAGTCAAAGAATGATCTTTCATGTTTGAATGTGAAAAAAACAAGAAATAATGTCACAGAAAATAACAGCATCAAATGATATGTCTTTCCAGTATTACTTAACTGAGAGAAAATAAATTTTAACAGAAAAGTCAACTTAGAAAACAGGAATGAAAATGAAATGAATAAATACTTGAAAACTCTACTATAAATTACTAAATTAATGAAAAAGAGAGAACAAAAAATGCTTATGATAAATGTTTTAATGAAGAATAGCAAAAAATAATCAATATAAAGTATAGCAAAATATTAAAGTAAATGCATGAATAAGATGTGATAAACAAGTTGTTAAACTATTAAATTCTTCAATAAATTTTGTTCTATATTTTGTAGAAATAAATTCTGCAATAATCTAAAGTGGTGTCCAGCCTTTTCATATTTAAATATTTTATTCAACGATCTTTAGATAATATTTCTTTATTAAAATTTGTTAATCAAATTATGATAGATAGCTTTGAAATGAAAAGCATCTTCCAATTGATCCATGTTACATAAGATGCAAAGTGGATTATGTACACAATGTTGATACATTTTAAAGTTTAAATTCAATAAGCCACTTCTGGCCTCCAAACACTATCTCTCATATTATTATTGTACATTATTATTATTTATTATTATTATTATTATTATTATTGTATAATTATTACGCTGGTCAAAGTTAGTTTCTTATACCAAATTTTTTATATTAAATTTTGTGCTCCATCAATAAATTTGAAACGAAAAGTGTATCTTCTAGATATGATATTATTTTACTAAGTTTGATCCTTTGTTGTTTATATTTACAGATATTTACTTGGAAAAGGAGCAGATCCTCAAATTAGAGATTCCGAAATGAATATTGCTCTTCATTGGTCAGCATTTGCAGGAAGCATGGAAATAACCGAATCATTAATTGATTACGGTTCAAATATAAATCTTTCCAATGTTCATGGTGATACGCCGCTGTAAGAATATTTTTTTATTTTTTATTTTTTTGTCGCTTTAAATTTATAGTGAATTATAATCCACAAAGAAATTATTGCAGTCATATAGCCGCGAGACAAGCTGCTGCTGAATGTATTACATTACTTCTTGCAAGAGGAGCTTGTTCAGATATGATGAATAAAGCTGGCCAGTTCCCTAAAGACTGTGTTATTGACAAGAGTTCGTACTGTTACATGGCCATAGATTTAAACATCAAAGTGAGGAACATAGTAGCGTCAGCAAATATATTTCCCAGAATACTCACCAAGTTAGTAATATGATTATCTTCTTTTCGTAGATTATCTTTTGTAATTGTTCTAATTATTTTTAATGCTAAATTAAAAATTTGTAATTGTTCTAATTATTTTTAATGCTAAAAGAGTGAAAGAATGAATATGAAATTTAAACATATTACGAAAATGAAAAAAAAAAACAAGAAATAATGTCACAGAAAATTTTCGTTTTATAAACGCACAAACAGCATCAAATGATTTGTCTTTCCAGTATTACTTAAATGAGAGAAAATAAATTTCAACAGAAAAGTCAACTATTGCGATTGTTAAATTTTCTATTAATAAAAGTATGTCTTTGATAGAAGAGTGTATCTTTGGTTGATATTTATTTATAATACACATCGATGTATAGGGATTACTAAAGTAATTTTAAAGATAAGTATTTTATTTTAGGATGCTTTACATTTCATTTGATATTGTTAACAAATTCTGGAACTTGCGTCTCTAAAATCATCCGAAACTCCTAAAGTTTGTTAATTGTTTAAAATTCTATTTTATATAAGCATAGACTTTTTATTTTAAATTATAATAGTTTACATTATCAATGTATTTTTAGCAAAGTACATTAGAAATGACTTTTTTTTCGCATTGAACTTGTTTTTTTAATTTTATTTGCTTTTATTAAATAAGCACACTCAGTGCAAAATAACCTACCTTCTTCATTGGTTAATGTAACTACGGCCAACTGATTATTGTTCTTGTTATCGGCTTAATGCTACACAATTAATAGTACACTCCTAATTTTATTGTTGAAATATTAATTATATAAGTTTTAATTATGCAGGTTTTTATTTTTTTAGTAACAAAATTCAACAAATCTCGTCTCTCTGCTAATGATCTTTGAGAAAGGGCGATAATTTTCACTTTCTATAGATTTTCGTTATTGAGTGCTCACCGAAAATGTTTTTTTTTTGAGCCATGAATCAATTTAATTTTATCAAATTTCCGTTATGATACGGGGGGGGGGATGCACCAAAAAATGAATGTACCAAAATGAACACAATAACCATCTTAACAGATTTTGCTAACTTGAAATTACAGTTTTTCTAGTTTTGAAGTATTTTATATAAGTTTTTATTTCAATTAGTGATGTGAGTCGTGGCCGCGAAGACAATCCCATACAATGCGTGAATCCAATAGATGAAGAAGGAGTTCCTACTGATTACACTTACGTCACGGAAAATTGTTACACTTCGGATATCATGGTAGACAGGAAAATTTCATCACTTATTGTAAGTAATCGTTTTTTTTTAAATTTATGAACGAATCATTCTTTTTTTCTGCTAATTTTTGTGCTTTTGTGTGAAATTTTTACTCAATAAAAGCGTCTTTTTTTGGAATGTTATTCTTTGGAAAAACATTCGTTATTTTTTGGAATGGAATACAAGTTTTTAAAGTTTATAGTAGGAATCTCTTATATTCACGGAGATAGATTTTGTATTCAATGAAAAAAAAAACTAAGATTTAGCTAATTTAGAATTTGTCAAGGCCGCAGTGTTGATTTGCAGTCCTGATAAGGAGTAAACTAGTAGTTAGAACGTTAGTAAATTTTAATTTTTGTCTTTTCAACTGGGCCGAAATACAAGAAAAATTTACCAGAAAAACATCTATTTTTTTAAGCGTTTATAAATGTGAAGACAAAATTGTAACATCAAAAGGAAGAATTGGGACTCGCAGTTAAACTTTGTTAGCTTGCTTCAGAGTTCCTTCATTCCCATAAAATATTTCTTTCTAAAAAAATGACGTGACTCTTCCCTCCTTGCTTCAGCTAAAATTTGCCATCTTACATAATATTTCTACTTTTTGTGGTAGTTTTCTCCAGTAGATCTATCTTTGACTGGAGTAGAGCAATATCCTTCTGTTAATATATTGTTCTTTTTATAGCCTTGTAGGTGTGACGACTCGTGCAGTGGATCTGATTGTGTTTGTACTAATCTTAGTGTCAGATGTTGGTACGATAGTAAAGGTAAACTGGTGCCGGATTTAAATTTTAGTGGTAAGTTAATATAAAAATATCTTTGATCATCTTAAGGAAATATTGTTGTTTTGTTTATTAATAGTAAAATTTGGTATTAAAAGTGTAATACTGTTTTAAAGGCAATGCGAAAAAGTAATACCTCGTGAACTTATATACACATTCATTTAAAATGAAATAATCTTTTTTATTGCATAAAGAATTATAGTAGAAGACCCAAATAGCTTGGATGAGGAATAACAAGGAATAAGATACCAATCCGATTCCAATTCCTGCTGTTTTATTTTTAAAGTAAATTTAATATGAATAATGTGCAATAAAATATGTTTGCTGCTCGCAAACACATTATTGTACCGCTAATCACGGCATCTAATGGGCAGTTGGATACCCGCCTGAAAATAAGCGATCAATGTTATTTGTGCGAAGAAATCAAAGTTTTTGTCTTTATATTTTCTACTATCACCAGTGCTCGTTTATTTTTCACATTACTGCATAATCTGTAGTTTTTACAATGATATCAATGTTTCTTTACAGATCCACCGATGCTGTTTGAATGTAATCATGCCTGTGGCTGTAATACATTGACATGTAAAAACCGTGTAGTACAAAAAGGAATGAAAGTTAAATTGCAGTTGATTAAGACCAAAGAAAAAAATTGGGGTGTTATAACTCTAAGAGATATACCGAGTGGTACTTATGTTTGCGAGTAAGTTTGGCTTCTAATTCGATTACATTATTCGTTTTTTATTTTCTTATGGTGGCCATTATGTTTGTAGAAAAAAAAAATTCTGTAGAGGAATTTGCTTTGTGTATTTTATTACTTCTATATTGAATACAAAATGATAAAACTGTTGTGCAAAATTATTGCAATACAATAAGATATGTTTTTAATTGATTTTATTTTTATTGATTATATTTTTTAATTAATTGATTATATTTTTTAAATCAGCTAAATTCACCACACATTTCTGGAATCTTGTATCTCACTTTAAACGGAAATCTTTCATTTGTGGCTCTAGAATTTCTGTCACTGATGAACTTGAAAAATAATAGGGCATCCGGTTTCGATCGAGTTATCTATGAAGTTTTTCAAAAATTCCCCTTAGGTTTTTTACTCCCAAATGTTATCACTCTTCAATTGAATTTACGATCTAGAAAGTACCCCCCTTCTTTTGGATGATCTATAATTTTCCCACTCTTCAAGCAGAGTAATGTGAATGGAGTAAGTAACTGTAGAGGAATCTTCTACTTAGATGCAGTTGCCAAAATATTTACAGGACTGTTGCGGTTGGTTCCGCAGAGCTGGAAAGCATCAGAGATATTTTCCGTGATAGCCTGCTTCTTTTTGAATTCATCGACCGGTCTCGGGCTTTCGCCCATCATCAGGATGCTTTTTGTCAAACAGTGTGTTAACAGATTTGCACAGAACAAATTTAGTTAATACACTGTGTTATCTCTATGTTAGTACACTATATGTTTTCACACTGTTTGACAAAAAGCATCCTGATGATGGGCGAACGCCCGAAACCGGTCGATGACCGTAAAAAGAAGCAGGCTATCACGGAAAATATCTCTGATATCACAAGACTCTTGCTTCATCGCTTGAAACCTTACAAATTAATTCAACTCCCTCTTAAGTGAATTCCAGTCTGGTTTCAGGCATGGTTACTCCGCAATTGACCGCTTGTTTGTTATAACCAGTGTGATTAAACTTAAATTTATGCGACCATGGGCTAAGTTGTATTGTTTTCTTGTTTTTGTAAAGAAACTTTAGAAACTAAATTTGGAAAATATTGGTTTTGGAGATTATTAAAAATAAAATTTGTTGATTTAAACATTGGTCTTCTCAGCTCAACGTTACACTTGGGAATTTAATTCACCTATAGCAAAATTTTAAGTTGGCGGACGCAACTGTAAGGTATCATTATCTGGAAGAGTCGGCGAAGTTAGCTCGTTGCTCTACAAGGTTTTTTCAAAGAGCTAAACGATTCATCTGACAAGCCTTATAGCTTGATATTCAACTCAGCGGACTTAACGCTTATCCAACTTGGTTGGCTATTCATTCAGACTTCGCGCTGAGTGCTCTATTTAAATTATACCCCTTGGGTTAAGAGAAATAACTCCTTGTGTTCGTTATATAACTCCCATGCGAGGGAGGGATGCATGCAATATTTTGGCTGATTGTTCCATTCTCCCTGAGTTACGTTCCCTTTATGTTAGTTGCGATAAACTATCTAGATCCCAGTTGAAGTTAGCATAGGGATTAATAATTTTACGAGACACCCCTGGCAGTTTAGATATAATTTCATTATGGAATTTAATTTTGATGAATTTATTCTTTGTATTATTACTTCTGGCTTTCTTTTGTTTTAGTTAAATGTATTCAGGAAACAATTTTTTTATTTATTTAGTTTAAGTGAATTACTTATTTTTTTTCTTTACTTTATTATAATTATAATTTTTTTTCTTTCTCCAACTTATATGTCTTATTTACTAGCTTTTTTGATTATCTGTTTATTCCAATTATAGTACAGTTTTTACTTACTATAGTAGGCATTAACACATCAGCCCCCAGGAGACGGTTTAACATTGATACATTTTTCTTTTTTTACATTTATCTGTTATAAATTTTGGCCAAATAAAGTATTATTATTTATTAATAATAAAAATTTATTATTATTATTATTTTATTAAATTTTATGGCGTCCACTGGTCTGGTCTTTTACTGCTCTGGTCTTTAGCCATTTTTTTTTTTTTTAAGGCAACTCAACATCTGTGGTCATTTGCGCCCGGAGCCTTCTCAGTGCACTGCCGGCCTCCGGACAGTGTTCTCCCGAAACAGACAACACTGTCCATCACCGGACAGTGAGCTGTAGAGGCGCCTAGGAAGAGAAAATCTAAGGGTAGCACGGCTGGATTCGAACCCGTGATCTCCGCGTTGCTAGTCCAGCGCGCTACCACTGAGCTAATCCCTTCCCTCATTATTATTATCATTATTTTTATTATTATATATTCTCAGTGAGATTCTGGGGATTATATAGCTGGGAATTTTTATTTTTTTATAAAGCTATAAATTAACTATTTTAGATTAGAAACCTAAAAAACGTCGCACTATGTGGCATGTATCTAATATAGCTGACTTCTGCAGAATAACACATACATTTTCGTCAATAGATAGCGACTGAATATTTCTCCTTAGAGAAGTAGGAATCACGCCTGTTGATGAAACGTCAATAGGAACAATAGGATCCTTACAATCCCCACATTCCACATTTGCTTAATTTCGTTGGAAAGCTGAATATATTTCTGAATTTTGAATGTTGTTAGATCGACGACAAATTTTCATTGTTAAGGACCGCCACATCATTAAATGCACAGTTTTCTTTTCTTTTTATAATAGGATGATATCTGGCCTGTTGTGTGAGATATGCTGGTCTATTATATATCACACTTCTGTCCCAATAAAGTTTGGAACTTTCATTTTCCGTTACGATTGCTGGCTGATTATTATCATATTATTATTATATTTATTATTTGATTTGTGTAGAATATTAAAAAAAATATATTTTTGCAGTTCTTTAATATAAAATCTGTAATAAATAATTCTGCATTCCGGAACAAAATATAGAGAAAAAGATAATTTTTATTTAAATATACAGGCTGTCGCAATTTGAAAGGATTTCTTCCTAATATTATATGAAAATTTCAAATGCAAAACGATTTTTGAGTGCTTTGAAATTGCGACAGCTTATATATTTTGCTTTTACTTAGTCTAGCTTTTGCTATTTTATTTTAATTGGAATAGTTTTTTCTTTCTATTTAGTTACTTACTTTTTTTATAACCAACTTAGAAACTAGATTTTTTTTAATTAACTAATTAAACCATTTTTTTTAATAAAAAGATCTATAGCACGAATGGTGGATTTATCTATTTGAAGTATGTTTGAATTTAGTTCACTCTAAACAATAAAAATTATCCCTTTATCATAGAGCTGTCTTGGTAGCGCCTGATATAGCCGCCATCGCTCCCAAAAGCCATTCATTTTTTTGGTAGCAGCAATGGAATTCCAATCAATGATCTTACAGTCACTAAAATTTTATTCTGAAGTTGTGCGACCAATACTTTGGTGGTGTCAGGTAATTCTGAAAATGGAATTTAACATTACCTCAAAAGAAAAAATGAAGGGAGTAAAATCTGGTAAAGTGTAGGCCACAAAAGTGGACCATGATTACCGGTCCATATTATAGGGATCTTGTTATTTAGATTTCGTGTGATTTTCGCGAATTATAGAAGAGATCTGTCTATCTATAAACACATGTACGTGGCATATCATCTAGCACATTGTAATGTATATCAGAAAATTGGGAAAAATCTCTCCTTCAAAATATTTTCATAAAATTTGATCAAGATGATTTCCTGTCTGGCCGTTATCAAACATTAAGACATACCATCGTTTGGTGAGTTTAATGGCATGCAACCTGGATTAAAAACACGGACTCTCATGCTCTCTTTAATATTCATCCACTCAACTTCGCAGTTTGAGTTTTGGTGGTGGACCTTTGATGATACAAAATGAAAGTTGTTTTCAGTCTCTTAACATGTAAACATCTCGTTTTCGAATAAAATACATATTGAAAAGCTATGTCTTGAGTTAACTTTATAGCTGGAAATAATAAACCTTAATCGTGGAAATGATATTATTTACAGATACATTGGAGAAATAATATCCGATCTAGAGGCGGACACTAGGGAAGATGATTCTTATTTATTTGATCTAGATAGCAGGGTTAGTTTCGAATAGATAGTATTATCGCATGAAAATACGAAATAATTTACAATCACATTAATTTATAATTTATTGTTTTTTAGGAAGGAGAAAGCTATTGTATAGATGCTCGTAAATATGGAAATATTACTAGATTTATTAATCATAGCTGTACACCAAATTTAATACCTATTAGAGTATTTATTGGGCATCGAGACCTGCAGTTTCCTAGAATAGCAATGTTTGCTGCTAGAGATATTCCCGCATACGAAGAATTGGGGTAAGTTTAGATAAGTATAAACTTAAGAGATACAAATGGTGAGAAGTATAAGTTTGAAAATGAGATTTTATCAATTGCAATGGCTTGGAATACTATTTTCATAAACCTTTCGGACATCATCAGTAATGAAAAACTTATAAAATTTTTTATGTGAAACCTTACACTACTTTCTCTTAAGTGCATTATTAAAATTCTCATTTATAAATTTTCTTCAAACTAGGAATTTTTACCAAAAGTTTAGTGGGCCTTAATTACATATAGGTGATGGGGGACTTGCTGATTTTTTTGGATAAAAGAAGTTACCTGAATTGAATAATTATAAACTACTAACTAGCGCTAAACTCTACTTAGTGTTTGGTTGCTGATCCTTTGAAGATTAACTCCTCATTCTTCTTTTTCTATTGTATTACTATAACTATGCTGCCCTAGTTTGCTTTTTAAAAACCTTGCAATTTCTTTTACTTCTTACAACTTTATTTCCCTTTACAAATACCGCCGACTTAGTTCTCACTCTTCTCTCTCACTTACTTATATCTTTGTCTCTTTATCGTGTTAACTATATTATCGGCTTGTTGTGGTGGTTGGTTCCCAGAGCTGGAAAGCACCAGAGTCATTTTCCGTGATAGCATGCTTCATTCTGTGGTCATCGACGTTTTCGGGCGTTCGCCCATCTTCAGGATGCGTTTGTCACACAGTATGATAACACAAGCAAATTCAGTTTACACACTGACTGGTCTTTTTTAAAACCCAGCACTAAGTTTACGAGTATAGTCTTTAAATACAGTAAAAAAGACCAGTCAGTGTGTAAACGAAATTTTCTCTGTGCAAGTCTGTGTTATCACACTGTGTGACAAAGGCATCTTGAAGATGGGCGAACGCCCGAAACCGGTCGATGACAACAAAAAGAAGCAGGCTATCATGGAAAATGTCTTTAATATTATCGGCTTCTTTCCTGTCGCGGTTTTTGCCCCCTTCTTTTAATTTCCCACGCCCTTTAGCTATCTCTTGCCCCTTTGAGAAATGTCTTCACTTGCTATCTAGATTCTGCCAAGTAAACTGCTCAAAAAATTTACCGCATTTCTCCACTGTCAAATAAGTTATTTTGTAAGTGTCATTCTTTCTGTTTTGGTGTTATACAGTGAACTTCGCCTCACCGCTTATTTAGTGAAAGTTGCCTTTTCACCTATTTATTGAAATTCGTCATTAACAGCGCCTTATTATCTTTGGCTCTTGTGTTTCGCTCAGTACCCCAAATCCCACCTCTTCCCCCTCACACACTTTCCTCTCTTACTCTTTCCTCCACTTTCCCCTCGCTACTTTCATACACACTTTATTCTCTCTATGCTCTCCCACATTTTACACTCATTATTATCTCGCTTAGATATAGACGCCACAAAACATACGCTTCTCTGCCCGCCTTCTCTCTTTTTCCATTGCAACTCCTTCAATCAATTGAGGCTCAACCAAGGAGAATGAAGATGATGTCGAGGAGCATAACCGCTCCTCAACCGCGCATTGCAGCAAGGAGAGTTTTTGGGAGGGATTTCTTGGTAAGCAGATCGTGTTAAGTTTTTCTTTAAAGTATCACTTATCACTTCAGGCAGTGTATGGTTCTATCACCGGTATAATATGATAATACTTGAAATGTATTGCTAGAATTCCAAATTTGAAGGAAATTCGTAAAACAGGAAGTGCGACTTTTTCTGTAAAGGTTTTTTTAGTTTTGGGATTTTTTTGAAAACGGTAAAACGAATTTCTTTAAACTTGGAATGCTATTCTTGCACAGATATAATCGTATTACTTTCAATTGAAACATTTTTCTGGAAATAAATTAATTTAGGGATTTCCGAGGAAACTGAGGCTGTTAAATTTTATATAGATTTGCTCGATGATATTGGTGTTTACTTATGGATTTCAGTATAATCAAGTTAGAGTTAAGTGAAATATCCGAATTTAAAAAAAAGAAGAAGTCAATTTTATTATCGTATTTACTGAGTAAAGAGAAAGTCGTGTGAATGTTTCACGCAAATTTTTATTTCATTTATTTGTATCTATGCAATTATGAAGAAATAATAAAGGAAGGTGTTTAAATTTTCCAGCTTTGATTATGGTGAAAAATTTTGGGTTATTAAGTCTAAATTATTTACTTGTAAATGTGGTGAAGAAACTTGTCGTTATTCAGAAAACACTATCCAGCAAACTTTGGAAAAATACCATGAAAGAGTGCAAATGGAAGAAGCTGCAGAAGCTGCGGAAATATAATGTACAAATTTTTTATAAATTGTAGGGATACGTACAAAATGACAAAAAAAAAATGTACTAGTCATTTTTCTGGCATTAATATAAACAGTAAAAAAGAAAATGAAAAATTGTTTCGTTCTTAATTTTAAAAAGACAATGAATTTTTGAATCATTTTATTAACTGATGTAAAAAAAATAGAAAGATTTCATTTTCATTTTCTAAAGTTTATTAATATTTTTTTAAAAGTGCAGTTTAATTCGTCACCTTGAAATTTACTCACCATTAAATTGTTCATATTTTTTTGTACAATGTAGGTTGTTAAAAATATTTTTATAATTAATCCAAGGCCAGTTAACCTAATTTTGATTTGTTAAAATTTGATATAATTTATTTATTTTTAATGTTTTTCTTTAGTTATTTTATTTGAAAACAATTGTTAAGAAATTTGATTTAAATAATTTTTTTAATATTATTTTGTAGAAATATTTAGTAAGTACACTACAATTTCGCTAATGGCGTTGATGCGTAGATTAACAAATAGAAAAGAGCTGAAGTTTTTGTTCAAATTTGATTTTTAATTTAATTTAATTTTTGAACTTGTAAATACTATTTTAATGGAGAAAGGGCCATTTGATATGAAAATGAAATTATTTAATTTGTTACATGTAATGGCTGTGTTTATCTTATCCTTTTATTTTACTTTCTCTTTTTTTATTTTTTTTCAAAAATTATGCTTTGTGATAAAAGTTTTACAGATTATTGAATTGAAAATTATTAAATATCCTTATTTAATAGAAATATTGGTCAACAAAAATGAAACTGCCTATTTTTGTATATAAAAATAATGAATTGTACAAAATTTTAATATCTAAGCATCTCCAACAAATAAAAATAGATATAAGTTTTTATTCGATAAATGATGTCCTTTCTGGTGTATTGCAAATTAAAATTAAATAGTAATTAATTAATTTTTATTTTTAATGTAGTCGCGAGAATTTCAAAATAACCAATTTAGCGTTTCTTGAGCTCTGAACTAAATGATCATTGAGAACATTTCAAGGGGCTCCCAAAAATTATTTTTTTATGAACCCCATTTGGCCGTAAAAAGGAAGCAACAAATAAGAGAGCTTTATTTGCTGCATTATCTTGTAATATTACTTACTGCTCGCTACAGTGGAAGTTTTGCGATCAATTCTGATATTCCATCATCAGAAATATTTCTTTTAAGTCCCGTAAGAGGAATAAGGAGGTTTTCAAAATCTGTACGGTTTATTCATTAGCATAACTCATAAACAAAAAAGTTGCAGGAAGTTCAGTTTGACATTCCGTTTGGACAAAATCACAGGACCAAAATTATACGATTCTATAAAAAATTAGCTAGATTAGCCGACAGTACTACTTTCTTGATTATTATTATTATTTCACTTCTTCTAGATAAAAGTTCCAATGACGTTCTTTAAAGGCAGCACTAGTATTACTATAAAACTCACACATATCTACCCTTTTTGAAACAGTTTTTCGAGGAAATGTATTTTCTGGTGGCTTAAATCTCTCTGAATTGCTACTTAAATATTTTACGTTCTACCATTTGTATTATTGTTAGAAGGAAATTTAAATTGTAGAAAAATTTCTAGTTTCAAAAAAATTTGTCAATTGAAAACTGAGAATACATTAATATAGCCGCCTGTTACAAGCTAGATTTTTTTTTTCTTTTTAATTTTAATTAAATGTCATTATTTACCATTTAAACTTTTTATCCAGATAGTCCATCTGGATTGTGCAAAATTGAAGTTCATTATGGATCTTCAAAATTTGTAATAGCTTTCATCCTTGGTCAAAAGAGTTTGAGAAACGTTGCTTATTAACCGTAGAGAATATACTATAAATAAATTAGTCTGAATTAATAATTCTTTCTTTCCTAAAAATGTTATCAAAAATTTAATTTATTTGCTTTTAATTCGCATTTTTGTTGCCCATATGAAATTTGAAATTAATTTAAAAAGAAAACAAGAATATTCGGATTGTTATATTGCTAAGACATAATAGCTTGCAAGTGTGTATACAGCTTCCTAGATTATTTTTAACTGTTTTCTTTCTTTTCTTTTTTTCTTGGAAATTCAATTTCCATTGATGTACAGAAATTACTTTTACAGTGTAAATATGTAAAAAAAAAAAAAAAGTATAGATATAAAAAAAAGATATAAATATTGAAAATTAGTGGATTTTTATTTGTATCTGCAAGGTTTTCTTTAAATTATTATTATTTTTTTTTCAATTTGATATTTCTGAGTCATTGTTATAAGACTGAGTGTTCATATTTTAACATATGTTTTTTGATTTTCATTATTAATTTTGTATTTGTTTCAATTAATTATATATCTTTAGTTTAAATTTCGGTTTATCTGAAAAATGCTTCTGTTAGTTTGTGTCTTTATTTATTACTGTCTTTATTTTTATTGTGTTTACTTATTTATTGCTACTTTTGTTAGTGTTATTAAAAATGAATTACTGGAGATTGTAAAATTTATAGAATTTTTTTTTTTTTAAAGTGTTGTTGAGATTTCTGTTATAATTTTCCAAAGTTTTGTAAAGTGTAAATTGTATATATTGAAAGGAAAGCTTACCCCTTTCTAATTAAATTAAATGTTCAATTTGTTGTCTACATTAACTGCCACTGACATTTTTAAAATATCATAAAATAAAAATTCGTTTGAAATGTCTATACAATAAAAAAAAAAAAAAATTAAGTTAGACCTGAAATACATTAAATATAACTTTGAGACTATTGTGTAACAAACAGAGCCGGAAGATAAGCGTTAGATGAATAAGAAGATTAAATTAATGAACTAAGAAAACGCATTGTGAGCCAAGGACTTGCAGTAGTCTACCAGTGTTTTAAGCTATGGTTTTCTTGTGTGTATGCTAAATCCAGTTGGGTTGTACATATTGCAGAACTTAATTTTTTTTTTTTAATTTAAGGCGTCTCAACAAGTGTGGTCATTTGCGCCCGGAGCCCTCTCAGTGCACTGCCGCCTTTCGGACAGTGTTCTCCCGTTACAGACAACACTGGTCAGTGAGCTGTAGGGGCTCCTGGGAAGAGAAAATCTAAGGTTAGCACGGCTGGATTCGAACCCATGATCTCCGTGTTGCTAGTCCAGCGCGCTACCACTGAGCTAATCCCTTCCCTTGCAGATCTTAATACTAACTCTGCAGGCAATTTATAATCTCCTCCAGTCGAGTCATGTATGTGCTGCCATATTTATTCAGTGTAGACAATACCGACGAAGTTTCAGGTTGGCGGTAGCCTGTCTATATGCTTTTTCAAGCATTATTCCATTGAAACTATTACCAAAAACATCCCGAGTTCCATGTTTTGCTTCTCTCAGTTTATAGGCATCTAATTTTTTAATATTGAAATATTCAACTTTTTATTGATTTCGAATCTCTGCATCATTGGTATTTTCGTCAGCATCTGTTAACAAGCATGTGAAATTCCACTTTGTGTTGGGATTTGCTTTATATTTTTCTTATCACCAGGATCACTTTCTTACACCATTCTATATCAGCCATATGTGACCATATATACTATCAAAAAGACAATACATTGAGTATGGTATGTGGAATAATTAACTTATAAAAAGGAAGGCGAGGGGAAAAGATTTTTAGCAATGCAAAACTTACCCAAAATTTGAGTTTATATAAGAAAGCCTTCACGTAGTGGTTCAGAATGCTTAAAACCAAAAGTAGTTCTTGGAGATGGTATTGGGAACAACAAATAATGAGGTCTCTAAAAATGCCATAATTCGTAGTTATTGCTAGTTATGGTGTCCCAGTTGATTATACCGCTCACAGCGTAGGTTTCCTCAAAAGGGTGTATGAAACTAGGCTCAGTCTGAGGAGGAAAGCTTGAAGTTGCTAATAGCACCATAGTTTCCAAACTCGCGCTGTGTTCCAGATTTTGATGATATTCACACCAATGGGGGACCAGAAGACCATTGGGGAAAGACTGCAAACTTCGATTGGCTACAGTAAGTTGCACTCCGATATATTTCGGATATACGATCCTCCGTAATCCAATTATGGATCTGCTTATTCCTTTTCTTTGTCTTAACTGCATGCTTTGGTACCGATACTTCATACCGATCGAAGTTAAAATCAAGGTTATCTTTGTCTATATTCATATACACCTGTCATTCTTAACTTTCTTATTGAAGCCATTGGCTGCTGTTGGATGGTCTAGATTAGAGACTGATTTTAGCTTTATGTCCCCTAAATTCCTGTCAAAATGTATACCAACTCGGCAAATCTATAAACTGCCACATTATATGATACCAATAGATTGCTCTCAAAGTTGCCAGAAAGCAAAGAGGATTGGTGCCTTCAGAAGCATAGGATAGTATTATCTAGTACTATCTAGGAAACCTACGCTGTGAGCGGTATAATCAACTGGAACACCATAACTAGCAATAACTACGAATTATGGCATTTTTAGAGACCTCATTGTTATTTGTTATTCCCAATACCATCTCCAAGAACTCCTTTTGGTTTTCAGATTCTTTTGGATCCCGCTTGGACCAATCTCGAGGGCCGCTGAGACCACAACTTCTTCTCTTTATTCTATTCTATGTGTGGGCCCCAATTCTTTAATGCCATATGGAGATTCACAAACTCATCGAAAAAAAGGAAAATCAGTTTGTTGAATTATCTTGCTTATTTTTCGGATACATGTTGCCAATGAATGGGCAGCTTTTTCTATTACATTGCTATCACTCTCACTGAGGCAAGGAACCTAAAAAATATATTTGTTTTCCTTTTAATTACTTTCAAGAGTTTATTGTAGTCTATTTTGTTATTATATCTGGTAAGTTTTGAGCCTAGAAAGTTGAGAGTACCATCGTTCTCGTACTCATGTACGAATTTCATATTAGGATGGGAGTGTATATGGCAAAGGCAGAGTGTTGCATAAATCTTGTTAGGTAAAATCAACAAATTCAAAATGATGATCTTTCTCCTTTGCATTTTGTATGGTGGTCAAAAGTTCAATCCAGAGAGAGTTGAATTATAGCAACTTGAAAAATCTAACAGAAATAATACTATTCAAATTTATTTATTTTAATGCAAAAATCTACCTTTTTGAAAACACATTATAAGATTTGCAGAAAACAAGCCGGAATGATAGAGTCCAGGTAAATATTTAATTAGTTGGTTTTATCATATTAAAGACTGTAAGAAGTATTTTACTGGCCACTTCCAGCATAATGGCTTTAATTTCATGGCTTGAACTTACTATGTATTTAAAGGACCTGTGTACGTACCAATGGTCAATTAATTACCATTTTGTCCAGAATAATAAGTAACAAAATTGTAAGTGTTGAACTGTATTCTTTTGCTATCTGTTTTTCAGCGGTTATATAATTTAAAACAAATGAAAAGAGAAAAATAAAAACAAATGCTCATTGGAAACAAAATAATTAATTAAAAAGAATCATTGAGGGATGAGAGGGTAAAGTATTATTGAATAATTATGCGGAACAAGTGTACAGGGTCCTTGAAAACGGAGTGGAGGAAGGAGCACATCAACGAGGATTTATTGAGGGCGCAGACTATGGCAATTAGAGCCACTTCTCTTAATTACAATTAAAGGAGACGAGAGAACAAGCCAAATACTACTGAACCAGAAGACGACCTTGTTTTGGGGCTTTCAAATTTGCTAAATTACTTTTCATATTTTATGAATAAAATACTGTAATTGTATGTTTTTTAAGTCGGTTGCAGCTGATCCTTTGTGTTCTATTAGACGGTTAGAAAGATTGTATTCTATTTCTTAAAATTGTGGATTGTGGAGGAATTGTGGATCATTATACTAATAAATATATTGGGATGGATAAAAATATATATGTTTTTCAGATCTTTCATCGGCGCTGATATGTAAGGCGCTTTTGTATAAATGTTATAACTTCGAACCTACTTTATCATAATTCTATTTTCATATTCAATGTATACCGAGTCAACAACTTATTGAATAAAAACTAATGATAAAATGAACGAAAAGAAAGAAGAAATGCTGATGCATATACAATACTTATTTATAGATAAGACAAAATATTATAAGAAATAATTACAGTAAAATAAGTCTCGAAGGCTGATCAATACTGAATGCAATACTGGCAAATTTTACGAAAATATACTTGTGTCTAATTTATCTAATATTTTTTATTGCAATTATAGACAAATATGACAACCGTTCTTAGGTAATTTTTTATAATTTTTAATTTAGAAAAACTTCTTGTGCAGAAGCAATTATTGTAATCGGCAGAGACAAATAATTTTTTAATAAGATAGCTGCATTTAGAAATGAATTATATTATTATTATAAATAATATTCAGTACATCCTTCGCTGTCGTATTTTTATCTAAAAAGCAGTATAAGGATTTTAATTCCTTTGAAAGAGACTGGATGATTAATAGAATATCATCTATTAATTTTAGATGCAAATCTTTGGCATTATTTTAGGATTTCACCTTCATCCAAATACAACTTACTTATTTGCAATACAGCATTAAATGCATTATTGTATTTCTCCAAACGTTGTAATCATTCTGCTGATCGTTCTGGTAAAATTTGTAGCCATCAAGGAATTCGAAAAATCGTAGGAAGCTCAAACTTGCTGATCCTTTTCGGTACTGACCACCGCATATGAAGGTTTCGGCCAAAATCCATCTACCGGACGGAAGTCCGACTACTGAATGTTTTATTTTTCAGTTTTCCGCCGCGATTTTTAAGAAAACGGCTCCAACAATTTTCTTTAACTTGGAATATCAAACACAAACAAGAGCTACAATTTATATTTGAAACATTTCTTGATTGAGCTTCCTGCGACTTTTTGTTTTTGAGATATCTGTTAACTAATACATGCACACGCACACGCTTACATACATACATACACTATTCGCTAAAAACCTTTTTTCCAAAACATATAATTCCAGTGAAAACTCATTTCGAAAATCTGGCTGGATCGCAATGTGTAAGAAGAAGTTTGCGATTGTTTCAAATTTTTACTTTTTACTTTCTCTTACTCCCTAGTAATAAGAGGAAGTATTGTAATCGTATCAAATTTTCGATATCGACTTTTCACGGAAATACACCTTTTAATATCTCTTGAGTCCAAAAAAGTGGTTTTTAGAAAATGGTCTGTGTTAGTGTGGATATGTAAATGAATATAGCTCAGAAACGAAATAAATCGCAGAAATTTCCAACTTGGTATGCCGTTCAGGTATCACCAATAGATCCGACAGTAAGATATATGTGACAAAATTCTTCAACCAGAAGTACCACTTTACTGAATGATTTTTTTTTCACTTTTTTTGCGATTTTCTCGAAAACGGATCAAACGATTTTCTTTAAACTTGGTTTAACAACTAACTACATATACACTTCTATGGAGAAAATCGCAAAAACTTAAAAAACTGTTCTAAAACGAACTTCTAGTTTACTAATTTTCTTGGAACTAGGAATTTTGGCAATCTTTTTATTTCTAATTACTTTTGTTTAGATGGCAGAATTGTATTATCAAGTATGATAGCACTTTAGAAGAAACCAAAACCACATTCCTTCCCCAAAAATACCCTGAATTGAATTTTCCCGAAGAAATGTTTCAAATAAAAGTTTTAAGCTCTTTGTATGTATAGTTTATTATATACAAAGTTTAAAGAAAATCGTTGTAGCTGTATTCGAGAAAAGCACAAACAACTGAAAAACCATTCTGTTAAGTGACACTTTCGGTTGAATGATTTTTACGAAAAGATTATTCTCAGGTTTTCTGAGTAGCACTTAAACGAAATATTAAGTTTGAACATTCTGCGATTTTTCGGTTTTGAGCTGTGCTGTCAACACATACACATACATACACACACCAATTTAAAAAACTCAGGAATCTCAGCTAAAAACCAATTTTCTTGACTCAGAGGACCTGAAAACAGATAATTCCTGTGAAAACTCGATTTCGAAAATTTTACACCATTACAATATTTTCTCCTACTAAGAGTAAGTGAAAGTAAAATTGTGAGGATGTAAATATCAAGGAATCCAAATTTTGAATTCACTTCAACTGTAACTTTCAGCGATTCTGAACTTACTAGTTTGAACAAATGTAAGCTACTTTGGTCAGCGTGTTTCGAGTAAAGTTAACCGGAAGAACATAGTCTTATAATAACACAATGATATTCTAATATGACCTCATATTTCTAATTTGACCAATTGAAATAAGAATTTAGCAGTTTCTCAAACTGTGTCAAATTTTGACTTAGGGAATCAATAAATCTTATTTTAAGATTCCTGAGTGCCAAGTATACGAACGGCATGTTTCGTGTATTTGTGATCAGTTATATGTCTTAAACGTGAATTATGTCTCAGAAAATTTTAATGAAACCTACATTTTTTTTTTACACCTGCTATTAATTATGAATCAGAAGTTAAAATAAAATAAGGCTTGTTTATAATTTTCCATGACAAATTTGAAATTGAAATTGTTAAACTCAATTGGCGCCTGCCTATCATCAATATCATTGTGATATAAGAGTAAAGATATGATAGACCGAAATCATTAAAACAAATATTTTATAAAATAAAAAGAAAAGAAGAGATAATGTAGAAAATAAATTATATCTACTTAAAAGTTCCCTATTTATTATTCTTCTTAGAGAAATGTTATTTCCTTCTTTAGTAAAACCGTGTCAATTGTTATGTACTTAATAATAGTGTAACATATACTAACGACATGGTAGTAAAAGGATAAGGTCGTGTTTCATCGAATACAAACTGCTGATTTAATGACCACATTAACGTTGTCTGTTCAAGGCTTTTAGTATGCTGAGATCGTATTACCATAATCATTGGTATTGTCAATTTCTTATTAAATGAATATATAAGATTATTATTTGCTTAACCATCATCGATTTTCATCATCATTTGTAATAGAACATTATATTTACAAATTGGCTTCATACTTCAATTAATCAATATCGTTTAGATATTAATGTTGTTAAGTGGGTTAAGTAGTATGTTAACTATAAAAAGAATAAGCTATGGCTAGGTGTAAACAATAATATACATTGGATGCTAAACGATATAATTATAATGTAAAACAATCAGAAATGGGTATACAGACAGATAGATTACTGTTATGTTATTTGTAATATTATACAAAATGCCAAGTTTCATGGTTAGATCGCAGTAGCGACCAGAACCTTAATTAAGCTTGCGTTCTCCACAACTAGATAGCAATGTGGAAGAGTAGCACTTTGTTTTGAGCAATAACGAAAAATGTAATAATGGCAAGTACATAGCGATAAACACTTTTTAATGCAACCCTCTTCCCATTGTCATCTTCATCAAGAAATTCTAATGATTCTAGGGATTTTTCTTTTTTTCCAATTTGTCTTACGATGATCACTCTCAAAAACTCATCTTCCCTATTTACAGTTATTGTAAATACGTATTGTATTTTTCTGGTTAGCAGAAATTATTTGGGGCTTACGGTTCAGAATCTTAATATTCGTTTTTCGTTCTCATGATAAAGAAATAGTTGAAGGTAAATAAACACTTAAACACTGAGATGAAACACTCAGTTGCCTTTCTTTTTGAATTTTCAGATTTTTATGCCTTCCAAGTGGAATTTACAAAGGAAATAGCCTTTTGAGGGCTCGAATGCGATAAACTTGTTTTATGACGGCCTGGTTTTTTTTTTTTTTTTAAAGCAAGTATTGTGGCGTCAGATTTTGGAAATTGAGTTTTTCACTGGATATACATGTATTGAGGTCCCATGAGTAAGAAAAAATCTGATGCGTTACGCACCACTGTTACGCTCACAAGACTTTCTCTTATTTATGTTAATACAATTATTGTATAAATAGACAAATTTTCTTTCAACTTCAAATTATGCTCATTTGTTCTAACATAAATAAATATAAGGGAAGGGATTAGCTGAGTGGTAGCGCGCTGCACTCTAGCAACGCGGAGGTCATAGGTTCAAATCCAGCAAGCTGCCCTTAAATTTTCTCTTCCTAGGAGCCTCTACAGCTCCCTGTGTGACGGGTATTGTTGTCTGTAGCTAGAGAACATGCTAGAGGCCGGCAGGGCAATGAGAAGGCTCCGGAGGCACAATAGATCTTTCAGGTCGCAATGCATATCCCCTTAAAAAAAAAAGAAAAAACAAATATAGAGGTGATGGGGTGATAAGTACAAACCCAAGCAGGTAGGGAAGTGAAGAGCGCGATAATATCATAGAAATAACCCCAAATATTTGAAATTTAACGCAAAATCAAAATTCCGCATTACTAATTAAAAACTTGCATTTCTACCTAATTCTGTTTTGCATTGTTTTTCCACAATGGAATGAAAATACTGAGTTTTTTCTTTATAACTCACATTAATGACATAAAGCAGTAAATATTATGTTAGAAATAACTTGATTTTTTGCGTGTTTTTTTACAAAAAATTTTTATTCCACAATTTGATATTTTATAAAATACTTATGAAGGGAAAATTAGTAAAAAAATTCAAAACAAGATTTTGGAAATCTAATTATATATAAATAATTAGCCAATCACAATGTAGAAGTGAAGGTGTGAAATGTGGGTGTATGTTTGGCCATTCAGAAATTTAGAATTATCATGTGGACCATGCCCACATTTGACACCTTCACTTCCTCACTGTGATTGGCTAATTATTTTTATGAAAAATCTTGTTTTGAATTTTTTCTACTAATTTTCCCGCGTAGGTATTTTATAAATTATCAAATTGTGCAATAAAAAGTTTTTATGAAAAAATGCAAAAAAGTTATTTCCAACATAATATTTACTGTTTTAGAATTAATGTGAGCTATAAAGATAAAACTTAGAATTTTCATTCCATTAAGGAAAAAGAAGGCAAAAGAGAATTAAAAGAAATCGTTGCAGCCGTTTTCCAGAAAATTACAAAAAACTGAAAAAGTAAAATGGCACTTCCGGTTAAACGATTGATACGAAAAGCTTATTCTCAACTCTCCGGGCAGCCATTTAACGAAATATTTAGTTTGAACATTCTGCGATTTTGGTTTTTCGAGATATGCTGTCCCACACACACACACACACTGACTGATACACAGACCAATTGCTAAAAACCACTTTTTTGGACCCAGGGGACTTCAAAGCGGATATTTCCGGTAAATCCTCGATATCGAAAATTTGACACGATTCCTCTATTAACAGTTAGAGAAAGTAACAGTTATTGTACAGTTTTAAGATAAGTCTAACTCATATAGCCTCTAGATATCCCCTAAAATTAAGTTTTCTTTAAAAATGTTTCCCAGAAATGATTGATTATATATGATCAATTACCATTCTAAATTTAAAGAAAATCTTCGGAGCCACTTTCGAGAAAATCTCAGGTAACCATCATTAAAATTACGCTTTTGGCTAAACAATTTTCTTCAACTAAGAATTTTAGCAATGAACTTAATGGACTTTGTACTATAAAAGTCATAATGCTCCCGTATATTGTTCTGTAATGGTAATTATAAAAAGCTTGGTTATAGAAAAATGTTTTAAGTAAAAGTTAAAGAACCATAGATGTGAAGATAAACGTAAGTTTGAAGAAAATCGTTGAAATATTTTAGCGAAATTCGTGAGAACTTGATATTTACACCTGTTATAAGCTTAACAATAGTAAATTTGTTAATTGTGGACAATTAATAGAAACGGAAGCGAAGTCACTCAGTAGTGAACCGATTTACTCAACAACTAGATCACGAGCCCACCGACGTTTTAGTCTTCGTGTAGAATTTATAGGAAAAGTGTGGGATGCAAGTTTATCAAGAGAATTGACATGAGAGGATAAACTGTTGTGAATTTTGTTGTAACGGAATATGATTTCTTGACGGACGTATGGTATATTTAGATCTGTATGGATTGTATGATTGGAGACAAAGAAAGGAGCTGAAACGATTTTGCGGAGGATTTTGGATTGGAGGATTTGGTTACGATTATAATTAGATCGTTTGGTTGACCCCCACAGTTCTGCGCCGTAAGTTCAAATACGTTTAAGCATGACTTTGTAGATTAGAAGTTTGTTAGTAAGTGTTAGGTGTTAGATCGTTTGTCAAGATATCGCATCAGCATTTTGTAACATTGAAGTAGTGCCTGTCGTTTGTGTCTGGTATGTGGATTCCAGGTGAGGCGTCGTCCAAGTAAAGTCCTGAGTAGCTAACTTTTTGTAGTGGGGGCAAGGCGATATTGTCGTAATAAATTTGGAGCAGTTGTGAGTCGTCGGAGACTAAAAGAAATGGTTTTGCTCTTTTCAGCACTGATTTTGATTCCCCATTTGTTGAACCATTGTTGAAGTGAATTCAAATGAGCCTGTAGATTGCGATTTGCTATTACGGGATCTTTATGTGTAGCAAGAATGGCGGTATCATCAGCGAATGTGTAGAGAGAGAGCGGCGGTATGTGCCATAGTTGGCATATTAGCTGTATAATGGTGTAAAGGACGTGTCCAAGTATACTTCCGTGGGGAACACCAGCAGGTATAGGATGGAAACTGGAGAAGAATGATTTATAGCTGACCCTGAAGTAGCGGTCAGTCAGGTAGGATTTTACTACTAAGTAATAAGCTTGTGGTAGGAAACCTCTCAGCTTCCACATCAAGCCCGGATGCCAGACACGATCGAATGCTTGCACGACATCCAAGAAGGCTGCCGCGCAATATTTCTTCTGCTCAAGGGAGGAAGAGATGACGTCTACAATACGATGGCACTGCTGAGTGGTAGAGTGTGTAGCTCTAAATCCGAATTGATGATCTGTAATGATGTTATGGGATTGAAGATAAGGATATAATCTTTTTAATATTAATTTTCCAAGGATTTTTCCCACTATCATACGAAATATAGAGAATTTCCACAGTAATGGGAAGTAGGTACAGCACTGAATATGTAGGTGAAATTAATTATCGCATTTTTTGGTAAGTGTCGGAGGATGTTGGATGTTATGAGGTCAAAGCCAGGGGTTTTGGTGAGAACCTAAAATACATTATTCAATAAACTCGCACTTCCGGTAGTTGCATTTTGACCGAAACCTTTTCGTCAAATCTGCTGCTAATTCTTGACGCGATAATAAATTTAAGCTTCCTGGGAATGAGGTAGGGAGTAACCATTCCTGAAGACTCTTTTCTTACTCAGGCGACTTCATCCAGTAAAACACGATTTCGAAAATTTGACACAAGTAGTAAAAAAAAATAATATAGCGTAATTTCATAAATTTTCCAGTGTAGCAATTCTTCAAAAAAATAGAATTTATTTCCCGTCTTAATAAATTGGAATGAAATCTCCTCATTAAAAGAGAATGAATCAATATAAAAGAGTAAAGAATTAAGAATGAAGTATCATTTAGGATGAAGGAAATACCTTATATTGGAATCAAGATTTTAAGAACCCTTGGAATCGTGAAGTGTTTTCTAATTCATTGATTGCTTTGTAAATTTATTACGCAAAGTTCATATTTTATATAAGTACTTACTAGAATAATAATACTAATATTATTGCATTGGTTCAGGTAAATCTTTATATGTTTCTACTAAATATAATAGATTAATTATTACTATTATCAGATTATTAATTAATAAATAATAATTACCCACTTAATGCGATGATTTCATAGGTAAACACTGGGAAATTGCTTATTATAATATTCATTAATTATTTGATAGTTACCTATTTTAGATTGGAAACATACAAATAAAATTAGTTAATTCAAGAGAACCTTACACTTGACTTTATTTTACATCAATTATTGCAGGTAGTGGGTTTTTTGTTGTTCGTTGTTTATGTAAAATGTATCAATAATGTGGCATCATTTACTTCTGTCTTACCACTGTAAAGTTTTTCCAAGTCATTTAAAGTTGAGCCTAGTTGAAGGTATCCCCACAGGAAACTCTTACTATTTTTCCTGAATGATGCTTCCAAGTCCAGTAGGATTCCAAAAAAAATCGTTGAAGCCATTTTCGAGAAAACTTCAAAACTTCAGAAACTTATTCTATAAGGACGTTTTTCGGTTAATCGATTTTCTTTGAACTTGGAATTGTAACAGCTTCGATTTTTTTTTTAATATTTCTAGAAAAATACATTATACTAAAATGGCACCTTAAAATAAAGGATATTGTTGCAACCCTAAAAATAAATTTATTGGGTCAATGTTTCAAATAAAAGTGATAAGCATTTAATTGTTTAGATAAATCAAGTTTAAAAATAAAATCATTGTAACCAATTTCAAGGAATCACAAAAAATATCAAAACTTTTTAGTAATGTCGCACTATTTTGATGATGCAGGTATAGCAGTTGAGAGTGGTTTTTGTATGTTTGTAGTGCAGCATTGATACGAGCGGTTTTTGAAAGGGCATAATTTTAAGAATTTATAGAAGAATTTAAATGAGTAAGATATTAGAAATTTAACTATGATTAAAGACAACTAATAATTTATTACTAGATGTTTATACAAAAAACGAGCTAAACCATACACAAACAGAAATCAGACTGAATGTAGACTGACAACACAACTGCGTGATTATGACTTCATAATCTTTCATTTTTGGCCTGATATTTATACTAAATTGCTACATTTCAAAGTGGGTGTCTTACAATAGAGTTAGCCAAGTGTTTTGTCTTTCACTATCTGTTACTTGTTCCTTTTTGCCAGCTAACGTACAAATTTCCTCTAATTGATATTTATATATAAACTGTATTAAGAATATTGAAATATTTAACTCTACTGCTTCTTGCTCCCATGGCAATAAATATTGACTAAATTCTTAGCTCGACAACTTGGAAAAAAGAGTTGTGCGAGTATCCTTCGCTCTGACTGCTGGCCGAAACCTTAATTCCAGTTGGTTACAACTGCGCCTGTTAATATGTATTGGTTCACCAAGTAGTATAGTATCTATTAGCTCCGCCCAATATTCTTTTCCAAGTTGCCGAACTACACCTAATCGGAGTATGATGCTTGTTTGACACACATAAGGCCTGTAATGACATGGAAAGTCATACCAATGTCAAAGTGGTTACAGCCAGCTGCTATCTTAACAAAGGATGGCAGTAATAAAAGAGCAATTTATAACCAACGACCTAGCAGGCCGCCGTCTTCAAGACAATGCCGGCCAAACAAACAACAAAGCCCTTTTCAATACTTTACATCAAAGCAAGCACCGATAAGGTTGGCCACTGACCTAAATAAGGTCAGCAAACTACGAAGGTCGCACAAGGTCTCACACTAGGACAGATGTCTTGGTGTGAGTGTGGCCAACACCGATATATAAACTCTATCATATACAACGAGAGGATCATTATACGACGATACGAGCACGTCCATATACACGAGCAGTTTACGCGACTATACACAGTTTCATTTAAACTTATTATCTTTTAGTAGTGCATCTTAGTTCGTTATTTTATCATTCTAATTTATTACTTATTTATCTTCTATTTATTCCTAAGTATTTTGCTAGTTATTAGTTAACATTTATACGTTAAAATTATTGTTAAAATACAGTTTATTTTTATAAAATCCATATTAATAATTCGATGCACTAACTTCCACAATCTCTCAACTAACTTCCGCCCTCTTCAAGACATCTACTACATCAGGAATCACATCAAACGATTCCATTACAGGCCACTCAGTAAAAACCATTTTTTATAAAATGTTGACCTATAATAATATATTTCTGGTAAAAATTCTAATTCGATTTTTGGAACAAGCTTTAAAAACAAAAAAAACTATATACTTTTGCTAGGCACGTTATTATTGTAAATGACAATTATTTAATCAGCAAAGGAATTAAGTAGATATTTTTAAGCAGAAGGATCTTTTTATACCTCAAGGCTATTTTGCGAGACTCTTAGTGGTTGAAGAATGTATTGTAAATTCACTTGTTTGAACAGTATCATATCTTTCCATCAAATGTTATCAGCACACTTTAAATTATTATTAAGAGTAATATAAATAGAGATTATCCTGCAGTTCCAATGCCATGTTATATTCTTGAAAGAAAATCACACTCTAGATTCTAGAAGATACAACCCAGCAGTATTGTGTATTATTCACTGATGGGAATGTGTTTAATTTGCAGGGTAATTTAAATGTTTTTAATTGTCTGATGTGAAAAATAGTTTATACAATTATCTTTCAATTAAGAGCATTGTTTATCTTTTTCTTTCTTTATTTTTTTTTTTTACGTCAGTCTGCTTATTAAGAGTTATATTTATATTTATTTTGACGGGATTATACCCAGTTCAAGATACATAAAATAAAACAGCAAAATAAACTAGAGCATATAAAAAGTTCGAAACAAACTTTTACAACAAATTAAGTTATGTGTTTATAAAAAATGTTTACTACAGGGTAACTAATTTGACCAGCAATAAAATGCAGCAATGGAATGTTTCATAAATTGTTGAATCATTCAATAAACCATAAATAATTTGATAGAGCTTATCGCTTAAGCAAACGTGTAATTATTAAATCGCAAATTTTGTTAAAAGTTTTGAACTAGCAATAATCACACCTCACGAGACCTTCATTGGTTACGATATTGGCACTGCCAAGTTTTGTTATACCTTATAGGAGCTATGAATGTATGGGACTTACAGAATCCTATCTTTTTAAAAAAAGAAGTGAATCATTTAATAAATAAAATGAATAATTATATAAAAAGCAGCGAAATAATTAAGTACTCAATTCCCAATATAATTCGTTATTTAGAGTAATTTGTAATTATAATTTAGATAATCCTGCTCTTCAAATTAAACGTAATCTTACATTTCTACAATTTATCACTCAATTAAGATTAACGGGAGAGAAATACACTAGAATTATTATTAAGAAAAAGAAATATGAATTAAATTTTCAAAATACTTGCCCTCTATGTAAAACTGATTCTGACAATTCACTACACTTTTAATTTTACTATAGAGTTTATAAAGAGTTTAGACATGAATACATTAATAAGTACATCGCAGATCATTTACAATTCTCAGACGATGTGAAGTGGGAAAAATTATTGTTCGTAAATTCTGTACAGAAAATTAAGGACCTATTTCTATGCACTAAGGGTTGTTTAAATTTGAAAAATAATGTGTTAAATGTTTAGTGCCCTCAATATTGACTTTATTTACCTAAGTGTTAATAATGGCGATATTTTTGTAACATTCACGAGATGTACCCTTATCTTTCTACTTTCATTTATTTATTTTATATTAGTTTTTTTTCTTGTATAAGGGTTGAACAATGCTTATTTTTTGGTTTTGTTCTTTTCTTATCTGATTTTGTAGTTTTATGTTAGTATACAAATTAGAAAGGTCTATCATTTGAAAAGGATATAAGTTAATTTATATTATTGTAATTCATAACAGAGATGTCTTTTTATTCTGCGCATTTTGTGACTTTTATTTCATTATTATCTTGTATATCTTATATCTTGTCTTTTGTAGTAGAAATCCGTTGAGCTTGGCTCCTTGTCATAAGTTTGTATTTTCTTAAGACTATAAACAACAATTACAAATCGCAAATTTTAACACACATACATGAATTCGCACTTTGAGGCGAGACGAAATAAAACTAGAAAATGTTCAGCTACTAAACCATTGAATTCCAGTTCAAAGAAAATTCCAAAAATTTTAGAAAATCTTTTAGTGTGAAGATACACGCGATCGTCACGGCCGAGATTAAGGAAAGGTAAGGTGGAAATCGGTTATGTTTCATTATGCTACTTTCAAAGGTATTGCAATTCCTAAGAAATCTCTTAAGAATTTCAAACTATTAATATTTAGAGTAATCATTCCATTTGGAGTTCAATAAAGAATCCCACGATACAAAGTTGTGGATCCAACTGATGGAACTAAGCTTGGAAAAAAATTAAAAAACAAAGAGCTCATGGCCCTCTCTTCCAAACAAGATTCAGGATGCATGAATAAAATAGGTCGTCCACTCTTTCAAAATTGCTTGGGAAGTCTTTAAAAATAGCTCTCTAAAAAACATTCCACAGCGAAGCAAAATAGCAAAAGTATTCCAAGATATTCTTGGAAGACTCATAATTAAGTTCCGTTACTTAAAGGCTCGCTTAAGTTACTTCGTTGGAAGAGTGAATAAGTGAGTTAAGGAGCTAAGATGACAAGATATTACTTCATGTAATCTTCTACAGATTTTCTTTGTAGAAAATATGGAAAGAAAGAAGAATCTACGTTGAATCATAAAAATAATGATGTCTATTTTTTTTTACAGCGAACTTTACATCCAAGAGAACGAAGGCAATTACCATATCAGAGATATTTTCCGTGATAGCCGGCTTCTTTTTATGGTCATCGACCGGTTTCGAGTGTTCGTCCATCATCAGGATATTTTTGCCAAAAACAGTGTGATAACATAGACTAGCCCACAGCAAATTTAGTTGATACACTCAACTTTTTCTTACAGAGTGTATCACTAAATTTGCTCTGTGCAAGTTCATGTTATCACACTGTTTTTAACAAAAACACCCTGATGATAGGTGAACGCCCGAATCCGGTTGATGTCCACAAAAAGCAGGCTATCACGGAAAATATCTCTGATGCTTTCCAGCTCTGCGGAACCAACCACAACAATTACCATTTACATAGAGTTACGTTGAATATATTTATACATTTATCAAACCATGGTCAAAGAGTGGCAATCGAACATAGTACAGCTATATATATGGCTATCCATTGGAATGCATAGAGTTTCCAAGATCAAAGTGATGGTCTTAGAATAGTATAATTCCCAAAGAAAACATTAATTAGAGCAAACATTCAAAACAAATAGAAGTTAATATTTATAACAGACTGAAAATAATATTCCATAGATCATGGCTTTATGGAATTATAGTTTGCAAAAATCACATGTATCTAGCCAATGACGCAATTTGGATTATTAATTAGCACAAATGATAGCATTTTAATAACATTTGAATAACTAAAAATTGCTTTTATATTTAAAAATGTATTTAACAAAATTATGAATAAGCTATGTCCTTGATAAGTTGTTCACGGTGTAATTCATAATATAAAACAACAATAATTATTAAATGTATAAGATACAGATATAATTCTTGAGAATTGTAAACAGTTTGACGGTGTTTCCCTTGGGATTGACCTTGTTAATAAAAACCTAACTAATGCCATTTTCCTATTACTTCTTTTATATAAAAATAGCTCAGATAAAATGAAACATATCCAATGGAAACTCTATGAAATTTGCTGTAAATGAATTAAAAAAGGTCAATATCTTAACATCTCAACACTGTTGACAAGAACAAACAATAAACTAAATAATAATTTGTAATCTTGACATAATTTCTAAAAATAACTTAAATGATGAATGTAGAACTGTAACTGAAAAATAAAAGTTTTCGACTAAGTAATCAAATAGTAAAACTAAGTATCGAACATGAATACTTAGGGAGTATAGGGGAGTCCAAAGTAATAGATTCTTTGGGGATAATTAACCATCACATCTATGGTTGACGGCGCTGTATGTACTCTCTTCCTAGGCATAGTGGCGTCTATCTGTACACGCTTAGACTCGCTTTTCCCCCTTAAAAATTAGGGCACAAATGCATATTATGTTGCATGTATGACAACGTAGTGTTTTATCTACACACTAAAGCATTTTTTACATATACATAAGTACATGTTACATACATGTTACATAAGTATTTATGTTATATATATATTTCTTGTTAAATGTCTGCTTTCAATGTCCTCGTGACTGATGAGTACATTTATGTTATATATATATTTCTTGTTAAATGTCTGCTTTCAATGTCCTCGTGACTGATGAGTACGCTGTGTGTCCCAGCAACTCAACTCAGTTGAGCAGCCTCACTGACCAAGGTCGGGTATCTCTCTCGTGGAATCATATTAGTCCGTCATAATTAGGTTTTCGTATTTAGCTATTGGTAAAATAAAGATTTTCTGGCTAATTAAAATAATCGAAGCGCTCTCTATTGAGGTAGATAATTGACACAATAAAATAATAAAGCTTTATCGCTGAAGAAAGTAACACAATCTTCAAATCTAGAGGGCCAACATGAATAAAGTAGAAATTAGGAAGTACTTCTTCAGATAGGGATTAGTATAGTGCTAGCGAGCTGGTTAACATACGGAAGCTCCCGGGTTTGTGCCCAGGCAGTAACGTCCTTAGATTTTCTCTTTCTAGAAACCTCTACAACTCACTGTTCGATGATGAGTAATGTTGTCTGTAACAAGAGAACATTCGTGAAACATATCATTGGAAATGGGTCTGTGTTGAGACCCATTTACGACAAATGTCGCAGATGACACGGTCCAACATATAATAGAAGGCTGTGAAGAAGTGGCGGCGGGGAATTACCATCAAGTGGCAAAATAGTTCACAGGAACTAGCAACTCTCAACTGTGGACTTTAGAGGAAAGGGCCTCATATTATAAGTAGGAAGCCACATTCTGTGATAGACAAGTTTGAATTACAACTGGACAGTTCTCTCAGTTAAGATAGTTCTTTGCAACAGGTCGGACTTAGTACTGTGCAAAAAAGAAGAGAAGTCCACTTCTTAATAGATGTTGCTGCACTTAATCTTAATATGTAGGAACTGTTGGGCATAAGGGAGGAAAAGATGAGAAAATGCGCTGAACTGAGACAAAGCTGAAGCGTATATGGGACCTTGATAGCGTAACCATCGACATCAACTGCCGATAATTATCTCCAAAAAACACTGTTTGAAAGTTTGAAGATGTTTGGTCTGCCTGGATGCCTGTTTTTGTCTATGTAGAAATTAATAATAGTTAGCATTAATCCCATAGTCCGTAAATATCTCGAATAAATGTGAAAAGTGGATGTGCTTGGCGTATTAGCCCATCTCTACCTTTACCATCGGCAACATGCCGAGCATTACAATAACATGCTTTTTGCCGGTAATATCAGTTGAAGAAATATAGATAGTCATTATAGGCAGGGTGCTGGATAAGTGAGAGGATTGTTGAGTATAGGGGCAGGTTAGAAGGTTGATTTAAATAGGATGGCATTTTGGAATAGGAAGAATAGTTGATCCAGAAAATGTTTATGGCTATCCACAGTGATCATATTAATTCAACAAGCACATGGTCACCCCTCCTTGGTCACTCAAATGGACCCGATTTCGATCTGGGTGAACTTTCGCAGTCCTATATAGTCCAGTGCCACAGAATTTCAATTCCGAAGTAACGATCTCATGATCCTGCTGCCTTCCTGAAGTAGACTCCTGCCTGAGTGTGGTCGTGGACTGGATGTGAAGTAGTCAGGATTGCGAAAGCAATGTGAGTGTTGTCAAGTTATTAGACTGGGGTACCCACAAGGACGTCAACCTTCCTGAAGTTCTACCATGATTATAATTAGTGAAACCACTACTGCATGCATAAACACGATAATCAAACGCCCTTCTGAATTTATGAACAGAAGACAAAATATAAATTGATTCGACAGGAAAAACAATAAAAGGCATATTTTGTAAAAAAAAAAAGTTGTAAAGTGGAAAAAAGTGAGAATGAGTGCGAAGCTGTTCAGTTTGGTTTAAAATATATTTAACTTTATTAAAAAGTAATTTGCAGAATAATATTAGAAGGTCTAACTTCACTAATAATGAAATTACGATAAATACTTATAATTATTGTATACAAAAATAAATATATACTCTAAGAACTATTGAATTTTGTAAATAAATCTTTTTCCTTCCAATTTTTTGTTACTACTTTTGGAAGATCCATCCCATGACCGGATATATAACAGATAATTTTGTGTCTCCTCTAAATAGTGTACTAGATATCAACTGTCTATCCTTGTTTATCTCTGTAAGCTCCAGGTGGCTTTAATAAGATACCAACTTCACACCGGTTAGTTTTAGTGTTTGATCATTTTTTTTTTTATTTCAGCTTTTGATCATTCCACTAGTATTATGGGACTATTTTAGTAATAGAATTTAGAAACCTCATCTTCCAAAATAAAAATTGCCCAGTTCTCTGCAGTTTCTATATTATTTTTAATTCCCATATATTATGCTAGTCACATTTCTTGATAAATTAAAATAGCCTTCATGCTGAACATGCTTTACTATATTAAAACTCTCTTTATTTTATGTTTTTAAAAAGCTAGACAGGAAATGAGATGTTAAGCATGAACGAATTTAGTACAAGCGGAAAAATTGCTAGCAATCAATATTTAGAAATAAACAATTCTCTGTTTAGTTGAGACAGAACAAAAATTATAACCTTCACGTCAATAGAAGAAAAATAAATTTCAACATAGTAATAATTCTTTTATTTTATTGATTTTAAACATTAAATATTTTGTAAACATTTAATAATAAACATTACCAATCAGTCAAATACATAAAGTATAGCTACAAACAAGAAACTTTGTATACATTTCTTTTATTTTGGTATTACTTTCTAAAGATTTTATTATTTGATTTAAAAACAAATGAACGGGATTGTATAAAGTTTCTTATTCATTCAGCAACTTTAAGTGGCCCCTATGATAATAATACTCTTATAATGTTCCAGCTATGTATGACAATATCAGATTTTTTTGGATAAATTAATTCAAATTAATTTTAAACTACTCTTCTCATTCATTTAATGAAAAAATAATTAAAGAAAGAACTTGGCCATATTGGTTTATATTGTAATGAATGATTGTTAGTGTGCCTAGTGTACTAATAGAGGGAACACGCTGAATTGATAACGTGTTATTTTGTTCTACAGAAGTGAAAAGAAAAAAAAAACTTGATTGCAACCATTCTACTTGCTCTTTATGCAATTCTCCCAATTTAAATTGAAAAATTTTCTCTGAAAGCTTCTACTAATTTTCTCTCTTTCAACTAATTTGTAGTTTCATTTAATATTAAAATGAGTAGTTAGATAATACGTTATATGATGATGTTCCAGTTACACATACTTAAGTCTAAAATGGCACTTTCTCGGCACAACTAAAATAAATACGGATACGTACCAAATTTAAAGAAAATTGTAGAACCGTATTTGAGAAACATGGCAAAAATAAAATAAATGAAATATGCATAGGTATGTATATAAATAGGTTAATTTAATTGAAGTATTTGCTTAATGTGTTTGGAAAGGTTACTTTGAAGAATGACTTGATATTTTTTGAGAGAACTATAATTTTTAATAACATAAAATATTAACATACTGAATTTTATAAATACATACATAAAAGAGATCCAAAAAGTAAACATCTGGCCTTAGCTGGTAATATTATAAAAATTAAGAACAGTTTTGAATGAATACATGGTGTACACCTGTTCTATCATTCGTCGCTATCACCCGCTGCATCCACTCACTAACTAAAGGGGAAAGATTTCATTCAAATATCCCATCTTTAAGGCCGGTCTTTAAATCACTGCTATATTCTTTATTCACTAAACTCGTCTAAATATAATGTGTACTATACTACTAAACTTTATAAAAACATATTCTCAAATGTTTGCCTAAATTTGTTTCATTTTATTTATGTCTTTTTTACTTTCTCATTAGGAAGTATTGCAATTGTGCCAAAATTTTCCAAATTGAATTTTTATCTGAAATATACATGTTTTGAGTTGTTCTTAGTATGAAAATTTATTTTATTAAATAGTCTGTATATGTGTGTGTGTGTGTGTGTGTGTGTATGTGTACGGACAACATAATTCACAATTAAAAAAAAAAAAATCTGGTGTGAAACACTCACACAACTTTCTCTTACTCCAGTTCTCAAAATATAATTGACAAATTTTATACTTTGTGTACCAAATTTAATGAAATTCGTCGAAAACTGAAAAACTGTTGTAAAAGCCACTTCCGGTTTACTGATTTTCTTGAAACTCGGAATTTTGCCATCTATTTTCAATCATGTTTTGAATGATAGAATTGTATCAACTATGATAGCACTTTGAGAAAAACATACCCCCACCCCCCCCTAAAAGTGCACTTAAATGAATTTTCCCAGAGAAATGTTTAAATAAAAGTTGTAGATTTTGTATGTGTAGTTTATATAAGAAGTTTATAGAAAAACCCTCCGATCCATTTTTGAGAAAATCGCGAAAAAGTGAAAAAATTATTTAGTAAAGTAAAGTTTCGGTCATCCGATTTTTTCCCCAATTCGGAATTTCAACAACATATTTAATTCTAATTAACATTATTTTGATGACAGTATTGTCTAATAAACTGAAATAGCACTTTAGGTGAAAACCTGACCCTATCCCCAAAAAGTGTCCTTAAATGAATTTTCTCGAAGAAATGTTTCAAATAAAAATTGTAGCTCTTTGTATTTGTATAGGTATAACAAGTTTGAAGAAAATCGTCGGAGCCATTTTTGAGAAAATTGCATAAAAGTAAAAAAAAAACAAAAAAAAAAACTAGTAAAATGGTACTTCCGATTGAGGAATTTTAACAGATAACGTACTGTCAGATCCCATGGTGATACCTAAACGGAACTTCAAGTTTCTACTTTCTACGGTTTTTCGTTTTTGAGCTATGCTGATACATACATACATACACACACACAGACCATTTGCTAAAAACGGACCTCAAAACGGACATTTCCGGTGAAAACTCGATATCGAAAATTTGACACGATTACAATACTTCCTCTCAGTAGGAGTAAGAGAAAGTAAAAATTGCATAAGTTCAAACTTGATATACCCGCCTAGGTAACCACTTAAAAATTGACACGATAGTTTCGGTGAAAAACCGTCAAACACAAGAACTTTCAGATTTTTCTGAAAGGTTTTTTTTTGTTTAGATTTTCACGTTTTCATCACAAATTGGGTGCAACTACTATTTTTAAACTTTGCAAACTATTTATACAGATCTAAAAAAAAAAATCAGATATGAAACAAATCATACAACTTTCTCTTAATGCATTTAATATAATTCTTAAATTGACAAATCACAATATGGATGGGATTGTAATATGTAGAATTACATTGTAGACCAGACAAGAGCTTCAAAAACTTGAACAAAATTTTAAATAAAATTTGATATTTAATGTAACGTAAATTGTAAATTATCATAGGTTCAGCAGAATTTTAAAAATAATTTTTTTTATAAAAGTGTACCAAATGAAAGTATTAGGATTACATCTGACCGAGAGAATTCGAAAAATTATTTCAGAAGTCTATTCTTTAAAGCAGAAATTCGAGTTAACTAATTTTCTTCAATTTTGGGAATTTTAGCATCGTTTGCAATATAGCTTAAAATGCTTTAATTACCATTCATTGTACAGCAGGTAGTGCTTTATAGCAAAGCTTAATATTTTTCTCCCCCCAAATACCCCCAAAAAATCAAGTTGCCTTTAAAAATGTTTCAAAACTAGATAGGCATTTATTTGTTTACACAGTATACGAAGTTTAAAGAAAATCGTTTAAGCCATTTTTTGGGGGTGAGAGGGAATTGCGAAAAACTAAAAAAAAAAAGACAACTTTTCGGTAGATTGATTTCGATCAAAATCTTATTATTAGAGCGTTTATAATCTAAACGTTAATATGAAGTTTGAGAATTACGTATTTTTCATTTTTAACACATTTTGTTCACACATACATACATATACACACACAAACATAACACACACAAATAATATTTAGATTAATTGCTAAATAACGTTTTTTTTTGTTTTTTGTTTTTTTAAGGGACTGCAAACCATGTATTTCCGCTGAAAATTTGATTTCGGTATTTTGATACTATCATTATATGTACATTTAAATTTTTTCAGGATTTTCTTTTTTACTTTTTCTTGCTCTCCTAGTAAGAAGAAGTATTACGATCAACGATTAAAAAAGGAAGTATTACGGTCAAAATTCCGAAATTGAGTTTTCACCGGATATATAATATATTGTAACGTTTTTCCCTCTAAACTAGCTACTGCAACTAGTTTTAAGTGGGTTCGTACAGATAAAATACTCCAAACTTCAATAAAGAAAACACCAATTTATTGTTATACACAATAAATTACAAAATACAATACTTAATAATGATTACTTCAAAGTTTAAACCACAAAAGTTCACTTTGTTCACTTTTTATACACTTTTGACAAATTAGTGACTTCGTTTGTAACTGGAAAACTCTCTCAACTCTCTGCGGTCCCACTATTTATACCGGTGGGGAATCTTCTAGAACTTCCTCGATTCCTCTAGAGAGAACTAGAGCGCCACCAGCGTTCCCAGCGGCCACTAGGAGAACCTTAGGTACCTGCCTTCTCTCCTAGATGGCACCACTGGCTGCGTTACAATATATATGTTTTGTGGTCCCCTGAATAAGAAAAAAAATTTTTTGAATAAATATTTCAAAACCGAAAATCACAGAAACCTCAAACTTTGTATTTCCGTTTAGATACTACCATCGCATTTTTGATATAACACGATAGTGTCATGTAAAAACCATCAACCGAGAAAGTGCAAATTTACTGAATTTTTTTTATTTAGTTTTTAGTGATTTTTCTAGAAAACGGCTCCAAATACACACATAAATACCTATCACTTTTATTTGAAACATTTTTCTCTGGTAAATTGTTTTTTTGGGAGGGGAGGGGGCATTCTGAGGGAAAATTAGTGTTATGCTTTCCTCTAATGTATCATTTCAGTACAATTTTTTATTGGTTTGAGCTATTACATAATATTAATATACATTAGAAGCATTGATAGTATTCCATATTGAAGCAAATCGGTCAACCGGAAGTGCGGCCTTACAGAATAGGTTTTTCGAGTTTTTAGGAATTTTTCACACAAAAAAAAAACGGCTGCAGCGATTTTTTTTCAATACCACTTTTATTTATAAAATATTACTGAAAAAAATTATTATAGAGAAGTTTTGAGTGTCGGTAAGTCAGGTTTAAATTCAAATTGCACAAGCTATGGTAGTTTTTAGTAGATGGCGCTCCAAGTAGTCGGCATGTGTACGAATATAACCCATACCATCTTTTTTTTATGGCCAGCCAACTAAACATTCTAAACGTTGCAATTTTATAGAACATTTCGTTAATTTAATTGTATTAATTGTTGCAAGTATGGTTACCAGGTGAAAAATGTAAATATATATGTTCAAGATTTCAAAAATATATCATTTAGGAAAGAAATATACCACATTTTTTTGAAAACTTTATTAAATAAAAACCAACTTAAATCTTTCAAAATTCCTTAATTAATAACAAAAATAAATGCACATATAGCTGCGACCATGAAATATGAGACGTCAATTTCATCTGATTGTCAGTTGGTGAAGAACACCCTTCAAGTATTTGTAACCTAAATTTTTAGTTTTGTCATTTTTGACACTTGGAAAGAGCGGAACCGGCGGAATGCTTTGGCGCAAGCTATGCGCGCGCCATAATCGAGACTACTATCAACCAATCAACCATTCACACTACTTGTTCATTGATGATTGTGTAGCGCGAGATAAGCGCGCTAATAAGAATTATTATTGTTATCATCGCAGTGATCGGATAAATATATCATTGTTAGACGTATATTTAAAGTCTAATATCATATATCAATAAGAACAAAATATATCAGGGTGATATTAAATATATTAGATCTGGTAACCATAGTTATAAGAGGAAGTTGTGCTAGTGTTTTACACCTAAACTTGTAATCCAACTGTACCTATAAACATCTATTATCCTTATTCGAAACATTTTTATAGAAATCATGACTGTTTTTAGGGCGGTTCTACGGATTGCTCTGGCGCTGTATGTGGTCTAATCAGATAACAATATTTCCTAATAACCAACATTGTACCAGTTAAGTGGTAAAATGTTAAACAAGCTAAAAAATTAGTTGGCTGGGGCCAAAGAAGAAACTTAATTTTTTAAAAAGTTATTCGACGTTTCGGACACCTTTGGCGTCCTTCCCCAGGAACTACAAAACAAAAAAATATGGATATAATGAAAATTGCATGATAAAGTTAAAACATATAACAATTAAACAATATTAGAAAGATATACATATGATACATGTTAGGAAGAATGGAGAGTTAAATGCTGGAGGAGGTTATTGTTTGGTTGTAGAGTAAGGTATGCTTGCAAAGAAAACAGAGAGGGGAAATTTTTCAAGTTGGGAAAAATGAAGAATGGTAGAAATGAAAAACAAATCAATTAGGCTCTTATAATTACCAATTGATTGCTTAAGTATACGAGCATAATTTTAAGCTAATAACCAATTTAAGATCACTTCTAACAAAAGAAGCCATACAATACAACTAGTCCAGTTTTCAACCTTTCAGGGGGTATGATCCTGTTTTTGTTTTATAGTTTATCTAAAGTACTTTAAAATGAAATATCGATAGTCAAATAAATCACCTTTTTTACCTACACCGTTGTTTAAAAAATATAATTTCTCTCTAATTTTGGGAACATCGTTTTTCCATTTTAAATTGAGGCACTTTTCATTAGTGAAGTGTAAATTGGGAGTGTCATTTATAGCCGTTCCATACATGGTAAAATTAATAATATTGAGTTCAAGTATGAAATACATTATCACAATGTTACACGCCTTGTTTGTATCACAATTAGCAATTTTGTGAGTGGAGGTTACAGATTATGTTATCTAACCTTTTTATTTTCTTTTAATCCTGGTAATAACAGGAAGTTTTGCGATCTTTACAAATTTTCGAAATTGAGTTTTCACTTAGAAATCTGTACTAATTATACATACAGTGACCTATCACTTTTATTTGAAACTTTTTTCCGTGAAAATTCATTTACGAAGGGCTTGGTTGGCAGCATGTTAGGAGCTGACTGTGTAAAAATGGTCAAGTTTAACGGAAATTTGGTTAACTTTATAATTGTACTAAGAGAAAATTGTATTAACATTAACTTAATTTGTTTGGAAAATACTTACTAGAAAAATGGCATGCATTTTATTTGTTATTGATGTGGGAATACAATTTATAAAATAATATATAGGGACCTATTCATTTCCGCCAAAATAGATACTACTTGCTATAGAGAAGGAGTTTTTTGTTTGTAAAACTGCCATCATCTTATAATGCTTTCAATTATTGACAAAAATACATTTCCTCTTTGCGCTTTTGTTACTTTATATGATCATGATTAAAGAAAAAAAATGGCTCTCTCCTAAAACATTCACATTGACAATACCAGGAAATTGATTGTTCTGCCAAAAAAAAAAAAAATCCGTTCATTTGACGGATTCACGTATTCTAAATATCTACAATAACGTTCTTTCAACGATAAGATAACGATACTGAAATAGAAAAATTTTGAAGTTCATCAAATAAAGTCTTTAAAATTTGCTTAAATTAATTATTGAAATCTGAATTTGAAAAAAAGTTATAGTGGGTTGAGAAGGAAAGAGACTTTGAGAGAATGTATTTAGGAATAAGATAGTGATAAACTAGATGATATACTGAACACTGTATAATGGAATAGAATACACAAAGTGCAAGGATTTTACAGTACGTTAGGTAGCGAGAGAATAATAAAGAGACTGGCATGAATCGACTGTCGTCGACATTTATCTAAAACACTGAATAACTAATTAAAATTTTATTCTTAAATATTTCGTTTAAAGACCATAGTAATTCCTTATGAACGGGGGGCGGCATTGTTATCGTCAAGACCTGTCAATTTTTTTTTTTGAGAAATAATAATCATTGTTTTGAATATTACAAGTCAAACATATTCTTATCAACATTTCTTAGTAACATACAATTGGAAATCCTTTGTATGTTTACAATTCTCCACTTTATATCTAGTTCTTAGATTACAAACAAGGCTAGACCTTACTTCCGTGACTACAAAAACTACCGGAGTTATATACTACACCCTCCCATAATTAATTTGGGTCAAATGATGGGTTGTATACAATTGATGACATCACTTACACTGGTTGTGTGTGACATCTTTTACTACTACTATAGAGATACTAAAATTTTGGAGGGAGTGAAGGAGTATTCAGTAGAAGGGGTAGAAGTTCTCCTTTTCAGAATAAGGATAGTGGGGGATTTCCCGCCAGCCGTGCGCTACACCACCAACTTTCAATTTATAATAACACAAACACACACACATATTAGAACTGGCGTGCAACTACTTACCATCTCAATATAGTTGGTTCAACTTCACTACAAACAACATATACATATATTCGGTAAATATTATATATAAACTAGTAATTATTACATACAAATAATAAAATTTCATAAAATATATAACAAAAAAATTTATACCGTAACGTGGGATTATAATAAAACATTCTTCAATTTCTATGTTATTCTTGGTGAAGAAGACTCGTTAAGATAGTTTGCAGTTAGCCCCCGTTCAGTTTACACAGACAGATTGGAGGTAAGATTGGATAACCATAAGGACAAGTTTTAACCAGAGTATTAATTTTTGAACGCTTCTTCACTACTAATAATTTACTTTATTTTATTTTCTAGCAGAATTTGCATCAAATAATCAGATAATTTTCATAGATTTCTGTACTAATTCAAAGGCATAAAACGAATTAAAAAACGAAGTAAAGAGAAATTATCAAATCATGTTTAAGACTTGACCAAAACATTCAATTTATAATCGAAAAAAAACTGATTTAAAAAAATACTCACGACTTGTTCTGTTTCCAATAGTCAAAGTTTCTTCAAACTTGATATTTTTATCACATATGTAATTACCCTGAATCCTGTTACTTTGGAAAACCGTCAATTTGTAATGGTCGTTTAAAGGGAAACCTAATGTCACAGATTCTAAACAAGAATCAATTTATGATTTTATCCGTCGTTTTGTTTCTGACCGGCTTCGGATTTTCATCCATCGTCAGACAATCAACCAGTGTCGTTTCTGATATAACTATATAGCTGAAAAAATCAACTCTCTACACTAATTGATTACAAACCTTACTGTGACGATGGATGAAAATCCGAAACCGGCCAGAACAGAAACAATGAAGCATGGTACGATGGATAAAATCATAGTTACTCGTATTATCCATCATCGCGAAAACATAAAAAAAATATAATTAATTATAAGTTACAGAACTCATTTCTGTAGATAATTTAAAACAAGAAACAAGTAACTTTTAATTATTTTTTTTTTTATGTTTCCGCGATGTAACAAATGTTTATGTTTAAAAATTATTTCTCTAGATCTTCGCGACTATATTTATCTATTAAAACCTTGATAAAGACAGGAAATTCTGTCGAAACGTTGGCATAATTGAATGTTTCTTTTCTTGACCGAGCCTCACGAAATTTCTTCATAATATAATTCATCAACGGTCAACAAATACTTTTATAATATGTACAGTATAGAAGATTGCAAAATAATTGAAAAACTACTAATTGAGTGAAGTTTCCAGTGGACTGATTTCGAACTTTTGTAACGATTCTCCAAATTTGATTTACATATTTCACTTTTGTGGAATTTCCTAGTTTTTATAAGAAAAACTACTTTCATCTGCCAGAGAAATTTCTTAGAAAATATCATTTTCGATCCTAGCAAGCTTTAAAATGGGTTTTTCTTTGTGAAAGTTCAATTTTGTAAATCTGACAGGACACAGTTCTCTACTATCTAACAGTAATGAAATGTAAAACTTACGTAGATTATAAAAATTCCCTTAAAACGGGGTTCCATACTAGTTGAATTTAGAAGTCACCAGTATATCGCTAATTTTATAATACACTTTACATGATCACTTTACATAATGTACTTTAAATGTACACAATTAAATGGTCATTTTATATAATGTTTGCCTAATTTCACTTTATTAAAGTATTAGATAAAAATATTCAGTGAAGATTTTGCTAATAAATATGATTATCATTTATTTCTTATTAGGAAGACATTTGTGTGCTCAAGTAACCGTATTTGTCGAAAATTAAGAAGTAAAACACAATAAAACAAGGAACTTAATATAAAATACTCTTCCATTACTCATTCCAATTTACTAAAATGATATATGAATTAAACAACTGGAAAGTGGGATGTAACTTTGTTAGTTTCATGTTATCTTATTCGGGGGAGCAGTTAGCCAGTTTAATACACCAATTATTTCTTTTAAAATTTATATTATCCGTATCTTGCCCATGATCCCCTTAATGAATTTAAAAATCCTTGGGAACGCTGACACAAACAAACACAACGTTCTCCGACATTTTTTTTTCTTCTTCTTTATTTTAAGCCAACACCATTTTCTGTCATACGCTGCCAGGCTGGCGCTTCAGTTTTAATTATTATAGAAACCATCGACCAGGAACGTTCAGTTCTCGAGTGTTTTCCGTGACCATTATGTTGGGTATCAGTGGGTAATGAGCGCCTTGGATCATTCTGTTCTATTTAGAAAATGAACCAACACGTTACAAATGGTTATGGCCAGTTAGCAATAGTCAGCTCTTCCTAGTTGTTGTGGTGGTTGGTTCTGCAGAGCTGGAAAGCATCAGAGACATTTTCCGTGATAGCCTGTGTAGATTAAGTTTGCTCTGTGCAAGTCTGTGTTAACACACTATCTGAAAAACGCATCCTGAAGATGGGCGAACGCCCAAAACCGGTCGATGACCACAGATTTTTCGATGAAGCAGGCTACCATGGAAAATGTCTCTGATGTCAGCTCTTTCTTTTTCGTAATATGGCTACCGATCGATTAAATACAGTCTCAGCTTTCTCTTTGGTTCCTTTGGGCGTGTTTTATGAGAGAAAATGTTCTTCAGATAAGCTTTTTTTGGCTAGTATTCCACCGTTACTGGAGCACTTTCACATTGAATCCTTTATTGTATATACATATGTGTCAATGAATTTCCTTTGGCGGGAAACCTGCAATCATTCAATAGGTATGCTTATTACCTTGCGAATAATTATCGATTGCAGATAAGCATAAAAAGAGACATGTTGCGAATTCATTCTAAGGTCCCAGACTGCAACATTTCATTTCATAGAGGTGATGAAAAATCTATGTCACTCCCTCCATCCTCGTAAGTTTGTACCTCGTATTCTGTGATGATTGTCTGAGTGCAAATATCCTTAACTAGGATCTTGCCAATCACATGATGTTGGTTTCGCAATTATTATAAATATGATAATATTTCTTTGACGGGACAATTCAGTTTTTGAGATGTTGCATATTTGCTGCAAGCAAGTTTTTGAATGTAGGTGTAGAAATATTTGTGTTTTTAAGCTGCCCCTAGCAATTTTATAATCATACCAAAAATTAACTTTCACTTACGAATGTAGTAGTACCTCTCGAGAAGGAATGAATATCTTGCTAAATATTGCTGCGAAATGACTTTGTACAGCCAGCATAGAAATTATTAAAACTCACTATAACAAGAGATTTTTTTTACTTAGCTACAGCTTTACGAAAAAGTATTGAGATCGCGTCCAATGTTTTAAATTCAATTTTCATCGGAAATACGTTTTTTGAAAACCTGTGAGTGTGAGAAAAGTTTGTAACACATGGTCTTGTGGGAAGGGAGGATTAGCTAAGTGGTAGCGCGCTGGACTAGCAACGCGGAGGTCCCGGGTTCGTGTCCAGCTGTGCTGCTCTTAGATTTCTCTTTCTAGGAGCCTTTACAGTTCAGCCGGTGACGGGCAATGTTGTCTGTAACGAGAGAACACTGTCCAGAGGCCGGCAATGCACTGAAGGCTCCGGTGGTCATAATAGTTCTTTCAGGTTGCAGTGCACATCCCATTTAAAAAAAAAAAAAATTCTCTTTAGGTGAACAAAATATCTCAAAAATAAAAATAAAAAATCCAGGAAGCTCAAATTGATATACTGTTTCGTTATCAAGAAGATTCAACACAAGGAATGCGATGTTTTGAAGTCTTCTGTTTAAAACAACAATAATTTTGATCGATTGTGTGTGCAAATATTTCCAAAATAAAATTAAGACGGGGATGAAATCAGACTTCATCCTAATTTAGGTTAGGTAGGTCGGAAAGGAAGAATTGGTCAGATTCATTAACGGAAAATACAACTTTAAGGGTAGCTCACTTTTATAGATTTTTTATTTTTTATTGCTCAAATCGGCTCCAAACGAATTTCTTTAAAATTTGCCTAAGTATCAATATACCCAATCTATTTCTGCTTTTAAGTGAACCATTTCAACATGCTGGGAAGTAACTGCAACATTCTTTTCTCCCAAGACATTTTGAAATGACTGTGAGATGGAAAAGAAAATCAGTTAACCGGAAACTGATTTACCAACTTCTTCTCTAAAATTTTTCAGAAGGATCTCGATAAAGGGTCAAAAGATTTTTTTAAACTTGGGATGCCTTTGAGAAAGGTCATACATCACTTTTTAAATCACATTTATCTTTTAAAAAACCATTAACTCGAGGAAGCCTTTATACTACTCATGGACGAGGATTTAAATACTGAATTAGCATATATTTGTGACGCGTACACGTACTTCGTCAATCTACCACAGTAACTAAAGATCATTAAGATAGAATTTCCAAATAAGGCAATACTCCTTTTTTTAATTAAATATTTTGAAGAATATTTCAGCGATTAATTCAACAATAAAATCTTAGCTTCAAATCAAAGATTTAAAATATTAGGCCTCGAATCGATTAAATTCAACTAATATTATTATTTCTTAATAGTTGATATAATTTCATTTGGATTTATGAGGACAAACAGCTGTTGATAATATTAGGTCCCATCAGTGATCTCGCTAAAAGCTCCCTGGTGTTCACCTGTTTTAACATTCTCTTTCATAGAATATCTCATCTCCATATTTATAGAAAATGCTCTATAAATATTTTTCTTGTATTTGGATGTTAAATTCAGTGTATTTTCATAGTAGAAGTTAGAAAAATGTTTTATTTTCGCCAACTTATCCCCTTTAGAAATTCCATCATTTAACCACTCAGTCAAAAAAAAACTCTTTTAAAATATTTCCCCATAGAAATAAAGAAGAAGACACTTTCGATTACTGAAATAAAATAAATAAATATACTGTTCATTTTCTGCCATTATCACTATAATATTATTTATCTTGTTAAAAATTATTTATTTAAATTACATTTTGCATATTAAGTTCAATAAATATGGACTTAATTATAAGATCATATCAATACATCATCCTTAATAACCTTGAATTCAAACAATTCTAACCAAATCTCATAGTTCCGGTAATAATACAATTAATTTGTAGAAATTTCCTTGAAAAGTACAAACGTATTTTACAAAAAGGATTTATCTGTTTATATTATCTAGTTTGCTAATAAATATTCCTAAACGTTACTTCCTTTTTAACTCAATTCAACTTAGTGTATTAAAGTTAGTTTTATTTAATAAGATTTGCACCTAGGATTTAGATTGTTGTCATATTGAATTTTTGTCTTATGGATAAGCGTATAATATGTATGCGAATGGAATAATCTAAAATTGAAAATCGGTCAATTAGATATTCCTATTTAGGGTGCATTGTATAGTAAAAGTTCCTGATTCCAATTCCATTATTTATGACGCCGTCTTTATTTTATCATATATTTTACCCAATACGTTTGTAAGTATTAAATTAAACGAATTTATAGTTTAATTTAATAAATAAAACGATATTTTTTAGATGTTTCCTTTAATACAAAACATTTCGAATTTTTTTTCTTATCAATATAGTGATTTAATTAGTTTTAACACAATATTAAATTACTTTGAGTGTGGTTAGATTTTTTGAGCCATAAAATTTATTAACATACAGTAAACATTTTGTTAATATTTATAAAACATATTATACAATCAATAAAAAAAAAATTTGAGAATATATGGGTATGTGGATTTCCGCGCTGCTACATTAGCTCTCATCTCCAGTGACCCTCCAGATAGCGACTTCCTTGTTTCATCAACTAAGCAAGCCGCAAGTATCGGTGGATTTCGAGTCAATGCAGGATCGAGGGGTTACTGAGTGGGCAGATATTCTGGCAAAGCAAGGCTTTAAATTTCTGCAACCAAGCATAAATCTGAGAATCAGAGACATTTTCCGTGGTAGCCTGCTTCATTTTGTAGTCATTGACAGTTTCGGGCGTTTGGCCATTCCAGGATGCGTTTGTCGACAGTGTGATAACACAGACTTGCCCAGAGCAAATTCAGTTTATACACTCAGAATGTATAAACTGAATTTGCTCTGTGCAAGTTGTGTTAGCACACTGTCTGACAAACGCATCCTGAACATGGGCAAACGCCCGAAACTGGTCGATGACCACAAAATGAAGCAGGCTACCAAGGAAAATGTCTCTGATGCTTTCCAGCTCTGCGGAACCAACCACCACAACAACATAATTCTGAGCTTTGCTAACACTAGCCGCTTCTTACAGATTTCACTAAGAAATGCTATTGGGAAAAAAACGTGTGGAAGCTATTCTACACGGATGATCTATTGGATAACCCATACAGCCTTATCTTCCACAAGAGATAACTGTACCAAATTTCGGTCTGCTGACGGGACATAACTTCTACACAATTGGGATTGTTGTCACACCTGTTTGCTTACTTTGTAATCGTCGTGGAGAAATGGACGGAGACCATCTTTTGGTCTGTTCGGCTCTTTACGATGTGCGATATAGCATTGATTTTTTATTCCTAAGTAGTAATTATACTCGACCGCAAGATCAAGATTGATGGTCAAACAGCCTACAGTCCATCAGCGTAGGAAAAAAAAAATTAAAAAAGTAAAGAGTGTTTGTGAGTAGACTTACGGTAATGCTGTCAAATACTGAGATTTTGTCTCTCATAGCATGATTCTTTTATTTAGTTCTGACCCGTAACGGATTTATCTCCATTGTATAGTTCATTAAATAAGTTCGTGAAGAGACTTGAACTTCTGCATACAAAGTTTCTTTTATAGCTCAGCTTTGACGACGTTGGAAGAAAATCCGAAATCGACAGAATTTTGTAAGACCATTAAAAAAGTATATAGGTTTATAGGATTTTCTGATTAGGCAAACCTTGCTGACGTGTTTGCATTGTATTAAACTTGTTTAAATTTCAATTTTTGTTAAAGTTGGGGACATGGTTAGGGTGGAAAGTTGGATGTGCACAGAAGTGTTGTTTATAATTTGATATTTTAGAATTGGAAGTGCGATTACATTGAATTCTCTTATAGTGTAGGGAATTTCTTTAAAATATGCATTTAATCATATTTATATCATTTTTATTTTATTATTATTTTGGGGGGTCTGGCGGCGGTAGGGGCAACCTTAGGCCGTCCTCTAAAATGCTTGTAAGGGTACATTGAAAATCATAGGCTACAATATCTAGAAGCGGGCTATCTCGGAAAATATCTCTTTATACAATACCTAGTTTAAAGAAAACTTCTTAGCGAAGTCCAATATTAAGAATAATAGGTTTTTTGATTATTTTTAAAAGGTTCTCGAAAAGGGCTCGAAGTGTATTATTCTTTATTTCTATCCTTTTGGTCGGGAAAAATTGATTTTAGGTTGCTGAAAATTTATGCTCATCTCTAAGTAGGATAACCATGTTTTTCGGGGTTTGAAGGTAGTGTTATTAACGTAGCTATACTCATCAACCATATCCTAAACTAACGTTTATATTGTCAAAGAAAACTATACGAGTATATTATTAAAACTTCCTGGTTTATTAAAATTGAGATAATTAGCGTAAGAAAAAAAGTCATTTGAGTTTTTCAGACTGAATTTTTTAATATAAAATAATTTCTAAACTAAATAATTAAAAAAAGAAATTAAGATCTTATCAATTTTGGAGATAAAAATCAACTACTTATAAAGGAAATCTATTTAAAGGAGAAATATACCTTATCTTTTTGTTCTGTTTAAATCTAACCTCTATAAAAGTGCAATTTAACAAACACAATAATTAACTTATGAATAACTACCTAAGTGTACGAATATCTACCGTAATTATTAGAAAAGAATAATCATTTCCATTATCAGAAGAGAATTATTACATTACAAAAAAAAAAAAAATTGATGTGAAACACTCACACAACGGTCTCTTACTATTGCTAACAAAAGGGGTGCGTGTTGGTGTAGTGGTTATGAGTGTGGACTTGTAACTTGGAGATCCCCAGTTCGAGTCCCGCGTATAACTGCTAAATTTTATATTCGTAAAAAAATGTTAATAGTAAAGTATGTGCTTCCGCCCCCGTCCACGACATCTAATTTGGTAAGTTGGACGTTAAGCCCGCCTGAAAAAATAGGCATTACTTTACTTTTTAGTTAACAAAATTGTAATTGACAAATTTTATAGTTATTATACCAGATTTAATGAAATTCGTCAGTGTTTTTAATGAAGAAAATCGCGAAAGTTGAAAAAAAAAAACTGTTCAGTAAAAATACACTTCTGGTTTACTTATTTTCTTGAAAACTTGGAATTTTAGTGAATTGAAATCTACTTATTTCTAATTAATTTTTTTTAGATGGTATATTTTTCTAATCAGTTAAGATAACACTTCCCTTCACCCAAAAACACGCTACATAACTTTTACCCCAAGAAATGTTTCAATTAAAAATTTTAGCTCTTTATATATGAGTAGTTCATATTTGTAGTTTAAAGAAAATCGTTGAAGAAGCCGTTTTAGAGAAAATAGTAGAAAACTGAAAAATACTTTTCAGTAAAAAGCGTACTTCTGATCATAGGATTTTCTTCAAATTGGGAATTTCAACAATATATTTAATTCTAATTATTTAGATAATAAAATTGTGTAATAAACTGAAATAACACTTTAGAGGAAAACCTAACCCCACTTCTCTCCCAAAAGTGCCCTTAAATAGAATTTTTCCGGAGAAATGTTTCAAATATAAGTGGTGGTTCTTTGAATGTGTGATTGATATATAAAGTTTAAAGAAAATCGTTGCAACCATTTTCGAGAAAATCGTAAAAAAATGAAAAAACAAAGTAAATTGGTAATGCTGGGTGAGAAATTTTGTCAACTTATTGTTGGTTCCTATAATAAAATGTTAAGTTTGAACTTTCTGGGGTTTTTTGGTTTTTGAGCTCTGCTGTTCATTTATACACACACACACACACACACACACGGACCATTTTTTAAAATACACTTTTTTTGACTCAGGGCATCTCAGATATGAATATATTTCCGAAGAAAACACGATATCAAAAATTTGACCCGCTTACAATACTTCCTCTTACTAGGAGTAAAAGGAAGTAAACAAAGAAATGATAATCAATGATTTATACATAGTGACAGTAATGAATGTCCAAACTGGGAATTAATGGCTTCTTTTATTCATTTAATAATAGGGCAGAAGAAATAAATAAACCTAAAACGTACAATTAAACCAAATGAAGTGAGAAATTGTAAACAATTTGCTTAAGTTTATAAAGACAAATTATATTGTAGTGAAAAGTAGCTAGTGGTGACAATAGACATAAATCAGGTACACTTTAAAGAAAAATATAAACTACTACTGGCTGTATGCCATATTAATGTAACAATTCATCGTTTTAATTTAAATGAGACTATTATAGTGTAGACTGCAATCTCTAATGTGTGAACATTTTGGTTTGTTTGCAATTTAATTTTTGAATTCTCACGGGATATTAACATTTTTCTTTCATTATTTTACCTTATTCTCTATACAACTTTCGCTATTAGTTGCATTAATTTAAGTTCTCATCCTTTTATTAAAATATTTCGAAATGTTCATCTGCTTAGAATTTAAAGGGCGCTCTGAAATTGATCTCTACAAAGTTTACCTTGTCGGTATTTCTTCTTTATAAACCAATCCGTTGTAAATTTGCCGTATCTCCTGGCAGTTCTCATCTTACTGGCTACCGTGGGAAATATCGTATCTCTCTAGTCCCTGGGACTCATGTTCTTAGATTTTCCATTCAGAAGATCCTTCTTCTATACCATCCTTTCTAGCTTGTCAAATACTCTTAGATTTTCCATTCAGAAGATCCTTCTTCTATCCCATCCTTTCTAGCTTGTCAAATACATTGCTCTCCAGAATTAATTTAATACCACCCACTATTTCTCATTAGGTTCCCGAGATGTTATTCTTAATTTGATTCTCTGCGCCTGGGATTTTAGTCATTGCTTCGATTCCGCATTATTGATGCATCAGTAGAAACACATTTTGAAAGTATAGTCTTTTTTGTTGTATTTGGATCCACATATATTTCAACATTTAATTGAAGATCTCGCTTTTTTTTTTTGAACAATAAACACTACTTTGGCTCTACATTTAACTTTCTTATCTCATTAAAGTTATTACCTAAAATATGAGTGTAAGGCTTATTCGCTCTAAAGTTCTACATTTATCCATTACCCTTCCCAATAGTGTTAAGTTTTGCTAATTACCATATTATTCTGCATCTAATTGCTGATCCTTCGGCAGGTTCACTTTGGGTTAAATACTGAATCTCTTTCAGTAATCTGCACAAAGTATCATATTTGTATACCCCTTCAAAAATTAGAGTGTCCTTATTTATTTCTTACAAAGCTTCCATTAAGTATTAAATAATAAATAAGACAAATGGATCATTGTCTACATTATCATTAAAGTCCCCTTCAATTTTGTCATGTGCTTCTAGACGTCTTATCTTTTTTCTAATTTATGTATGTACGTAATAATGTACAGGTAACATAGTGTTTTATGTTTCTATTACTATATTACTAAAGGGAGAAATTCTTGTAAGAATTGTAAAACTTATATCCTACTTCAACGTCACTTTTTATAGAAACAGAGAATTTACAAATTATAACAAAATAACATCAGGGTAAATGCTAGCTAGGTTTACCATTTGAAACGTTGGCGTTTCAAACCATCATCTTGCCAGAGAATGAAAATGAAAGAAAAAATCTTTTTTTTTTTAAATTTATTTGGTTTTATTTAGCGTCGTTTCAACTGCAAGGGTAATTACATACGTTACATTATATGAAATTATACATTATAATGCAATTATTACAATATATCACACTGACTCTTGAAATATATCACATTGACTCTTGAAATATATCACATTGACTCTTATACTTCTCTAGACTACTTACCACCCATTTGTAAAGTTTTCTAGAAAAGCATGGAGTCTTAGAATTAAAATTGTTAAAAGGAGACAATTCTTTCATTGATAACTTTAAATCCAGACAATTATTTTAGTCAGAAATGGTCAGTTTACTTTATCAGTTTTTGTTTTCCATTAACACAACTACAAGATTAGCACAGTCATAACTTTATATTTCATTACAAGAATTTGTTTGTTTCTTTTATTTATTTTATCTTTATGTCTGTATTATTACCTATATATTATTATTATGATTATTCCCCCCCCCCTATTACTTCCTTCTTTCTTTTACTTTACATTATACAATTTTGTAAAAATACGATTTAATATTACTATTACTGTTATATGCTTTCATTCTTCTTCTTATTATTATTATAAAGTTAAATAGCTCGGTAGATGTCGGATCCTTGAAGGAAGTTGATGATTGCGGAGGGTGAGTTAATAAGATCTTCATGACCATTGACCATGTTATGCTTTTCCTAGGTACTGAATACTTGGGGCATTCTACTAAAAGGTGTTTTATTTTCTAAGGTTGGTCACAGTCTGTACATGTAGCTTGGTCCATTCCCAATAAGAGATGTGTGTGTGTCCTATCCTCAATCTTGTCAGTATTGTCGAGTCTCGCCTTGAAAGTGTCGCTAATTGGGTCAGCACAGGTTTGTTAATAGGTTTGATTTGTCGTAGTTTGTTGTCTGTTGCCATGGCCCAGTTATTGTTCCATACAGTCTGTCGTTGTTTGTTAAGATTGTGAAGTATGTCAGTAAGTAAGTGAAGTCTATCAGGGGAGTTTCGACGTTTCAATTCTTGTTTTGGCTAGTTGGTGCCGCCATCTCGTTTCCTTTTATTCCTATGTGGGATGGTATCCAGATTAATTTTATACTTGAATTTTGCCGGATCAAGTTATTTGTTGAGTATTATTTGTCTTGTAGTGGATATAAAGGAATTTATGGAGTCAGAGAAAATTAGAAATTTTGATTGATCGGATGTATCGATTATATTGAAGGCTTTTTGTATTGTTGTAAGTCCTCCTGTTAGAATACTTGCGGTTTTGGGAAGTCTGTAACTATGAGCAACGTTATTAGAAACTACTCCTAGCTTGACTCCTTCTTGTGGCGCCATCGACTTGGTGTTTGTTAACTATTTCTTGAAAAATTTTATGCAAACTAATGAGGTTGTGGTGTCTTTTTGGAAATTATGGAAATTCTGTATACATTTCTATTAATACCATTTTATAATTTATAAGAATTACACAGAAAATCTTATTTTTCTTCTATTTTCCATTGACATGTGCGCTTTCTCTTTCCTGATCATAATTGTATATCTCAACTTGTATCTTAACCTTCTTAGGTAGCAATTTATCTATTGGAGAACCATCTATTGAAAGAGAAATAAGTTCGATTAATTATTGTTTATTTAGGATAGGTGATATGCCATACAGATTAAACTAGTATAATAGAGCACTACGACCAACGGTTTTCGCTGTAATCTTAGCAGCAAGTACCATATTCAGTTTTTGCAATTTATATGATAAATAGTGTCAAACAGTATCTAAAATCTGTGCAGATTAGTTCTCTTACTTTATCCTTTAATTTAATCAGTTTAGCCAATTCTGAAAAACATAACTAAATAAAATCATTACTATACATTTCAAATTCAGAAACAATTGTGCTATTTCAATGAAGTATTAAAAAAAAAAGAAAAAAAAAAGTGGAAACAAGCTTGCTTTAGTTTTCCTGGATTGGTTGACGCAATTTGTTTGCTATTTCCGGCAACCTCTTCGTCTGATATATTAAACTTGAACTTGAAGGGTATTTTAGTTCCTTTGTATTGATTCATAAAGTGTTCAATTTCACTTTAAAGAGATCATTACAACGAACCAAATCTAATGTAGATTCATATGATAACTTTAAACTTTGGATTTTCCTATATAAGTATTTTTCTTGAGACAATAACGCTTCCTGCTTAATTTTTTTGTTTCTTGTTGATTTAAACTGTTCTATTAATTTTTTTTTAGACAGTCTGAAAAACGATTTTTTAAACAGATGTTTATTGAATCTCAAATTTAAGGAAATCAACTCTTTCGCCGTGCAATATAATACTTAATAAATCGTTAGACACCTTTAAAAGGGTAGTTTTAGAGAATGTTTGTATTGCAGTAACAAATTATTTTTCAGCCTAAAGTAGAAAAGACGATGGCCGAAGGTTCAGGAGATCAAGATCCATCTGCTCCATACGCCGCACTGTTTCTCTTCAAGGAGGACAATATTATAAGGAAGAAAGCCAGGGCTGTAGTCACATGGCCGTATCCTTTATCAATTATATAATAAAGTTTTAATATGTCTTATTATAGTTGAAATTAACTATCTTTTAAATATCTTTCATTTAATTTTTTTTATCCAACGCCTGTTTCTGACGCCTTTATCATTCGATGCCGCATTTTACAGTAGACATGAATTACATCTTCAGCAGGAATAGGACATGTCGGGATAACGCTGGACTAACCAACAGTTGGCTTGAGTCCAGACGAGCTTCGTGGCATAGCTGACAGTAGTCCGTTGGGGCTATGTCAATCCTATGTAGGTGAGCCTGGAGATAATCGAGGCTTGAGAGCCTCTAGAAGAGATCGTCAGCAAAGGACCCTTCTCGATGAGTTGAACCTCCGTGCTTACCTACGGCATTGAAATAATGCTCTTCCAGTCAATATCGTGTCGCCATGTCAATGCTGCTTCGAGAGGAGGCTAGAGAAAGACCTTTATAGGTCATTGGTGTAGGTTAGGTCCGGCCTTTGCTAATAAATAAGCTGTTTCGTTTACTATCCATGACATTATTTCGGTACAACCGTTTTTGCCGAGCTGGGCTAGCTTTCTCTTATAGGCAAGAACCAGGTCACTCTCTGTTTGGGAATTACAGTAGAGAGTGTTAATGGCAGCCTGGGAATCAACTAAAGAAAACAACATTCCCTTTCACTTGCACGGCAGCCAACCAATTAGCTTCCCCATCAAAATTGCTACTGAGGCAGCCAGCGGCCACAATTTCCTCGAAGAGGCTCTAGTTATCACGCCCCGGTTTCTTCTGACCCTGGTGTCGAAGGAGCGTCTGTGTATATTCGCAGCCATCTCCGTTTTAGCGTATTGAAGCAGCTCCTCGCTCTGATATCCGTCCTTTGTTTCCCTTAAATTAAGAAGAGGCAATATCTGTGACTGTCAAAGACTAGCAGTGGCTTATCTGCCTTGGCAGTAGTTAGGCAATAGTTTTAAATCAATAACAACGGTTGATAAATTTTGATTCTTATAATAAATCCAGTGTTCGTTCTAAAAACAAGTGGAAATTGAGAATTATTTCGGTACAACCGTTTTTGCCGAGCTGGGCTAGCTTTCTCTTATAGGCAAGAACCAGGTCACTCTCTGTTTGGGAATTACTGTAGAGAGCGTTAATGGCAGCCTGGGAATCAACTAAAGAAAACAACATTCCCTTTCACTTGCACGGCAGCCAACCAATTAGCTTCCCCATCAAAATTGCTACTGAGGCAGCCAGCGGCCACAATTTCCTCGAAGAGGCTCTAGTTATCACGCCCCGGTTTCTTCTGACCCTGGTGTCGAAGGAGCGTCTGTGTATATTCGCAGCCATATCTCCGTTTTAGCGTATTGAAGCAGTTCCTCGCTCTGATATCCGTCCTTTGTTTCCCTTAAATTAAGAAGAGGCAATATCTGTGACTGTCAAAGACTAGCAGTGGCTTATCTGCCTTGGCAGTAGTTAGGCAATAGTTTTAAATCAATAACAACGGTTGATAAATTTTGATTCTTATAATAAATCCAGTGTTCGTTCTAAAAACAAGTGGAAATTGAGAATATTAATCAGTAATTCATATTTACTTAAACGGTGCCCTTCATTCCTCAAGAGTTGCGTCTGAATTAAGGAAACTCTTCCAATACCGCCTGTCATACCAATTATTCTTTGCACGCCTTGTGCGATTAACAACTCCTCAATGTCATCCTACCATTATCTTCAAGGTCTTCCGCGTCTTTTACGTCCATTTCCGCTTCTTCCACCTATTTTTCCTTATATGTCCATAGTATGCAAGCAGGCTTCCTTTTTTTTTTTGCATTTTTTCCAATTATTTTCTTCTTATTCTTTACCCTAACCATTCTGGCTCCACCCCCCAAACGTCATTTCAGACGAATAAATTTCCATTTCCTAAGAATAAATTTGATACAAGAAAACCACGTTTGAAACATTTCCAAAAAATTTCAAATTTCACTTATGACGTAAATCCTCATATTTACGTAAATACTTATATCCAACTATACCAAAAGAAAAGAGATTAGAAATGTACTCTCCGAAAAGATGTTCAAAATTACGCTAATGTAATGCATTTTCTGATTAAAAAAAAAGTTAATTAGAAAGTGTTAAGAATATGTTTATCAAATTCTATTTATTACATACAAAAAATACAGTTCTGTTAATTAATTAAAAAAAAAAAAAATGGAGACTGAACTTTTTCTAAATATTATACTATTTCTTAATTATAATAATTATGGAATGTTTAGCAAATAAATTTAAACCAAAGATATAGACCATAGAAATATAAATCTTATCTTTGAAAGGCTAATGTTTGTACAGACAGAAACACGCAGTGTGGTCCACCTTGGATCACACCGGTCTGCTTACGTTCCATTAGCCGATCTTGGCGCCCACATTAATGGGAGTATTGCCAAAATTTTGAGCTGTAGATACACACACACAGTCACACTCTTAAAACTGTATAATGGGGGGGGGGATAGAAAATGAATTGGACCAACTGGTTATGTTTTAGATAGACTAAGCCTAGCTGTTGGGTAGTTAGAGGATGGGATTAAGTAAACCAAATGTGCCAGTAACCCCTATAACTAACTGCTAGTGACCCAGCATGATCTTTTTGGATTTAGCCTTTCAGATGAGGTTTACCACAACTCCTCTAATCTTGACAGCTTCCCCATTTACAATTAGATCTCCCAGTTAGTGTTTTTGTACACACGCACCACACACACACACACACATACAAAAACTATCGTCCTTGTTTATTATCCTTTCTAATGGGGTCCAAACTAATTCTCTCAAACACTTCTATACATCCTTTCTTGTATGAATATAATCACAAAACTTAATTTATATATTTATTTTTTATCAAATTGTATTTTGTTATTCACTTTTATTGATTTCATTGAGAATATTGCTTTAAAATCAATATATATGTTGGGCGCAAAGCCCGAAAACGGCCACTGGTCGAATTTTTTGCTCAAATCTAGGATTGGCCGTTTTAAAACGATCAAAGCCCGAATTAGAGTTCAATTTCGAAGTTTGGCCATCTATAAACAGCCAAACCTAGGATTGTGCAATTCGTAAACGACCAAAGTTCATTTCAGCTAGTTTTTGGACAAAACTGTACAATTTAACACGTAGTGAGAATTAGGATACTCAGTCTGAACGTTGTGCTGGTACAGTGTACACGTATCCTCTCTTTTACGATGTCTGTTGTTAATGAAGTCGAGTTTCAATTGGTGTTAAATGCTTACATGCAGAAAGGTGACTCGAATAATAATATATTCTTGCTTACTCCTGATAAGTTCAATGAATTACTATTAGAAATAAAAGCTTCGCTATGTAAAAAGAGACATGGAGAACCACTTACATCGCTGGATTTTCGACGCCTGAAGATACTATTGGACTTCGGTCGTTTACTAATTGCACAATCTTAGTTTGGCTGTTTATAGATGGCTTAAGTTCGAAATTGAACTCAAATTCGGGCTTTGGTCGTTTTAAAACGGCCAATCCTAGGATTGAACAAAAAATTCGACCAATGGCCATTTTCGGGCTTTGCGCCCAGCATATATATATATATATGTGAGTGAGTGTGTGTGTGTGTGTGTGTGTGTGTGTGGTCTGAAGATATTTATGTTTTTCATTTTTTATTCATCAATTCCAGCAAATAAACAATACCATTCTTCGGTTATTTTGAATTTTTTTTAGTTTTTTATATCATTAGTTAGTTGGGCAACAAGCTTTTCAGCCAATAATTATTTATTAATAGAAAAAAGTAAGAAATAAAAGAATAGAAATGGATGAAAACTAGTTACAGATAAAAGTAAAAGATCTCATACAGGCAATATAAATAAAAAATAAAGAATATGCAAAATAAAGCATACACATATTTCCGAAATTATAAGCAAAAGGTATACCTCTACAAAATATCTCCAGAAAGAAATACATATATACAGATGCTATTTACATGAAAATATTTACACATATAAGAAAAGTACTTTACTTTACAAAAGTACTTTCACTATAAAAAAAAAGAAGATAAAATCTGTATGTACTAAGATAACTTAACTGGCAAAACTTTCACAGAACTCATCAAGTCATTATTCATTCGTACATGGACTCGTGCCGTACTCTCTTAGAGTGGTGGAGAAGGTAAGTTTATCTCTCGAATTTGCTCCTGTTATCAACTCTAGGGTCAAACTAGTGTGCTTCGCGCGTACTTCAATTATACATTTTTAACTTCTTCTTTTTTTTTCTAATTACTAAGTGCTAACCGAACTCTGTACACTAAACATTGAATCAACTATCTATCCTAAATTCCTATTTTACGGCCTTGATAAATTGGATAAAATGCTGGAAGACTTCTCTTTTTGACCTTGATATTAATAATTCCCTATAGCAGAAGGAGTTGTCCATTATCTTTACTAATTTGGTAAACAAAGATGATTTCTGTTAGGTATATTTTGGGCATGTCATAAATACATGTTCTGGACTCTCATTACTGCGCACATCTATATATATTAAAATTCAGCATCCGTATGTTTGTGGCCGCAAAACTTGAAAAGTAGTCGATGGATTGACTTGAAATTTTTACACAACGTTGCATTTCTATATAAGAGTGTTTATATATATACATTTCATTCCGAAGTTCCCACGGAAACGGGAAATTCCGAGCGTTTCGCGAGGTTCGCAGAAATAAACAGACGGAATCAGAACGCGTTGCGATGGTGGCGCGCTCTCTGATCCTCTTTCTCAACTATTTTATATGTACCTCTCACCGCCATCAGTCTCGAAGTACCTCACACAGTCTCGCGCAATATTAGTAGACAAGATATTCCAAAGCATCGAAACAAATTATCAAAATCACGCATGGTTAAGTGGAAAAGCCATTATAGCGGCTAAAAAATGTCGACGTACTCGATATAAACTACATCATTCTAAACAGGATCGCAGGCGAAACAGCGACATACAAATCCATTCACTCCGTGATGGACCATAGTGAAGTTGTGAATTTTCCAACGGAATTTTTCTTAATTCACTCGATGTTCCCGGATTATCGCCACACATTCTAAATTTGAAAACTGGAGTGCCAATTATACTCCGAAACAACAATCAGCGAAAGTTATGCAATGGTACACGATCGGTAGTTAAAAAATTGATGAATAATCTAACTGAAGCAACAATTCTCATTGGACCTCACAAAGGTGAATATGTTCTACTTCCACAAATACCACTCATACCGACAGATATGGCTATACGACTGGATAAACGGCTTCATTTTCCAATACGCCTTCAATTATCAAGCGGTAAAACTGGCAAACCTTTTTCCAAAAACTGTTGCCCGTATGCAGACTTCCAAAGCGTTTGTTTGAAAAGGAAAAAAAAATCACACTAATTGTTTAAAAAATTCTCAAATTCATAGATTAAAGTAGACTTTTTTTTTCTTTTTTTTTTTTTTTTTACATTATGAACATATTCCTATCGAAAAGTTCATTAAAAAAGTCTTTTTTTAAAAAACCCATGAAGGGCTTAGATTTTGGAGGTTTTATAAAATTTGAGGGCAAAAAGAAACCCGAATAGTGAAAGGCTTTAGTTGACCGGTGATTTTCAATAAACATTAAAAATACTAGATCAAAAAATACAATAAAAAAAAAAAAGAGGGGGTATTTGCTTTACCGCATCTATACAATCTTTTAGAATTAATGCGTAAATATCTCTTACTCATGAAACAATTTCATTAACAGGAATGAAGGTAAAAAATAATTCTTGAACTATTTCGGTGGAACAAATCATATTTATTTTAACATAACCACATATTAAAGCCATTACCTTTGTCTTTAAAGTTCCGAGTAGTACATTGTGAGAATTTGTTTTTGTATTAAAATAAAGATAATCTATATTTAAATTAAATTTATTTTAAATTTAATAGTACAGATTAACTATGAGTATAGTATATACAACAAATGCAAAAAAAAATAAAGCTTAAAAATTAACAAATTGTAATGAGCTACTCTATAAGTTTGAAAGTTCAATTGAGATGTCTAAAATTAATGTTTGTTTTTTTTTATCTAAAAATTAGAGAAACAATTATTTCTTTGCAAATTAATCATAATAATTAGGATAAAATCAAATACTGATTGTTTAATTAATAGTTTCACAACTATAATTCTTTAACTGCAGCAACTCTGTGGAGTGGGATCAAGTCCAGATCGTTTAGTTATAACAAGACGTGTAAATTCTTCAGCCACCGTTGGATGAATGCCTACTGTATTTTCTAATTGTTCAAAGGTCATTCCACATCTATAAAATGAAAATAGAATACTAAACTATATATTTTAAAATAAAAATTAAAGCACATCATCTAATATAAAGAAATTATTAGCAAAATAAACTATGTCTGTGCGTTTTGTTTCTGATTTGGTTGGAAGATTTTTTTTTATTTGTCAAATATCTTGAATATGGCCAAACTATGATTACACATTAAATGAACACACTTCTTTTTTTTTTCCTTTGGTACATCGAATGTTTCCCCTTGATTTGTTTTCTTTCTCAAACCAGAGCCATACACCAGCTCAAGCTCATCGATGATAACCAATTTGTTAATATCGATGTAATTAATTTTTATTTAAACACTGCGTAACCATATTTATTGCTCTATAAAGTGTTCGTTCCTTTTCTTTTCACGTTTATTAATTAAAGAAATAGCTTTGTTTCCTCTAAGTAACTGTTCTATTTTATTTCAGTTTCCCAAAAAATTATGGCCCCTCTGTAGCTTGAAGTTTTATTCCTTGACATTTTGTTTTCAATAATTATTAAAGATATATTCAAATGTTGATGTATAACTGAATATTTTATTTTTTAATCTATTTTTATAGACATTCTTACTTATGTGTACGGTATTTGAACTTATAGAAATATGACTTTTTTCGGATACTATGAGCTAGAAAACAAGTTCCCTTAGTTTTTCGTCAGAAATCTAAATTCAAGGAACAAAATTTCTGTGTGTTGCATGAGTGAGATATATGTAGGCGTCAACCTTTTGTTCAAATAGAAAATACATTTTCCAATGCATATCAGACAATATCAGACTTGTAAAGTTTTCAAATCAGACACAGATTTTTTATTTTTTTTATTTTTTTTTTGCATTGATAATAATAAGGGTGATTTAAAAGATTCGTTTGGGTGATTAATAATAAGGGTGATTAATAAGGGTTTCCATAAATGAATTTCAATACTAACAATCTCTCGAAATTGGTACCGGAAGTAAATGATTTTATATGTTATTTAAAAAATAAATAATTACATAATCGTACACTTCATTAAAAAATATTAAAATTTCCTCGAAACTAACGTCTGGCATACGTCTGATGAAGACCTGTACTTGTTAACTAAGAATCGATTATCAGCAAAAAAAAATAGCATCTTTGAAATTCAGGCGGACATAATTCGATTTCTATTTGATAGAACCGAAAGTGTTTAAGAAAAAGTATAAGTTTGAAGTAAAATAATTTTATCAAAAAATTAAGTAAGGTGATAAAATTGTACTCAGTATATGCTATGATGGATTTTCATTTTTAACTTTTTCATTAAACGCCCCCCCCCCAAAGAGGAATTGTTTAGCGTCATTAAAAATAAATGCAGATCGTTCTTTTGCTACACTATTCAATTGTATATTTAAATATTTTATTATATTAAAAAAAGTTTTTAGAATGTCAACTCAACATAATTTTTATCATAATTGTAGGGGAGTAGAATCGATGTGACGAAGGAAATCGATAGAGGCGGTGACAGATGATTGAAAACAGATGGTGATGGTGTGATTTTCGTGAAGTAAAGGCGAGAGAGTTCTGATGTACCTTTAAGAAGTTGTAAAGACGGTAAGGCGTCATTAGAAGGCTGATTATTTGTGAAGACTGGTATGAGACAATGAGTATAACTTGAATTAAGTTGGAATTTATCAGTGTTTATTTGTGTTCAAATAAAAGCGAAGCTGAACCTTGCTTGCAATTGACTTATCCTACATATTTATACAGCATCTGTTCAAACATTGTTTTCACTCTTAGTCTCTCAGTCACTCTTATATTGTAAAAAAAACTCTGAAGAATGCTGAAACGTTGAGGAAAAAATAGAAATAATTTAAAAATAAAAAGACTATAAAACCTAAGTTTCACTGTGTGTTGGTTTTTAATAAAACACCTATTATATTAAATTTACTTTTTTGGGAAGGTCCATAGCCTCAGACGGGATAAAGGAGTCAGTGGCATTCAACTAGCAAAGAGATCATGATTAAAAAAGAAAACAAAATAAACCATTCGACTGCAATTGTATGATGATTATTGATTTCACATTTACATGATTATTAATTTCTTCAAAAATTAAAAAAAAAAGAAACAATCATATGGGTGACTTTTTTCAAACATTAATTCCATTTCTATTCCCTAAAAAGAATGATCACAAATTCTGTCCAAATTGTTATTCAGAAAATAATGATACTTACTTGACACCTGCAGCAAATCCTTGTATAACCTCACCCGCTTGTGGTCCCAAGAAATGCATACCGATAACTGTTCTGGGTGGCTGACGTTTGCAAATTACCTTCAAATAGCATCTTGCAGGATTACGCTGAGGTATGAAAAACTCTAAAGGTTTATAAAATGCGTGATAAACCTAAAAGAATTAAATTAATATTATGTAAAACAACTATTCCTTTTTACTTGTTATTATATTGATTATTAGCATATTTGCAATAATTTTTAAATTATGTAATTTAAGTTTTGTGAAATGGCCAATTAGGTCGAAATCTCAAACTAAAGTAAATTATTGGAGATTCCACCTTCCAAAATTAGTTTAAATCTCAAACACATAACTTATTTATTATTAATTATGTTAAATAAAATTATTATTCATAATTATTTTTAAGTCGGATTGTGGATAAAAATATTTTTAAGTTTTTTAAGTGGATAAAAATATTCGAAATAAGGAATAAACGGTTTTTAAATTATCAAGGCATAAAATGATGATTATTCGGCAATTGAAAAATTAAAAATTATTTATTACCATTTAATTACCAATTACCATATCTTCATCAAGAGTCCTGATAAATTTTGCAGGCTCTTGAAGAAGGGCATCAATGGTATCCGAAACGTAGGGCAATAAGGAATTATTTTTTCTTTTAAAACTACTCAGGCAATTGCCGTATAAATAACTCCTTATAAATTACTTTCAATTTTGACCATTTGCATTTGTCTCAGATAATACTGAAACGGTTAATAACATAGGTGCAAAAACTGTTCTAGCTTCCTCCAACTCTCTTATTCAGAAAGAACATTGAAATATATATGTGTATGTACATAAATGTTTTTAATAAATTTTAAAAAAATACAAAACAACACAATTCTTCAAATGATTATTTTTTAAGGCGTACCTCGATATTATCCTGACCGAGCTTGTTAATTGCAGCCTCTTCAGAAAGTCCAACACAACCATATTCTAACGGACTGAATACAGTAGTAGCAACATTTTCATAATCCATATTAACTTTACTATTTCCATACAATCTTGCAGCTAGTAACTTTCCTGCTTGCACAGCTACGGGAGTTAATTCTGGATGACCCTTTAAAACAAAACAAAAATGCATCAATGATAAAAACAAGTGCAAGATAATTAATTTGTTAACAGAACTAACAATTACTTGCCAATAAGACATCACCAACGGCATATATATGTGGTATATTAGTCTGCTCAAAATTAGATATTATTTTACCAGTTTGGGAATCTAAATTTAAACCGACTTCTTGTGCATTAAGCTCAGAAGTAAGTGCTCTTCTTCCTGTAGCCATTAGTACAGTATCAAATTCTTGACTGTGCAGCGTGTTATCCTGGAATATATTTACCCATTATGATATAAAAATATTTAACTAATTACTACTAAAATAAGTGAAAAAATACCTACAGTTAATAATTTCCATGTAGCTAATATTTTTCCAGACTCTTGTTTCTCAAATGATACAGGCACACATTTATGCAAAAATTTGACACCTCTTTCTACCATTTCTTCTGCAATCATACCAGCCATTTGTTGATCAAATCCTCGTAAAACAACTGATCTTACCATCACGGTTGATTCAAATCCCAGTCCAGTCAGGAAACCAGCACATTCTAACCCAATATCTTTTTTTTTGTTTAAATTAAGGAATGAAATAAAAATAACTATGTTTTAAAATATACAACGATTTTCACATATTGTACTCGTATTTCTCAATATCCAAGTAACTCATAATAAAAGACACAAAATTCTTTATTCGAGAAAATTTAATTCGAAGATGGAACATTCATAGAGAATGAATAAAGGACACAAGAGGCAAAGTAGAACGTATTTGAAACGAAACTTTTATTCACATATTTTAATGAAAATGCTCAGTCTTAATCGTCCTAGTAAAGTGTACTGACAGAAGAAATTATTTTTGTCTTAATTCTGAAATTTTACACAATTTCTAGTTAAAATAAATATTAATGTGTTACTAATTACAGAAGGTACAAATTATATTACTATTTTTCCAATTCTATTAAAAAAGCGGCCAATGCATTAATAATAACAAAAAGTAAATTCTAACACGAAATAAAAAAAATTATAACAATGCAGATTACTGTGTGTATGTATTATGTAAGTGAAAACCGCTTAAGAATATGGTGATTAGCTGCAATGAAACAAAATAAATAACATTGCTTTTTCCTGAAACCTAATTATTTCAATTTGAGGTGAAATAATATATTAGTAAGAATATATCCTCCTATATGTAGTACCTACGTTTTTACTGAATCATTTATCTATGAGATGAACATGAAATAACTTATTCCTATTAAAAGTTGCTGAAGATTTGCTTCTACTTTATAAGAAAACCTCGCTAGAATATATTTCTTTCTTTTTTATAATTATAAATAAATGTAAGGATACATCCAGCACCAATAACAAGAGTATTTCCAGGTGGTGATGGCAATGAAAATAAGTCATCACTAGTAATACAGTAATCTTTAGCACCAGGAACATCTGGAAAGTTTGGACGACCTCCACAAGCTACCAGAATATGGTTTGCCTTTAAAATCTTTTCAGAACCATTTTTCAATACAGCAACAATAGTATTAGGATCAACAAAATGACCAAGCCCATTGATGTAATCTACATTCCTGTTAGAAGCAATTCAAAATTAATTGTGTCATTTAATATTTTGAACTTCAAGAAAATTAATTATACTCACTTTTCTCTAAGCATTACCCTAGTAACCCAATTTACACTTTTAACATGGTTCTGTACGGCTTCAATTAATCTGGTCCAATTAATTTTTATTCCTGCAGGATCTGGAATTTCCCAGCCAAACTGCTTGGCATCCTAAAAAGAGATTATTCTCATTAGATATATTAATCTCATTATATTTTCATTGACTCTTTCAGTACATATTTTAAATATATTTCTGGCTAAACGGTTTAAACATCAAGGATGGACTCCTTGAATCAAAAGAAGTAAAAGCATTTCTGGATATGTCCAGAAATTATACAGAAGCTCAAATGAAGGAAAAACAAGATTTTATTACTGTTTGTTACATATATTTAAAAATCATTTAACTTTCAAAAAAGAAGCATATAAATAAAAGGTTTTTTTAATTAAAGAAATTTTACGCCCACCATCGTCAAAAATGTGAATCATCTTTAGCAATTTATTAGATAATAGCTTCTAGTTTTGTTTTTATTCTTCTTCTTCCGTTTATATAACACATAACAGATTTACCTTGTCATTAACTTGTGAAGAAAAATGGGTCCTTGCCAATTGAAAGTTTTAAATTATTGAAGATAAATCCATGTTTCATATAGTTTCTTTACAACGTTTGAAACTATGTATATTTTCTAGAATACTTAGATCTTCGTGTTCAGGCCAATGGTTTAAGCAAACCATTGTCTTGTTCTAAAACCGGAGATCTAAGTATTTTATTTACAGGACAATGACTGCAAAAGCCTGAAGGGTCATTTGAATTTTTTGAAAAATAAAAGGTCTTTCAAAAAGCGCACAACATGCTAAAATTCCAACATGTTGAAAAATGTATTAAAAAAAAAAATCTGCATTTCGGACAGTTTTAACAAAAATACACTTCTTCTATTCTTCTTCTGAAAGGACTCTTAAAAGCTATATATTTTTTAAAGAATTTTTCACTCTGAAAGAGGCGTTCATGTTCTTTAGGAAAATTATCATTCACTCCCGCAGATTAAAACATTTATTGAAAGAAGTTATAAAGTCGTAGACTGCTGGAAGCCAAATAAACATAAATTCTTTGGATCTAAGGAATGAATCAATCCCTGAAGTTTCGCTATTTTACCCCGAAATATTTGTATATCCCTAAAAATCAGTATCTAATTTGATCTCCAACTCATAAGGCCCTTTTATGTCCACAAAAGCGAATCTTTACTTCTCTAATAGTTGGGATCCATCCAATATAATAAATTTTGTCTTGTTAAAAAAATCTTAATTAAAAAAATTGTATCTTTATACATCAGAAACGAATGAAAATAAATAGCTTACGTGAAGGGCTTCTCCCAACAAAGCAGCTTGATGCATGAGCTTCTTTGGAATGCATCCAACATTTACACAAGTACCACCCAAACCCCATGATGTACCTTGAGGCGACGGTGTTACAAAATCAAGCACGGCTACTTTTTTCCCATATGATACGGCTTCTTTTGCACAAGCAAGCCCGCCTGAGCCACCACCAATAACTACTAAGTCATAGTTTGTAGATTCTGAAAAACCAAATACATATATGGTCAAAAGATATCTCGGCTGTTTGATAACGAACTTTTTTTTTTAAAGTATGAAAGTAAATGTGAAGATTATAGGTACCTGCCCTGCATTTTTTTTATAAAATTTAGAAGTAAGGAGAGTGACTATCTAAGATAGTAGACGCTAGTAAGCGATGAAATTTGGTAGCAATGCGAAGCATAAACTTTATAACCTAATGACCATATAAACACCATAATCGCCCCATATGCTGGACTGGTTCTGTCGTAAATCTAATTGAATCCTGATAAACGTTTTCATTGTCTATAACCTGAAGTAGGCAAAAAGCATTCTCGAGATTTGCTAGGCTAACTGAATTGTCGTATCATTAGCCTTTTTTTTTTATCATTGGCATACAAAGCCTTCTCGGGACAATGTTCTCTCGTTACAGACAATACTACTCACCTCAGGACAGTGAGCTGTAGGGGCTCCGAGGAATAGAAAATCTAAGGGCAGCACTGCTGGATTCGAACCCGGGTTCTCTGCGTTTCTAGTTCAGCGCATTACCACTGAACCATTTTGATACGCCGCAAAAAGGCACCGTCCAAGATATAATTGAAAAGCTCTCTCGCGCAATTCTTTAAAAGTCATGACAGTACTCTTTCTGTTTTTACTGAACCGTGTTGTATTATACAAATTAACTGAAATTCAATTTTTCTCTATTTTCTGAAAGTAAGTTTTCTGCCAAAAGTTTTGAAGAGCATTAATAGTAAAATTATTTATCAGACCTCTCTTATGATTTTCTTACCTTCAAAAATAAAAGGGAAAAAATATAAAAAACAATCCCGCACTTTTTCTAGCCTAGGATAAAGTGTTTTTGGGAACACTTGCGGGATATGCAAATTAACAAAAAACTTTGTTTGTCTTTTCTAGATTTGAAGAATGAGAAAAACATTAAATGAATTTAGTAACAGAAGATTAAGCAACTACATTATCCTACAATTCAATACTCCCATACAATTTAATGTTCCACATTTCCAATGGTGCAATCAATTATAATAATAACAATAATAATACCTTGTGTCGCTGCAATCATGTGACTCGTAGCAGTAATTATCCGATCATTTCGATATATCCTTTTTAAAAGTTTATTTGAAATTAAAAAACGATTCAGCGTCAAACTGACCATGACTTTGAAATAACAACAATTGAATATGTCACCTTCGTTAATCTCATTAATATAAGCATCCTTTGTTTATATTAAGCATAAATGATCGTATCCTACCACGATCTATTAACCTATGTACACATACAACTAGTCATTTTACTTCTTTTTTAATGATGAACTATTAGATAAGATTACACAAGACTGAATGCAAAAGAGAAGGTTAAAACTATTCAGGTTATCCCACATGAAAAGAAACATAAGCCTAATCTTCGACCAAATTACTCTTTACAATGAAATCTATTTTAATTACAGGTTCAAATCGTGGAATTGGGCTAGGATTAATCAAGGCACTTATTAAGGACAAAACGACACCAAAACATATTATAGCCACTTGCCGTAATCCAGAAGAAGCCACAGTAAGTAATTAAAACTGTTTATTCCTGGCTTTTTCTAACAAATAAAATGCACACATTACTTTACCTGAATTTACATTAAGAGGAGGCATTTTTCTTTTCACTGTGTCTTTAATAAATACTAATTCACTAAAAAGATTTAAGTACCGGTGATTAAATTAACACGATGATTCAGTAGAATAAGTCTCTTTGTTATAGCCCCACATTTGCTATTGGTTAGTAACCGTTCTTTACACTTTACTTTTCCGATTCGTATGACGTCATTCAATTCAATATTCATTTTACATTCATATGTACTTGCGTAATGCTTTGCTTATCATTATTTACACTTGTAGTGAACATTTAATTACGTAAATAATTAAGCCAATAATCACAAAATTCTATATTATTTGTATTTAACAGCCTGAGAGTTTATAAAATATGGTGCAATAAATTAGTTGAGGAATAATAATAAACGTTACTTAACTAACTTCACACATAATTTGTAATTTAATTTACTTAATACATAATTCAAGAATATTATAAAACTTTAGAGCAAGTTTAGGGTTTGATTTTTTTAATGATTAATAGAAAGAAAAAGGTAAGGTCGAGGGAATGTCAAAATGAAATATTCAAAGTGTCCATTAAAAGATGGATTAATCAAATATTTGATTCCTCTATTCTCAAACATTTTTTATAAACTTGCTAAATCTCAAATTTATTCAATAGTTAATAAAGAGATTTCCATATATTGTATAATCATGCAGGTTTTTATTTCTCATAAGGTGATTCCATTCTGCTTTGAGTAATTAATCAGAAAATATTTAAATTCTTACGCTAAAAATTTAATTTATATTTTAGAATCGATTTACAAGAATGGATATAACTCACTTAGAATCCATCTACAGTATGGATATAACTCCACTTAGAAATTTTTGTTTTTGTTATTTTGGATAACAATGAAATTGCATTATAAAATTAAAATAATAGCAATTATTTTCTTTTTTTTTAAGGAATTGCAGAATTTGGCTGAAAGTAACAAGAACATTAATATTTTGCAGCTAGGTAAGAAGTTACGTTTAAAGAAATTTTTGTGGCCAATAAAGTTTCTTTTGAGTTTTCAGGTAAACGTAACACTGGTTTGTCCTGAACTTTCATGACTTCTATAGAAACTTAATATAAATGAAAAGGATATTATTATTGATATTATTTGTCTAGAGAAATATCTGAGCCTGCGCTATCTAATGCTTCTCCTGGTCCCCCGTAGCTATCCCCCCCAAAATAGCAACAAGCGGTGTCGGGATCAGATATCTACTTTCAGATTCGATCCACCTAACTAATTAAGATTCACGCTGCCCGAATAGACCGGACGATTGTCTTAAGGGGAAACTAGCGCATGTTTCCATGCAACGATTAAGGTCTAATCAAAACCAATAATGTTAAGTAGTTTTGGAAATACTCCCTTTGAAAAATGTACATAATTGAACTTTTTCATTTTAAAGATCTAGATTTTGTTAATCAATTAACATTTTGTAATATTTTTTAACATTAATTAATATTTTTAATCAAGTTCATTAAGAGAGGTCACTTCAACTTAATGTTTGTGTTACACACACCACTTGTTGACTTATTTTTACATAATATTCATAAGTCAAACTCGGTGGTAGACCCAGCATCGTGAGCAACCCAGCGCCCCCTAGATAGCGAATATGGACTTCAGCGCCATGGTTTTTATTTATTTTTTTTTTGTTCATTACAAAATGCACTTTTCTCAATTTCATTTCTCTCAGATATGCGTAAGATAAGAACTCATTAGAACTCATTTTACGTCTCTCAAAATGTAATCAGTAAAGTTTACACTGAAAATGTGAAGAAATATATGCAGGTTTTTTTTTTCCTTTTCTTTAAGAAGAACGTAAAAAAATAAAATTAATTATAATAATATAATTCTCATTTTTATTTTAGATGTACAGCACTTTGATTCTTTTGGTGAATTTGCCAATAATGTATCAAAAATAGTGAAAGATGAAGGACTTAATGTACTAATCAATAACGCTGGCATTTCACATAAATTTCTACGAATTGGTCTTATAAAACCCGAGCCTATGATTGAAGCTTTTACTGTTAATTGTGTTTCTCCCATAATTATGGCAAAGGTAAAGAAAAATGTAAACCAAAAGATTTAAGGAAAAAAAAGATTATAAAGCTAATTTACTGTTTTATTCAATATTTAAATTATTTTTTCAATACAAAATATGTAATATGTTCGATAGGAAATGCTACCATTTCTGAAGCAAGCTGCAGTAAACAATAATAAACTGCCAATTGGAGTACATAGAGCTGCAATAATTAATATATCGTCTACATTAGGTTCAATTGCTGACAACGTTGAAGGAGGATTTTATCCATATAGGTGTAGCAAAGTATGTATAGTCTTTAATTGAAATGCATTTTTGCTGCACTTTTTTTTTATGATAAATTTGCAAATCTGGATTATTTCATTTGATAAAATTTTATAATACTATGCTTAACTTTTAAAAATGATGTTTTCCATTGGTAGGCTGCATTGAATGCTGCAACTAAATCACTCAGCATAGATATTCAGCCATACAAGATCCTGGCTACCTGTCTTCACCCAGGATGGGTGAAAACTAGAATGGGCGGATCAAAAGCACCTTTGGAAGTGGACGATGCTTGTAAACAAATAATTAGTACTATTAAAAATTTTTCTAGTGAACATAATGGTAGATTTTATACTTACGATGGTAAAGAATTAAATTGGTAAATAGCATTCTTAAAATATAGAATATTTTCATTTTTTATTAATCTCCCTTTATTTTATTTTATTACGATTTTTACTGTTGTAGAATAAATTTTCTCACTACAGTTAGAAAAAGTAATAACATAAATTGTAAAAACAATGACTAATAAATTAAATTCATATATATATATATTATAAGTATTAACGATATATATATATATATATATTTAATTTGTATGTATGACAAAAGAACATCACTTTTTCAATCAAATGAACCACAGTATCACCCTACCATTATCAAAGTTTAGGAGTTTAAAGAGTAAATAAAAACTCTACAACTCTTTACTTCCTCTTTTTCCTTTGCGATTGTGACGGTTTTTCGAAATTGAGTTTTCACCGGAAATACTTGTGAATACGAAAAAACCGGTCTCCTAAATACGAAAAAAAAAATTATTTTAGCGAATGGTCTGTGAATGTGTGTGTAGCATCTCAAAAACGAAAAGTCGCAGGACGTTCAAACTTGGTATTCCGTTTAGGCACTACCACCGCATAAGACATGAAGATTTTGGGCAAAAGATTTCGGTCAACCAGGAGTGTGACTTTACTGTGAATGTTTTCTTTCAGTTTTTCGTGATTTGTCGAAAACGGCTCCAAAAATTTTCTTTAAACTTCGTATACTATCTACCTACATAAATAACAATCACTTTTTTTTTTTTATTGTTTATGGAGGGTTCTGGGAAAACAGTAACGTCGATCTGCTTTTCTGTAGAATACTACTTCAGTATAATACATGGTTTTACCACCTACATAATATTAGTATACATTATAAGTATTGATAGAAATCCAAATTTGAAGAAAATCGTTTAAAGGAAGTACGATTTTACAGAATAGGTTTTCGAGTAATTTTATACACCATTTTATTATATATGTCTATATCGTATATCAAGTACAGGAAGTAATACAATATTTAATAAAGAGAGGTATAAGAAAAGCCTTAGATTTATACGTTTGGATATATAATTTATGAAGTTTTTTTTATATATTTATGCATTAAGTAATAAAAAAAAGTGTTAAAATACTACATTGGTCAGGATGATTTCTCTGAAACGTTTGAACTTCCAGAAATGAAACTATTGACGTTTTCCAGATTTTAATCCTTTACATTGATTTTTTGCCTTTTATAAAAGCAAAAGAATACAAGCTTTTTTTTTTTTTTTCAAAGTACTTAAAACATATATTGCTTTCACTTTGATCATCTGATTAGAACTTCAAGAAAACGAACTGGGTCCCACGATTGTGCGTCTAGGCTATCTGCAATGAGGAAATTGAGTTAAGATGAACATTAAGAATTATAATAATATCATCTTAAATTGGAATGAGGGCAATGTGGTATGAGTTAGATGTAATGAACACGTAGATATATAATAATACTATGTAAATTATCACAGTTTAATTTCTTGATAGTTCTGTTTAAAGCACAATTTATAAAAAGAAGATATATTTTAATATTATTTATTTATTTTCCATTGGAAATAAAAAGATTAGAAATCAATTGAGGGTGGCCGGCGATAATTGTTAATAATATATTAAATAATCTAAATACTGCATTAATTGTGTGGGGATTTTAATGAAAATTTAAAATTGTTTTGCCCAGCTTATAATTTCAGAATAATGTTTTATTTATCAAATTTAAAGAATTTATTGGTTGCATTGAATGCAGAATAAATATTTAATGTTTATACTTTTAATAATAATATTTTATTTATATAAAATTTTCAACTTACAACGATTAAAAAATAAGTAGTATTTATGGGCATGGTGTATAAACTATAATCTGTCTGCTGGAGGTTGAAGAGTGTTTATAGTTTTTTTTAACTGGTAAGATTAATGGCCGTTTCGTTGTATTTTATTTTTTGTTTAATTTTTATTAATTTTGTCTAAAATAAGTTCGTTAATCTTTGAACTTTTATTTTGTATTTGTTTGTCTATTCAATCTCCATCTAAAATATAACTTTTTATTTAAACATATATGTTATAAACAAAACATAGCCAAAGCAATGAAATTTAAACTTTTATTTGAAACGAAGTTATAACTTAATAATCAGCCTCTAGATAGCAGTACAATAATTATGAAGCGAACCAATCAGAAGGTAGAATATTGACTATACAGGCAGTATAGACGTTACGTTTCAGTTTAATGAATGATACGTTGCAGGTCTGAGATGATAAGTTGGTTAAGCATCGGTTGCAGCCATGTCTGGTCGCGGCAAGGGAGGTGAATCAAAAGAAAAAGCTAAGATTAAATCTTCAAGAGTTGGATTGCAGTTTCCCGTCGGCTGTATTCATCGATTACTAAGAAAAGGTAACTATGTTGTACGTATTGGTGCAAAAGCACCTGTTCTCTAAGCAGCTGTGTTGGAGTATTTAGCAGGAGAAGTTTTAGAGTTGGCAGGCGAAGCTGCTCGTTCTAACAAAAAAACTAGAATTATGCCGAGGCATTTACAAATAGCGATTAGGAGTGACGAAGAGTTAAATAAGTTGTTATCCGGAGTAACTATTGCAGAATGTGGTGTGCTTCCAAATATTCATGCTGTACTTCTCCCCAAGAAGGCTGAAAGGCGGTGGTGCTTCCCAGGAATGTCGACTATTAAATGTATATATATTGGAGTCCTAGGCTTTGTGATATTTAAACTGTGTTAATAATTATTTGTTCTATTTTGCATGTAAATAAATATGTTCCTTTGAGAAATAAAGCGAATGCTGTCTCATCAAATATCTTTCTATTTTTGTGATATTTAAACTATGTTAATAAGTATTTGTTCTATTTTGTACGTCAATAAATACGTTCCTTTGAGAAATATATTTAATAAAGCGAATGCTGTATCATCAAATATTTTTCTATCCTTGTTATATCTTTTATTGTATTTATTATGTGGCTGCATCATATAGTATTATTGCAAAAAGAAATTATAGGTTTTCTCTTGGTGAGAGATTCCTGTAGGGTTACCAGATTTTAAAGTTACTTTTTTTTACAATTGCTGGATTATCACTATGTTAAAATTAAATAAATGTCCAAATTAGTTACAAAAATGAAAATATAATTATGCACAAAATTAATAAAGTGGTTGCGTTGGAAAGGCACTCACGCGTTGGTCAAGTGGCTAGCGCACTCGCCTTTCGTGTGAGAGAATTCAGGGTTCGATTCCCGTGAGGGCAAAGTCGGTGATAAAAAGTGGGAAGCTAGTTAGTAGCGCCCCCTAGCTAGCGAAGGCCGGAACTAAACGATGTGAGAACTTACGGCGTGCTTTTACCACACGCCCCCTTATTCAAATCGCCGTCTGGCAAACATTGGCCCTTAATGGGCTGTTGCGCTATAGGGTTTTTAATTTTTACTTTTTTGCTTTGGAAAGGGCGGTAGAACAGAGCGTTCCTTAGCATACTATGACTGCCTAACTCACAGTACTGAGAACTGTTGGAAGTTTTTGGCCGTTCTACAAGTTTTGCTACACAGCGAACAGTCGCAATATGAAATATGTAAAATCCCAGATGTTATTGTGGAACCATCCACACATTCACTAATACATTAATGAAATAAATTTGTATATGTTACTTTAGCTGTTAACGGCCCTTTTCAGCGCCACCGACTTTTCCTACAAAACATCAATTACCATTTGATTAAAAAAAAAAAAATTTTTTAACTTTTTATGAGGATAAATTGGAATCACTGGCCGAGATTAGACTGGATACTGATTTCTTTATCATTTTTATATCTATTTTTACCAATCGTAAGTGTTCATTTGTGCCGTCGATTAGCAAAAGTTCAACGTTTTCACCGCAAAATTTACTTTTTATGTACTGACTGGATTCTAATCTCTTTAATTTAAAAAAAAATCTAACTATCGCTAGTGTTTAATTTGTGTTGTAGATCTGCAAAATTATAAGGTTTCCACTGCACAATTGACGTTTTCATCGAAAAATTATTGTTCGTTTTTCGTATACTGTTGACGGCCCTTTTCAGGGTCACCGATATTTCCTATAAAAAGTCTCCAGAGTTATTTAAAAATTTTCTTTTACCAATCATTTATGCAATAAATCAGATAAATTTCATTATTTGCGCTAAAAGATTATTAATGATAATAATATTGTATCAAGTTGGAGTGCCCACCATTTTTTTTTTTTATATTTTGTACTAATCTCTTCATCTTTCGTTTACGCTGTATTCTTTTTGTCGGTCTAACAAATCTCAGCATTATTGTAAAATTGACAATGTTATTTAGGAAAAAAGATAAATTTTGAAGCAAAGTAGACTGACTGCCAATTATTTTTGAATATTTTTTAAAATTTATTCTTTACCACTCCTACTGCGTAGAGCCTCCCCGGTTTCCAAAGTTCAGATAAAGGACAGGACCGGCGCTCCAAATTATGGGGTGCCACAATAGACCCTCAGGAGTCGCGGTGGCGTAGGCTGAAGAGCCAACCCCTCAGGGAATCTAATCTAATATGCGTATAATTTGCCGATGTAATTCAGCGATATAATTCGCCTGCGTATAATTTGCCGATGTACCAAATTTCTGCATTTGTATAACAAAAACTGACAGAGAATAATGAAAAACTGTGCATCATACTTGAAAACTGGAGGCCGGTTGTAAAACCTACATAACCAGGGTTATTAGGTGCATAAACACCTGCCTTACTAATGGTTAACGGCCCTTTTTTTTTATCGAAACCACTGTCAATTCGAGAAGCAGGCTATCATGAAAAATATCTTTCATGATTCCTTTTGCCAATTCTTTTACAACTTTACTAATTTTTACCAACGCTTTGTGCAACAAATTAGCCAGATTTATTTTTCTGTTTATTGCATTATTAAGAATGTTATTAATGTATCAAGTTAAACCAAGTTGAAAATGTGGCTGGGTCCGCAATGCTGGATAACATCCGGTATTTTATCGGTCTTAGTATGCATATTAGTTTTGTTCCTGACCGGATTCGGATATTCATCCATCGTCAGAGCAAATTCACCAAGTTCGTGTAGAGAGTTCACTTCAACAAAATGTTTCTGTAGACTCACACTTGTTGCTTTTATATATGTGCCACATAGATCTCGCACAAGTTTTCTTCCACTGCAGCTTATTCTGAATAATGGTATGAGTTCCAACACTCGCGACCACTTCTTCAGCTATCAGTTCAACAGTAATACGCATGTTGTCCTGAATTAACGCGTTAATGAGAGATTCGAGGGAGGAACTTGCAACTTTAACCGGTCGTCCACTTCGTTGCTCGTCACAGACACTTACACAGCCACTTTTAAACCTTTGTAAACGTTCGAACGGTGTATCCGTCCACTTTAAACATTCTTTCCTGGATTTCACTACCTTTGATATCCTCTGCAAGTAAAAATCTAATCACTGAGTGTTGTTCTTCCGAGATGCAATGCTCGAGCGGACTTGCCTTTGTTAACTGAATACATTTTAGGTTATGCTTACCAAATACTCTCGAACAGCTGATGAGAAACTAAGTATAAGGATGCCAACTTCACACTCTGAAACTATTGTATTGATTAAACAAACCGTTTCTGAGCTACAGGGATTTGTCTCTTTACTTAGTGAATGATCCTCGTAGCTAGCGATACATAATACGATTGGTCCGCCTTATTCTCTAAGGAGGTAGAATCATGCCACTGGTGGGGGAATACCTTGTAGAACATCTATCCTCCCCTCTAATTTTTTTCAACAAGCTGCTAGGCAGCGTTCGTGACATTTGTCACTCGTGTGGTGAATTCTCCCCCATTTCTTCAATCAAAGAAAATGTATCACCCAAAATAAAAATTGGTTCCAACATTTTTAGTAGCATATTCTTATAGCCACGAAAATTATTTCGGTTTCATTATTACTATTGCAAGTAATTAAAATATTAAATCTGGAGGGGCTTGGTGATGGGGGAGTGGAGTGGAGAAACCTCAGACGTACAAATTGGGAGGAATTCGTTACCAATTTGGGCTGCGCTCTCAATCGCATTGACACTGCGAGGGCGCCGCAGTATCGTTTGGAGCTGGAGCATAGGGTAGAGGAGCTGAATGGCATAGGGTGGTAGGCGCCTTTGAAGACAGCTGCCCCGTCAGCAGACTCCTTTATTGTAGGAATAAAGCAGGGATCTATCCAATTTAAGATCCAAAGTGCGCAAGCTCTTTAATAGGGCGAAGTGCACTGGAGATTGGCAGAGCTGCACACAGGCGCTTACGCCAACAAGGAGATTAGGAAGGCTAAAAGGACCCTAGTTATAGGAAATTTTGTGAGGAGATTAGCTCCCTACCCGTGGCGGTCAGACAGCATAAAGCAATGGCCAAGCATGGCGTTGGAGCAACGCGCTTTCTCCTGCTGGAAACCCATTTTCCGGGGAGCCTGCCACCAGAGGATGGTTCTCAGACAATAGGGCCCAGCCCTAGACTCTAGGCGTTAAGGAAACGGCCATTTCTGCCTTTTTGGCTATAGAAGGCGCGTTTGACAATTCCTCTCATGAGGCGGTTGGTAGTGCCTTAATTAGAAGGGGAGAGCACGACGGCCAGGTGAATGATAGAAATGCTGTCCACAAGAACGGTAGAGACAGTAGTGGGCTCACGGACCATCATCTCCCGCACTACTCGCGGCTGTCCGCAAGCGGGGGTCTTGTCACCCTTAATGTGGAGCCTGGTGGTGGATGAGCTCCTCTGCAAGCTGACGGACCTCGGCATTTCCTGACAGGGATATGCCGATTACGTCGTCATAATTGATAGAGGGAAGTTTGAAGGAACCCTCTATGACATAATACAAAGGGGGTTAGATATTACTAGTCGGTGGTGTGGTTCAGTGGGGTTGAAGATTAATCCAACGAAAACCACTGCGATACCCTTCACTAGGAAAAGAACACGTCCACGCCTGAAAATTATCCGGCTAGCTGGAGAAGAATTGAGGTGGTAAAAGGAGGTTAAGTACCTAAGGGTAACTTTTGATAGTAAACTCCTATGGAAGAAACACATTGTTAGTATGGCCACTGGCGCTCTCATGATATGTAGGAGGATGGCGGGCAAATTCTCAGGATGCCCCCCAAGTATCCTACGGTGGATGTACACCATGATGGTGAGACCGGTCGCCATCTACGGCGCAGTGGCATGGTTTGGGAAGATCAAGGTAGTATTAGTCAAGAGGACTCTTGACAAGGTACAGCGGCTAGCATGCTTATGCATGACGGGGGCCCCACCGCCGGGATTGAGGTTATCCTCAATCTGTCACTTCTGCACCTAGTGGTGGAAACGGCGGCAAAAGGAGCTCTTCTTAGGATCTCTAGGGTAGTGCAGGAGGAGAGGGGATCAGGAAGTGGCCGTCCTCACCTTTGGGCTCCCTTATCTGGCACCTCCCTATAGATGCCATGATTAAGAAATACAGCTTCACTAAAAATTTTTCGTTGAAGCTGGGCACCAAAAGTGGGTGGGGCGAGAGATCCGCTCTGTTGGGCATTATGGAACATGCTATTAAATGGTATACTGATGGGTTTAAGACCCTCGAGGGGACTGGGGCGGGAGTGGTTGTTCCAAGAATCAAGCACTCGGAACACATGGGTACTTTTCCCAGCATCTTCCAGGTGGAGATATACGCTATTGGAAGGTGCATACAATTTAACCTCGATAGGGGAACCAGGAGATTGCAATCCTTTCCAAGCAGCCATTAGAGCATTGAGTGCATCAGTTATCAGCTCTAAAATGGTTGGGAATGCCTAGGTAAACTTAATAACCTAGGCAGGAGGAACAAAGTACCTCTGGTGGGTGCCGGGGCATGGTGACATGGAAGGGGAATGAGATGGCCGACGCCACTGGCAAAGATAGGCGCTACGACCTCGCTCCTAAGACCTTTTTGTGGGTCAGCGACCAGTTTCTGTGGAGGAACTTAGGAAGGAGGAGGAGACGAGGAGATCTCAACTCTGGTACTCCCTCCCGGTTTGCGGCAGGCCAAGATCTGCTTGGGAAATTATAGCCAACGGAGATCGAGAGACCTGCATCGGATTGAGCAAAAACAAAGTTTCGCGTTCTTAGGGGGTTTCCTCACGGGCATTGCCGACTTAAAGAACACCTGGTGAAGCTGGGTTTGGAAAGTGACAGCTCACGCAGATTCTGTGGGAAGCTGGAGGAAACTCCATTACATCTCCTAACAGACTGCGAGGCTGACACTCAGAGAAGATTCCAGAACCTGGGTAGCTACCAGGGCGAGGAGGGGCATATACCCTCTCTAGAGCCTGTCAGGGTATTCGGATTCCTCAGGGATTTCAACCTGATGGAGGCTTTGTAGAACGGATGTTCAGAGAAGGACATCTGTTCGGGTGCTGTGGGCAATAGCCTACGGCACCCAGGGACCATAGCACAATAGATCGAAAAGGGTCGCGGTGCATTGCCCCCCTTCAAAAAAAAAAAAAAAAAAAAAAAAAAAAAAAAAAAATGCATTAAAGGAAATCCTACCAGATTTTATTTGTTGTTTAAACAGTAAGGGATTAAAGTAAAGTACAATGGAATTCCTCTTATGTCTAACACAAAATATATATTTAAAAACGAAAATTAATTATAATTGAGAAAATATTTGAAAATTTAGTTATATAAACTGAAAATCTGAAATTATTTATTTACCATTAGAAAATCTAATTTTATTTCGGTAGTTACTTCAGTTTTTCGTTTTTGAGCTATGCTGTTCACATACACACACACACACAGACCATTTGCTAAAAACCACATTTTGGACTTAGGGGACCTCAAAACGGATATTTCCGGTGAAAACTCGATATCGAAAATTTGACACAATTACAATACTTCCTGTTACTAGGGATCAAGGGAAAGTAAATAATAAAAGTCGCAATTGAAACATGGGCATTATTTTTTTATCATCAGTCAATTATTATAAACATGATTTTACTAATTAAGATTATTGACTAAAAATATGAAGCCAGGAAGTGGATTTGATTGAATCATTCTGATTATTAAATATTCATTCAGCAAAGCAATAATCTTTATTTAAACTGAATAAAAAAAAATAATAATAAATAAAAAAAAGTAATGTACAAAAGTAAATTTTTAATTGATGTTCATAAATATTTCTGTTAAAATACATTTATCATTAAGGGTAAGAAAGAACAATGACAAAACTTCCTATTATGCCATAATGATCATTGTATAAAAAAGTATTATGTACACTCTTATCTTAAATACAGACTTAATCTACAAATAAATGAATTATAAACAATTTCGATTACTGTAAAATATTACCGCTGGAATTTTTTGCTTTTTGTTTTCATAATTTTAAGGCCAAATAAATAAATACAGCTATCTAAAATTTATTAGAATGAATTATAAACATATACATTAAAACTGAAATTAAAAAAAAAAAAAAAAAAAAAATTAAGAAAAATCAGAGGGAAGTTAATTTTAACACTATTTTTTGTTTAAATTTTGAATGTTTACACTATATAAGTATTACAAGTCCATTTTCAAACGCAAAAATGTTTTTATTTAGGCCATAAATAGCCTAGAGTTTTATTCAGTAGCTGCCATTGCTCTTGCCTGAGCTCTAACTCTTTTTTCATATTCAAGTCTATTTTGACTGTAACACAAACAAAATAACAATTATTTTATGAGATAAATATTGTCAAGTTTTATATTTATTATAGAAATTCGTTATTTTTTTTTTTTAAATCTAGATCTTTGGTGAATGAAAGGATAACTAGGGCACCCTCTACGTCCGGGAAACCTCCATTGTTGGAGATCTCTGGAAATTGGAACCCTGATCGCTCACACCAAAAGCGAGAAGCATCTAGCCTCTAGGCTAAGCGGGTACCTTAAACTATTACAATAAATTCAATGAAAATATAATTTAAATTGTTTAATTTAAACAAAATAATATTGATCCAGAAGAATTAAGCAGGGCCACTGGGAATGACCATTAACCACGACTGAAACTTATACAATTTAGGATTTTTTCAAACGTAAAAAATTTTAATTGAATCACAAAAGCGCAAACACATTACTAGCTTTACATTAAATCTTAATGGTCGCTTTACATTAAATATTAATGTTCGCTCATTATCAACTTTATTTAATATTATTTTAGGAAAAAATAAAAGTACTAGGAAAAATCATGTTTTTGAATAAATTTAAATGAGCATAACAGAGATCATAACCCAAACTACGATTTATTAAGTTTAAAAATATTGACAATTGATTAAGTTGAAGGTTTACAAAAAAAACAAAAAAAAACTTAATAATAAATTATTATTGTTATTATAATTATTTCAAATTAAAATTATAAATAAATTAAAAAAAAAAAAAAAGATCTGGTGTGAAACACTCACACAACTTTCTCTACTGCGTTTAAGAATACTGTAAGTGACAAATTTTATAATTAGTAAACCAAATTTAATGAAATCCGTTGGTGTTTTTATGAACAAAATTGCGAAAAAATCTGAATTGGAGTCTTTATTTCTAATTAATTTTTAGATGGTGGAATTGTATAATCAATTAAGATATCATAGATAGCCTGCTTTGTTTTTTTTTTTTTTTTTTGGGTATCGGTCGGTTTCTTGCGTTCGCCCATCATCAGGATATTTTCTCAGAACAGTGTAATAACATACGACTTGCACAGAGCACATTTAGTTGATACATTCTTAGTTGAGTATCAAGAAACGAATCATCTTCTGATTCTTAACGCCCTTTTTTCAACTGCATTATACATATTGGATAATTTTTTTTTTTTTTTAATTAATCACAACATGAAGTCTACTTGAAATTTAAAAAAAAAAAATATTACCAGTATATTGTGTAAGCTTCAGCTTGGGCAGGATCCTTAATATTTGGTTCATTGAGTAGGTCCTGTATACCAAGTAGTATCTGTTTAATTGTAATAGCAGGTCTCCAATCCTTTTCTTCGTCCAACAGTGACAGGCAGACAGTACCTTTAAAAATTAAATTAGAAGTTTATCTATTTGTACTATTATTACAGTTTTCCATTATACGTATTTCACCAAAATTACCTGAAGGGTAAACATTAGGATGAAAAAGTGGAGGTTCAAATTTGCATTTTGGAGGACTGGATGGATAGTCATCTTTAAATATCATCCTTAACTTGTAAGAACCTCCTTCCCAAGGAGTCTAAAAAGATCACATAATTTATTATTGTCTATTTAAAGCTAATCTATTAATTTTTTTGAAAATTTATCATAATATAATAAATATAATTAGGAATATGGCAGTAATATAGATTTGTAAAAATTTAAAAAAAACTTTAAAAAGGCCTCAAGTTATAAATAAATATAAACAATTTTTAAGTTTACAAATAAACCTCCTAGGGGAGAAAGAAAATAATATTAATAACTTCAAAAATTAAAAAAAATTAATTAAATATTCATTAGTTATTTTACAATTCTAAATGCTTACCCCTTTCTTGCCTGGTATCGCACATTCCCAATTCATAAGATTCAAAGAACCATCAGGGCTTCTAGAAGGACGAGCCACAAAACCCTAAATATTAAAAAAAATAATAATCATAATTATTGTTTCTTAATAAAATTCAACATTTTATACAAATTTTGTTCTAGGCATTACCGATTTGGAGAAAAGGCAAAAATAGTCGTTACAAAAAAAAAATTAATACATAAAATAAAGTTTGTCTGAAAAATATTTTAGCTTTTTATTCTATTTACTGAAAATGTATTGCTGTTAAGTTTAAACAAACACACAAAATTCTATGATTTTTATGTAAATCTTAATTTCTGAACCATACTTTATAATATGTTTTAACTTCCTGCAATTAATTGTTATTTCATAAGCCGTTCCCTTTACTAGTATTTCTAAAGACAACTCAGGTTAAACGCTCTGCAAAAACAAGTCGAATAACATTTTTTGTGTCGTTTAAATCTTCAAAAATAGATTATATTGGACTGAAAAAGATTTAAACATGCCCAACACATATAAACATCAGTTCTTCTAAACAATAAAAGGCCTCGAATTTAATAATAATAATAAAAATTAACTTACAAATGGATGGTCCTTCCTCCAACCTTTTCTCTCTTCAGAGAGTCTAGATATTGCAATTCCTGACATTGTCTTTCTGCAAAAAAAAAAATTAATTATCGCTTAATTTTGGAGGCAAAATCTAATTTTTGAAAATGAAGCATCATTTATCAAAAGTTTTTAAAAAAAGTTTCACATTTCAAATTCACTTTTCAAACCTAATTAATAATGATAATAAGCCACCACATAAATAGATATCTAGATATTCATATTCAAAATCTCATTGAGATGTAGTAAAGTAATCCACCTTGTTACAACACAAGCACTTCATTAAGTGTTGAAATTATGTGAAAATAGTTTGTACATATGTTTGGTATTTTGGATATATATTCTGTTTTTTTTTAAATAGTTTTCCACAAAAGGGATTTCGGAGTGCCAATAAAAATGTTTAAATTTATGATACAACTGGAAAAATATAAACCTATCATAAATTCATTAAATTAAATATTATTTGAATGAAATTTAATAATATACCAGCATTTCGGATTCAATTAGAAAAAAAAAAGTATGAATCAACAACACATACCATGAATGCCAGGGTATCCCTGTAAAAAAAAAAAAAACGCTTTCCCATAACAATCAGCGGCTTTTAGAGGAAAGGTAAAAACATCACTTAGAAAATAAAACATTACAAACCGAAAAAGAAATTTATTAGTTTCTTTATAACTCATTACTATTAACTTTATCAGAAAATTAGCTTTAAATGCCCCACAATTTCTATTACAATGTTATCAAACATGCAAAAATGCTTAGGCAAAGCTAACCTAATACATATATAAACTTACGAAACTTGCAATTACGACCTTAGAATTTATTGGCTGAAAAGTATGAATAAGCACTTATGTTCAATGAAAATTGGTATGTAACTTTATAAATTTTTAATTATCTCAAGGTTTTAAATTACTAATAAACATACAATTACCCTACCTCAAACACTACACTCTATGGAAAGACACAAAATGGAGGCAACACGGCAAGAGTGCCTAGAGTAAGAGCTTCAATTTGTTCAATAGACAGGTAAAGAAATAAAAATCTTTGATTTTGTTTCATATTGTTCCAATTGATCTTATCAAAAATGGAAGAAATACATAAAAGAAAAATATAAAAATTGATAGCATACTTTTTTTTGTAGAACACATATATTTAAGGCAGCAAAAAAATAATATATAGATTATATCTTAAAAGACATTTAAATGCGTATTGGAATATAAGTAATTATTTTTGTATTGAAGATTTTATTTAGTCAGGACAATGCTTAGTTAGGTAGACTCGAGCTGATAAATGAGAGCGGTGTTCAGGTTACTTCTCAGCGTTTATACAAAAACAAATTTGAATGAGAGAAAGAATTATAAGGAGCATCCTTTGGTTTACAACTGTAAGAGAAAATATATAACGTCTACCAATTACCGAATATGTTTGCGAACACAACTTAAAAACGAAAAATTGTAAAATATTGAGCTTAAGATTAAATAGTATCATTTAAATGTTTTGATATTAGTAAATTATTTAAACATATATGCTTAATATGGTATCCGATTTACATTATGGTGAGAATCATTTAATCAGAAATGGTTGAAAGTTTTTCCCATATTAACATTTTGAAATATGATATGTTTATTATAGCGATGTTTTTTATTCCTTTGAAAGTTTTTCTTCTCCATAAAAATGAATTTAAGATTTCTGAGTGAGCTAGTCTAGTACACGTTTTATGTAGTACTGTATTGCTCAGTATTTTTTTTTTTTTTTTGAAGACCCAAATTTCAAATAATGGCTTTACAACAGATTCATTTGGATCGCAGTGATTGTAGGTCGTTGAGTCCTACAATTATTCTATTTCTTTATTCTTATTCTATTTCAAAGAACAAAAAACGAATACTCATTTCATGAGTATTTGAAATAACGAGTTATGAAATAAATTATTATTATTATTATTATTAATAATAATAATATTTATTAATAATAATAATATAATTATTATTATTATTAATAAATAAAACATTATTATTTTATTATACTTTTAAATAACTGTTGGAATTATTTAAAATTTTTTTGTTTACTCAGGGGGGACCCCTGAATACATATTTTCAGTGCAAACTCAATTTCGACAATGCGTGGGTTGAGAATCTCTTAATAGGTTGAACAAAAAGTTTTTCTGGCTTTGCTATAACAAAGATACCTTTATTATCTTTAAAATGATTGAATCCATTGCTTCTTTTGTTTCAGTGAATACTCAAGATTTATGGTTTATTTAATTGCAACTTGTAGCCAGATATGGTCATATAATAGAACAACTTTCGGATGGGTGCTCTAGAATTTACAAATTGTACGACCATTTTTTATATTATAAATTTAAATTTAAGATAAGGATTTCATTTGATGACTATCCTTTATATGATTGTAATTCCTTTTATAAAATTGCTATGGATTGTCATGTTAACATTTAGATGAAAGTAATTTATTTTAACATTTAGTTATTGAAAAATTATACCTTTTTGAATATAATAGTCATTCAACAGGTTTTTATATAATTTGAACTTTAGAAGAATCATTATTTACTTGCCTTTCAAAATAATAATGTGTTTTAAATTCCTCTTTCATTGTTATCTGAATTTCCCTAAACAAATCTTTGTTAGGCCTTTTTTTTTTCAGAAAAAAAGATAAACTATCATTTCACATTTGATAACATTTGACGAGCAGCTTTCGGTTTTTGCTCCATGCAGAACTTCTAAATATATTCAGTTCAGCTTCTGAGTAGCGGATTTTTAACAGCATTTTGACTTATCTGTTTCAAACGTTAGATTATATGACAAATTTGGTTATCCTAGCTTAGTTAATTTATCTTTTATGTTTTATTTTTTTTCAATCACATTGTAGGCATCTGCAAAACAGAGAAAAACACAACATTGAAATATTTGGAGCGATCGCAACATTACTCCAACTACACGAGTTTGGAGTATTTATATTAAAATTAATATGAAAATAAAAAAATTAACTTATAAATCCAATAAGAATAATTTATTTATTTCAGACAAGAAATGCAATGACACACAACAATCCTTGTGGAGAAATATAATGATAGAATATTTATTATAACCAAGGAAAAAATTATATACCTTATAGTTATAGATTCCCTACATTGTTTCAAATCGTGCTTAATTCGTTGTAATTAATTTTTATTAAATTCAGACGGCATTTAATGGCTATCATTTTTTTTTTATATATATCATAAATGGTTAACAAGGTCCCTAATTCATTAAATAAATAAAAAAATCACTTAAATACAAAATGATACAAAAAAATTGATTTGTTATTTCTTGAAGTTCATAAATTTTTAAATTAATATTGCAAAAATATTTAGGTTTTTTTTTTAACATAATAACCTTCATTAATAAGGGAACCAAGAATTTGGCATTAATTACATAGTGGACATTTATTGTCAATCTGGCAGCTAATACATACAAATAATAATTAAAATTTCATTTAAAAATTAAAACAAAAATAGTGAAAAAATTAAGCTTTATAAAGTACAATTTATTTAAACAACTAGTGAAATATGTTTTAATCGATTCATTCTATCTAATAATACATACAAAAAATATATATTAATACTAAAATTATTAATAAATGATACAACCAACGAAATTCCCATCAATTGTAAATAGAGTTATTTTTGGCCCTGTGATGGTTAAATTGATTTTATATAAACGAAAAAACAAAGTTTCTTTGTTAGAAATCAATACTCTTTTATTGCTAACAATCCTCGTAACATTTCTTCAGTGCAAACAGATACAGAAGGATTTATTTGATCACTTATATTGTTCAATTATAAATATGCTTGGAGATCGTTCAAATGTCAAGGAGTTTTTATGAGTCAAAATAACGATAGAACCTGGAGAACTGTGGATCGATGGTTTAGTTTTTATAGCGCCAATATGACAAAGCAAGCGGAAGAGATTCAATGCGATTTGTTCATAGTGGGACCTTAAAAGGAACAAGAAAGATTTCAGGCCCAACCGCGTCGTAACCCAGACTCTATAATCGAAGTAATTTTCATGCCAAGCATTTTCGCATATCTCAACAAATAGTACCAAGAAATCTGCAATGTGCAAGTTTAAGATTAGCCTTAAAAATGGGAGAATACAATTTGACAAAGGATGATTGGTGAGATTACATGGAAAGCGAAAAGAAACCAATATCAATCTAGGGTCAATTATTATTATTTGTATATGGGGAGCGAGCAAACCTACGCTATCCAAAGCCCCATATAGCTATTACACGAAAAACAACAATCCGGGTGTAGAACAAATAACAAGACCCGGGCTATCTATATGAGTAGTATCAGATATGGTGAAGAGGAAGAAAATGTTTTTCTCGAACTGGTTGGAAGCTCTTTCAGTTTAGGCTGCCATTTCTTGAATCTTTCCTACTGGTTCTGCTAGAAATGATAATCTGATAGGGGAAGATTTCCATCATTGTGGTGAATTAAAATACTTTTCTCATCAGTATCAGATTTATTGATAATATAATCATCATCATCATTATTATTCTAGTAATTAAGTGAAGCGCGGTTATTATGCTGATAAACCTTAACATATCGTAAGATGCAGGCATCTGTCTAACTTCTTGGCACAGGAGACAGACTGAGCTCTTTATTACACAATGTGTTGCAATTGCCACTCGAGATAATAATGGCCCAAGCTATAGCCTCTTTTCTACTACCCGTTTGTGCTAAGTGCTTCTGCACCAAATCCTCTCTGTTTACTTCTGCTTGGTTACAGGGAAAGTTTTTAACCTCTTCTTTATAGGAGGAACTAATGACTCTTTTATTATATGTGGTAGGGAAGTGTTGCTCATTACCATCCAGAAAACCGAGACTGAGAACCATTACAGTTCAACATAGCAACTCTTTTCCAGGAAGGTGTTACTAATCATTGGGCTTCTATGGCAGTAACATGGTCGATGTGAGTCCTTCTTTTTATAACTAATATGACAGCTTGTAAATCAAAAAAGCACTATCCAGAGACAGATCTTTTCTTTTTCAATTTTCTCGAGGGCCACTGAGATGGCTTCAAGAAAATTGGTGCTGTTACTTCCGTCTAGTGCAGAAAGTTTGATCTGCCGACTGTACACTCCGGCGCCCACATTATTTGCTGCCGATCGAACGGATCTCCATCGGTAGAATGTGGAGCTAACTCTCGCAATGAATGGTCTGTCTCCATAGCAATTGCTTTCATTTCCCAATCCGGAGTGTGTACCTAGTTTCGTATTTAGGTGCACACTTATTCCTTCAAAGGATTATCACACTCCTAAAAACAAAGCCATTTGTGTTTTAACACCTGCTTCATTTTAAGAGACAGTGGCTTATGCGTTTTTAGGGAATGAGCAGTAAGGTCTTGAAACGATAGTTAAGGGCTGAAGGAAGGTCCGAACTTCGTGTTGCTGGTCAGACATGTCTGCACAAAATCAGCTGTTTTTCTTTCTTTTTTTTTTTGGTGTCTCACATAGGATGTAGCTCATTTATTAAACCCGATTAAACTCGTTTATGATTATCTAAAGAGGGAAATCGAGTTGGGACACCAAAAATGAAAAATGGACTGATAATGCATCCATCAATAAAATTAACCAGCATATACCAAAAAGGGTTGATTATTCTTGGACATGACAATTCAGATGGAGAAGATACAATTTACTTATCTTAACTTACATTGTACAAAAACGATTTTTTTTCTTTAGAAATCAAAAAGAGGATTTAACTTTACATCTTAAAAAAAAAATATCCTCTAATTTTTTTAATATTTTAATTTCTCTTACAATTGTAAGATGAAGTATTATCAAATTTAAGTAAACTTAAGAAATATCATTTCATGCAAATTTATTGCAACATATTATTATTAAAAAAAAAGGAAGGTTTTATTGTTTTCTTCAAACCATTCCAACTGTTTAGTAATGAATTTAGAAAAATAAAAGGAAAAACTGGAATTTTCTTTTTTACGACAAAATTAGTTAGTTACCTTTCAAGTTTTGGGGCAGGTTCATTTTATTATGCATGCTTTTAATGACAAACAGACTAAAACAACGTTCAAATGTATGATTATTAGAAAATAAATAAAAAAACAGAAAAAATTGAAAAGAATAAATACGTATATATAAAAAAAATGTAAATAACTCACACGACATTCTTTTATATTGCATTTTACCTAGTTGTAAGGCAAATTTTCTGTAAACTTCGTATTTTTGTTTAAATTTAAAGTCCTTTTATATACATATTGCAATCTTGACTATAATAAGGAGCACTTTTCAAGATAGCTTGAAGTCCCAGGTTCTCTAGAACCTTCGGGAAAAAAAATGTTCAAAAAAAAAATTTCGAACAAATACGATATCAGGTATAGATATTAGAAAACAAACTAATTTTAAAAGAAACTGGTGTGATGACAAAATCTGAAAGAATAACGATTTTAACTGTATGTAGATTTTTAACTAAATTTAACTTCCGAAATATTTTTGTACGCTTATTAATTGTTGTTTTTTTTTTTCTCTACTTGCTTCAATTATTCTGTTTTCTTAGCTTCTGCTAATAATACACATTTGAAACTTGTCTTAATCGATTTATCATTAAAAAGTAGATAAGTGAATCAAATCTTGTAACATCACACATTACTTCAGTCAACTAGTTTTGAAAAAAAAAATTATACATATTTTCGTATACTTTGATCAAAATAAGTGCTATCCTAAATAATAAATTCATAATTCTTGATGAAAAAAGGAAACTTTTGTAAGATTTGAATTTTCAAAATAACTATATATATAAGCAAAACATTATAAATCGATATATTATATACTTAATATAATGGAATAAAATTCTAAAAATCTACACAGTCAACCAGCTAACTTGGAATAAAAAACATTCCGAGCTTATGATTTTTTATATAATTAATTAGTGTTGTAGGCTAATTGGACAATAGCTAATTATGTTGTTTATCAGTCTTAATAATATTGGGTAGAAAATTCATGGTTTAATGGAAAAAATTAAATATTTTAAAACTAAGACAATTCATTGGACACAAAAACCTAAGACACTTCATAAATACATAATAAGATTTTTTTAGGAAGCATAAACATTATAGTAATATAAGTGAATATATTCAGTGAACACAATTTCTGCAAGAAAAATAAATCATTGAATCTACAATTTGTATAATAACAATTTCAACGATTGGTGCAAATTAGCTAATATAATGTTATATAAATCTGAACACATATTTATATTTAGTGTAAATATTTCTAACAGTATAAAATGTAATTACTATTCTAACATAAAATATATTTTGTTTGACAACATATAAGTATATATGTATATATATATTTTTTAGTTGAATTAATCAATATTTCAAGCGAATCTGAACACTTTAATATTGTGTTCAATATTTTTCTAACAGTGCTTTAAATTTTGTGAGCAAATTATTCACCAACAAGTATTAATGTGCTCTTTATAATCCTTATATAACCTTGCATTTGGTGTTCCAGTTTAGGCAAAAATATTGTACTAATTTTATGAGTGCCGTATTTAAAATATCTTCCATTTTTCTTTTTTAAAACAATATACATTAAATAAGAAACAAATGCTCCATGCATCACATTAAATTTGTTTAAGGCTTAATTATATATGATTGTCAATATGGTGATGCTGGAATTTTAAGTTTCAATAACTTTTAAAGCAGCCAAAGCAGCTCCCAAAGCAGCATCGCCTTTACCTTCAAAGATAATTGGAAGTTGATAGAGAGATTTTACTTCTTCCTGCAGAACTTGATTACGAGAAAGTGCTGAGCCAATGCCCAAAATACGCGATATATTATTCTCAATTAGCACTGCTCTAGGCATTATACTGTAATAAAACATATATAAAATACAGTACTTAAGCATTAACCAATTAAGTGGAAAGACACAAAAAGTTGCTACTTACCTGTACAAATTTTTAACAACGCCTGCACAAATAGCTCTGAATACATGGCCTAAACTCAAATTTCCCGGATTAATATTATTAACATATGCAAGTTCATTTGGAGCATGACGTTCACCAAGTAATGTTGGCGATACGTTAAGATTTGATGATTGACACTTACTTGCAGATTGGATCGAACGTTCCCATAAGGTACCTATAAATCATAATAACAGATACAAAGTTAAAATGAACTTATAGAAATTTAATCTAACCTTAATGAGCAGCTGTGAAAACAAAGAATTGTTGGATAAATTTAAGCATCTTTTTTAATTCTCTTGAGTAGAAAGTCATGAAACAATATTATGATTAATTAATCAATGTTAGGCAGAATAAAAGCCTGGGAGTTGTAAACTATATTTGCACATATGAGCAACTTTTTGAACAGTTTCGAAGTTATGATTGTTATTATTAATTAATTATAATTATAGTTTTTTTTATTTCCTCAGAACTGAAATATTTCTGTTTCTTTCCTTCTTGAGAGAGAACGTAATATCTTTTTGAAAAGAGCTTAACATTTTAATACATGAGGCTTGTTTCATGCATACAAGTTAATTATGAATGCTCATTCAGGCGCCTAAACAAAATGAAATTACAATATTGAAATTTCAGAAATCTTTCAATTTCGATTATCAGCACTAAATTTAGTCTTAGGCGGGAGGAAAAACTGGAATACATGTAAACAACTTAAAGAATTCAAGATGAACACTGCAACACTTTATAGAAAAATAGACACAATAAGAAATAGAAAATCACAATTGACCTTTTAGGTTGCTGTGCTTATGGCCTTAAAGCCACTTCCTCCACATACATCTACATCTTAACCACCATACTCAAACATGTTTTAAGTACATTTTTTTTTATGTTTACAAAACCAAAATGATATAGTATTAGTGAAAGTGAAAAAAAAGCAAGGTAAGCTTATTTTGTTTTTATCTGATATTTTATCCGCCGTAGCATGCATATTCATTTTGTTCCTGACAAAATTGGTTCGGATTTTCATCCATAGTCAGAGCAAATTCACTGCAGTGAACTCTCTTACACGAACTTGGTTAATTTGCTCTGACGATGGATGAAACCGGTCAGGAACAAAATGAATATATATGCTACGGCAGATAAAATACCAGATGTTATCCAGCATTGCGGATCCGTCCAATATTCAACCTTCCTTTTTACATTCTCTTACTCCTTAATAAGAGGAAGTATTGTAATCGTGTCAAATTTGCCAAATCGAGTTTTCACCGGAAATATCCGTTTTGAGGTACCCTGATTCCAAAAAAGTGGTTTTTATAAAATGGTCTGTGTGTACGTGTGTGTATGTGTGTGTGTGTGTGTGTGATCAGCATAGCTTAAAAACGAAAAACCGTAGAAAGTCCAAACTTTTTTATTTGTTTTGAAGTTGTTAAATTTAAACTCTATTGTTATAAATCTTGTTTTTTGCAATATCAAATTAAAAAAAAGACACTAACTTACTTTGTAGAAGTGGTGACTCTAATTCAAGAGACTATTATTGCAATATTGTAATAAATGTAGCTAATACATTACCTTCATTTAATGATGCAGCTAAGATTAAAAATATTTAGCAACAATTCCAGTTTTTCTCTGTCCCTCCCAACATGCCACTCTAAAAAACCCATACTTACTAACAAAATTAACCGCGAAAAATAATGAAAAACAACAAATTTTCTCTAAAACAATAGTCTATAATATTTGTTTTTTTTTTTTTAAGATTTTTTAATTAGAAATAAATTCATGAAATTTCTCTCCACTAGGAATAAATCTGATAAGGAAAACCGAAAACATTATCCAAAATTTTCAATTTGATGTCAATTTCAACTTAAGACGGGCTTCTGTAATTAACACTCAGAACCAACTTTCCTGAATGTAAAGAACCTCATTTTAAAAGCAATAATAATAATACAATCTGCATTAAAAAATGATATAAATACAAAATCCGCCTCTTTCACAAATAAGCTCAAATTTCTTCTCAAATTGAATCTCTAATATTGACCTTTTGGAGGGAATATGAATTTGCTAAAAAAAAAAAAAGAAGCCCCCTCCCCAAAAAAATCGAAACACAGAAATAACTGAAAATTTGATAATAATACATGTGTTTTATTCTGATGCAAATATGATGTATTTATAACAAAGTTTTTTAGCACACAACTACTAATAATCATTCTACTAATTACTTATTTTGAAGCTAAAATATGTAATTTTCTGTTTCATGTTTTTTCTGTAACAGATACACTAGAAAATTTTCTTATCCATTCGATAAATAAGTTTGCAACTATTATAAATTAAGATTTGAGTCCATTTTGTTAATAAATTTGGAAAATCAGAAAAAAAAGTTTTGCTAATTTTCTTTAAATAGTAGGCAATATGTAAAAAAAAAATCGAAAAAAGTATCATAAAGATTATATTTCGATAGTAGTTCTTTGTGATAAAATATTTTTGTTTGTATATCATATTCAGTCTTTTGCAAACTTGTTTAGTTTAAGATGTTCTTTGTATAAAATTCAAAACGACACTTTTGTAAAAAATATTTTTTTATCCACTTTTAAAATAAAATCATTATTACTTACTTTGTGGAAGTGGTGATCCTAATTCAACAGACCATTGTTGTAGCATTGTAATGAATGTTGCTAATGCGTTACCTCCATTTAATGATGCAGCTACGGCCAAATATTTGCCATTAAAATATGGCACAAATTCCATTTTTGCTCCTTCTACAATTATAATTGGGGAAATAAATTAGTTCTGTAGGTCTATATAACAAATCTTAAATTAAAATCAGCCAACTAATAACAAACCATCAAGCGATTGAGGATCAAACGAAGGAGCTATAAAAGATAGTTGAGCAGAAGTAGATATATTGAGTACTGCATCATCGTCATGGTGAAGAGCGGACAATACTGAACACTGCAAATCTCCCAAAGCAGAAACTGAAATTAAATTCAATTACAATATATTAAACAATTATTTTTAAGCAAATATTATCAACAAAATATTTACCTCAAATGGAGTCTTTAAAGATTCTAAAATATAAAAAGTATACAAACCTACTGGAGTTCCAGCTGGGATTCCATGCCAAATTTCTGATAGATTTCCAGCGATGTTACCTGATTCTATTACTTTTGGCAACAAACTTACTGGAAATTCAGCCGATTCCAATATCTATATCAAAATATGTAATAAAGAAAACATCAACAAATCTTAATTCATGCTAATATATATTCAAATTTTTTTACTTCATTATTCCATTGTGAAGTGTATGTATCAAAATAACCCCAACTAGCAGCATTTTGTACAGACATAATTGGTTTTTTCAAATTGCATAACATTGCTACTACAAAATCTTGTATAGTACCAGCACAATTGAACTTTTCTAATTTCTCAGGCCTGAAATAAGAAAAGTAGTAAGCAGATCATGGTAGAGCGACGGGGGAGGACAAGTACAAAGCTACCAACCCAGCCAGCTAGAGAATAATATTACAAAATAATGGTGATAGTTTTATATCTGTACATTAGAATTCCAAGTTTAACGGAAATCTTTAAAGTCGTTTTCGAGAGAATTCCAAAAGAATCAAAAACCTATTTTGTAAAACTGCACTTCCGGTTAATCGAAATTTTGAATTCTAACAATACTTTATGTATTAGTATTAAAAAGGTATACAGACCATACATTATACTGATGTGATACTCTAGAGGAAAGATTAACACTGGTGTTCGTCCAAAAATTATTATTCTCAGGAAAATGTCTCGAAAGTGGTAGGTATTAATATTTGCAGATACTATAAGAAGTTTAAGGAAAATCGTAGTGGCCTTTTTCGAGAAAATCGCGAAAAACTGATAAAAAATTCAGTAAAGTCGCACTTCCGGTTCATGAATTTTGCTCAAAACCTTCGTATCAGATGTGATAGTAGTACTCACCAAATTTGAGCTTACTAGGAGTTTTCCTTACGTTTAGATCTGACATTTATTGCAACAAATTTCTGTCGGACACTAAGTGTCGCTAATGTAAACGGTAAGAAATTCGTGTCTAATCTATATAGTTCAAGTGACAGTAACATGTGTCCTATAGATCTATATACGTAGGTGTAAACACTATTACATAAAAGTTCTAACTCGCCTGACAAAAATTGCTTTAGTTGACCGACCGTCTACTTTTTATTATAGCTACATAAGTGTCGGTGCATTTAGTTTGGGTGAGAAATGTGAGTGGGTGAAAATAGAAGTCGAAGAATTAATCGACATGTATCACAACAAACCCGAATTATGGGATATTAAAAGTAAAATATTTAAAACAATAAAGAATTTATATAATTAGCCATTTTATCAATCAATTTACCCGATGCTAAACACCATAAAGTTATTGCATGTCTTTCGCGCAGCACACTAATAGCTGTTCTGAATTTCATGTCTTGCTTGCATACGATAGGCCCATTTTTACTAACTAACTTTTCGAAATGAGATGGTTTCATTATTACAAAATTTTGTGAATTGTGTTGGATCCCGCCAAAATAAGTTCAGACATTAACTGATGGTATACACCGTGTTTTTCACGTCTCAAAATCCACTCTCGAATCCACACAGAACGCTTTTTTTTTCTAATAACCCCAGAATAATTACGCTAGCTGAAATTTTTTTTATTTGAAGCCTTCATCGTCAAATGACCGTCTGACAAATAAATGACAGTAATCTGATTTTTTGCAATGAAAGAAATGTATAGGCTACAAGTAGCAAGTGTAAACTGTTAAAACATTTGTTGCAAGAGACAAAACTTTGACGGTGTCGTACACAATATCCATGCTACAAATATCATGTAATTTCTGTCACAATGTAAACAGTAAACACAACTTACTGTCCGATACTTGACTTAAGTATCTGGATAGAAGTGTCCAGATGTAAACGTACCCTAAGAGAAAGTAATAATCACGCTTGTATCTACGGTCACAGAATATTCAATCAATAATACAATAACGGAATTGTTATAATGTAAATATGGACACAAATGATGAATAATTCATTAGCTAGATGATTTCACCATTCATTTCATTCCATACGCTTGTCAGTTGTTAATTTTATTGTAAGTACTTCTGGACAAAAAGTGAATAGCATAAACATTATCTGGATATCACTGCAATTAATTACTTATGAATATCTTTTCTTCTTCATTTACCAAAATATCTTGAAATTTTATGCAAATTAAATAAAAAAAAAAACTTTCACAATATAAGCAGTTCTCTTTGAGTGATAAAAAAAAAATTATCGTACAAATTTTCACCGGAAATACAAAGATTTCCGTTAGAGTACGAAACAATGATTTTTTTTGTTTGACATGTCAACATCTATGGTTATTAGTGGACTGTCGGCCTCTGGGCAGCATTCTCTCGTTACAGGAAACACTACCCATCACGAAAAGTGAGCTGTAGAGACTTCTAGGAAGAGTAAATTAAGGGCAGGCCGCCTGGGAATCCAAAACGCTGTTCTGGAACAGCCAATTCTTTCCCTGAAATATATGAATTTGAATAATGGTGTTCCGTTCCCTTGAGAGGACTTATGATTTTGGCACACTACCCTAACAATACTGACTAAACTACACTTACACTTATTCTAACATCCCAACACTCAAACAACATCATACTTAATCACATTACACATTCTAATACCCCCAATAACTCACAACTCAGTCAAATTCTAGCTCTCCACCACAATCGATCACACCACTTACACAATTATACTTTATAGGCGATTATCTACAACGTCCTAACACAGACACCCAAGGAAGCCGCAAAAATCATTAGGTCGCAGTGGATTTGGCTTTATAAAACTCTTTCTATTCATTTAATCTAATAGTTAATGTGTGTAGAGATTACTCATCAACGAAAAACCTAAATTTTCTTTCAAAACTTTCTGTTTTAAGTGGAAATCTATTAGTATCTGCAATAAATCCAACAGGAAAATTACCAAACAGATTTAGCACTTAATGAAAGTGGTGATACTTTTAGTTTTTGGGTTTTTCTCGAAACATTCTCCTGTGAACATAGATTAAACTTTCCTCTAAAGTGCTATTCATTATACTGTTTGGTTCCAATTCCTATGTAATACTATGTGAAATATTAGTAAAATTCGTGAGGTTCGGCGAATAGTTAAAACAGGAGAAATTATTGATTTTGATTTCAAGACTTTGAAAAAGATCGAAGATAGTATATGTTCTAGAAAAAAGAAAAAGATCTTTATGAAAAGATAATTTATCGAAACGTTAGCAGAAATTCATTTCATTTTGTACTTCTATGAGGACCTCTCAAATTTTAATAATATAAACTCTTATCGGTCGATAAATTAAACATTATTAAAGAAAATTTAATGTGTTGAAAAATTTTTAAGTTTAATGAAAACTTTTTTGCTGCAATAATGAGATGCAGAAAAAGAAAAATTCTTAGCATTCACGCCAATTTTATCCCTTACGAAGACTGGAACTGGTTTCCTTTAAACTTTTAATGTTTACTATCACGCGAAAAAGAACTATATTTTACAAATATTCTCATGTATGGTTCATTCTAATATAAACATTGAATACGATGAAATGTGTTGTGAAAATTCAGAGGTTTTAAGAAAATTTGTCAATTAGAATAAAGACTCTATGAGTACTTTTTAACTCAAATTTTCTTAATATTAAACTTTCGTTAAAATAAATAAATAATACATAAATCAATGTAAACAATATAATGACCTACATATATTTCTAACGAATATATATTTTTTTTATAATATTCACCGATTTTTTGCAAGCCAAAATAATGTAGTACATCCATAACCAGAACAAGCTCTCAAATGAGATTGGGGCTTAGGAAGTGCCGCTAAAAATTCTGGATCACATCTGTTATCTTGCCAAGTATATAATGATGAAACTTTTTCCGGATTCACATCAAATCTTGATGAATCATTATCAGATTTTTGCCAAGGTTGACCATCATCATATTGGTTATCGCTATTTAAATAACTCCATAACATAACCCCATGCATTTGTCCACACACACCAATGCAAGTTACCTAGAATATTTGTATCAAATTTAATATTAATACCTTAAAAAAAGAAGTTAATAAATTAGTTTAGCAAATTTTTCTTAAAATAGAAAAAGAAATAGAAATTTATTAAAAAGCGATTAACAACCAAACTTTTACATCCATTTTTACTTCTTTTTTTTATACCTGTTTTAAAATATCTTTTGGCAAACGAGAAACGCATACATGAAGAGCCGAACAAATTTTCGGTGGATTCTGTTTATTTCCTTCACATCCTAATTCACTTGGAACATTAGCTTGGGTATCTTTTGCCTGACAGGCAACAACTCTTTTTTGTTTTGGGCAATATATACACACTTTGACAGATGTAGTTCCTAAGTCTATGCCTAAGATCATCTCGATTTTAAATGGTTGTGCCTAAAAAAACAAATAAATAGCAATGTATCTTTAAAAAGAAGTTTTAGATTTTATATCAGACTACCATTTTTTCCAATATAAAGCTTCATTACTATAGTCACTGATCATAAACTGTTTAAAAAACCATCTTAAATTTTTAGCATCAATTATTAATTTAGGTGGGGATAAAATTATCCTAAATTACCAACTTTAGCGATGGTTCCAGAATAGATTTTAGGTAAAGTTCATTAAATAAACCAAATAAAATGAAACAAGTAGAAATAAATTCGTGTTTGTTAATATATTAATTTAATTATGAGTTGAATAAGTGTAACACTTACTTAATTCTGAACTGTTAGAAATGAAACATTCTATATTTAAAAAAAAAACTCTGGCCTCAGATAAGATTTTATCAACTCAACATTAAGTTAATATTGAATTTCTAAACAATAAGACAGAAATAGCAAAATAGAGATAACATAGAAGGCAAAACCCAATGAAATAAGAAAGAAAAATCCCATTAACATAATAATTAAAAAAAAAAAAAATTGAATTAATTCTTACTTTAAAATTTGATTGAAGATAAGGATGATTGGAGTGCTTTAAAATGTATAATCATTTCATGCTACCATAAAACAAAAATTAAGAAAAATAAGCAAAGTTTGCAAATTCCTTGCCTAAGGTGCTAAACGTTTTAATGCTTTGGAATGACTGAAAGATGAGATTGACAGAGAAATATACTGCAAGTAGAACATGATTTTAAGTGAGAAACTTACAATTATAAGCGGTGCTCAAGGGTTGTAGAAATAAGTACTTATAGAACTTCTGATCCTTAATTAATTAAACATTTTTACATAATTTTTTAAACATTATCAAGATAAAAACTTTAAAATTAACAATGTATTTAAAAAGTAGTGGTATCTTCAGAAGTGGAATTATTGGATCTGTTAGCGAATTGGAGCAAACTTGAATTGCATCCAATATTTTAATTTGCTTTGAATATCTAACGTCATGTAGATTAATTTTATATGACGTAAGCAAATTCAACATTACTCAATATAACATCAAACGATATTCACTTTAGATATTGGAATTTTCGGTACTTATTAGTCATATGAATAAAATAAATTTATTCATTTAACAGTCTATCTTGAAAAATATTCCTCAATAAGCTACATTCTTTATTTGTAATTTCTACGAAAATAAGGTATTACTTTTATCATAATTCCAAACACGAAACCATTTTTATTTTTTGGCTTTAATTTTGCTGGTTTTAAATTTTTTCTAAAATAAACTCATTAATCTTCATAAACATTATGAATACAAATGATCTCTTATGATACATTATTAATGGTAGCGTAATAGAGATAAATAAAAAAAGGCAGAATACTTCATAATGAATTCAATGAGCTATCACTGGAAGAATTCTTAGAATTATAATGAAGTTATTCAAGAACGGTGTTCAAATGTCAACATTCAAATAACTTCATTGGAAAAATTTTTAGAATTTCATTATTTAATACGTTATGATGGCCTTAATAATTTAATATAGCTTATAAAGTGAGCTATTTTTCCTTTAAGTTGAAGTCCACCAGAGTGAGACCAAAATCTGACACTCGCAGTTTTGTGTGCTGATATTCGTTACTTGGTGATTAAAAAAGTCGATTTGTCATTCTACTGCTAGTAATAACATTTATAGGTTTAATATTTTCAAAAGGCTTGTTATTTAAACTAGAACTCTGTAAATTGACTTTTAGGAAAATTTCAGAATTATTTAAAAAAAATGTAGAAAAATATATTATCATAAACTAATAATCCCTAGATGTGTTTCAAATGACATTTTTGACACCATGTCTTATTATTTATCATTCAAATCATTAGAAATACTTTGTATGTCCTCATTTAGGGGCGTGTCTAAATTAAACTAGAATATGGGTACATTATTAGGTTTCATGTATGTATACTATATTTTTAAAAAATATATCTAGCACTACTAAAAAACAAAAGAAAGGAAAATTGCCGGATTGTCAAATTTCGTGGCAATGCAGTAAAAAACAAAAAAACAAAACAAATGGAATTCATTTATTTTATAAATTACCACAATGATAACAGGCACTCAAAAATTCTACCAAAGCAATTTTGTACAAGCTCAGAAATTGGAAAAAAAAAAGACCTAAATTACAAACCCTCACTCAGAAAAGCTGGGAGAATAAAAAACTGAAAATTATCGGCAGTATGTACCCAGCCAAGTAAAAATAATATCTATCTATAAACACCAAAAAAATATTTATTACCTTGTAAGGTTAAATAGAATTACAACTACAGTTCTATTAGTTAATAATAAAAAAATGGCAAAACACACGAGTTGCTGGTAGTTATTTTGTTTATTTTACTTCTAAAACTAAATTCTATAATAATAATTAAAAATATTATTTGTTTCTGCTAAATAAATTCTTATAACAGAAAATTTTCAACATATATAAAAAAAAAATCTAGATCTATATAAATTTTAAAAAATTAAAATATTAGTTAAATCTAATTAGGCATTATTTTCATTTATAAAAAAAAAATCACATGTTTTTTCTTTTTAAGGTTGGCAATACGAGTAAGTCTGAGTTTCAGTGGTAGCCATCTTGCAGCGTTGATTTGGAGCAGGAAGCGTTGTCTGCAAATTTCGTTATAAGCGTTTGCCTCCTGAGCAGTTTCATATTTTTTTTCTGAAGTTAAACTAATTTATAAATATGGTTGATAAAGTGGATATGAGTTTAGATGATATTATCAAGCAAAACAAGCAATTCAAATTCCCAAGAAGAGGTCGTGGTGGACAGAGAGGAGGAAATAATTTACCACGACGAGGGAGTCGTACTAGAGGAGGAGGAGGAGTAGGTGGAGGACCACAGCGAAGAAGAAATAATTTTGGAAATTTAAGATCTACTCCGTATCAAAGGGTAATGAAAATATGTATATCCATTTTATAATAGAAAAAAGTTGTAAATATGTTGAACGTGTACTAGGTAGCTGATTGTCTTTTGTAAGAAAAATTTTTATAATAGTTGTTTCAAATCCGTATCTTAAATGGCAAATGAATTTTTTTCTATGAAATCCATATTGTATAGAGTAAAAACTTATTTTTTTTTTAAACTTACATTTTTTTAAACAGCCAAATTGGGCAGGATAAGTAATCCTTAGAATACAAGTTTTGATATTGGCGGATCTTACGATAGTCTTTTTTTACATCTACACTTAGAAGTGCTTCTATTCAACCATCTTTGTTAAAAAAAAAAGTAACACTGAAATGAAGAAGAATAGTACAGCCCGCAATGTGATATTAAAACATGATGTAACAGTATCGTTTAATTCGCTCAGGGAATTCTTAGTGTTCTGGCAATAATGTACGCTGATTGTCAAGATTGTTCAACCTTTTGATTCTGCTTTCTCAGAACTCCCTCCCCACATGGTTTTCCATCTACTAAATCTACTTTGTTTGGATCTTAACAGAGCTAACCTTTTTACATCTAATCTTTAATCAAAACATATTGCATAAAGTTTGGTTAGTTTAATGTTTTTCCTGGAACGACAAAGTCTCATAGGTTTTTTTTTCTACCAAGATGTTGAGAAGTTGATGAAGATCTATCAAATAAAAGATGTGATTTGTACTATTGAAGCGACCAAAATGAAGAATCTTTTCCAGAATTAAGTTTGTTGTACTATTGAAGCGGCCAAAATGAAGAATCCTTTCCAGACTTAAGTTGAAGTTATGAATATCACTTTATGAATAATGGTTTCCCCGCGAGTATTATTAATGAGTAATGATTACCCAGGTTTCTAGAAAAACATAATTGTTGCCCTTGAAAATAGTTAACATTCTAATGGATTTGTACCGTTTGGGTATTGGATATCAGTTTTTGGTAAAGCGGGAAATGATGGTTGTTTCGGCAGAAGGTAAAAACTTTCAAGATTTATTGGAACAACTAGCAAATTAAACAAAAATCAAAAGGAAGATTCAAGACCACTTTTGGAAACAAAATGAAGAATGTTTAATTCGTTGGTATTGTGTGGTTCCGAAAACCATTATGTTGTCCAGCTGTCAAAGAAGATGAAATAGTGTGTAAAACATCTTATGGATATAAGCACTGTGGATAAGAAGATGGAGTTACCTGGTACCAGTGGCTACTGCGAATGCTGGTAATCAAACGTAAGGGTATTGTTTGCTGTCTTGCTGTGCCAAAAAAAAAATCTGTGTGATCTTCATGAATGTAGTTCAGGCAAAACTTTCCGATGATAAATTTGAAGAAAGACATATTTGACATAATTGATGAAAAAGGAACGTTTTAAAGAAAATTATAATTTCATTTCTGGACTGGGAATTTCTTCCATTTGTTAAAATTAATCTTAATGAATTCACTATTGTGGCAGCCTTCCAGTTGTGTGAAGCGCTACCTACACTCCTATCAATAGGTAAGACTATTCATTACATATTCGAATTTGTTGCATAATTTCATTTTATATATATATATTTTTAATAATATTTCTGATATCACATTCTTGATGGATTTAATAGAGTTTACAGACTTCAGAATTATATGTTAGGTAATATGTTTGTTTTTTAGGGAAATTTGGAACCACTGTCGAATGGATATTTAACAAATTCAGTTAGTTAAGCAACTCTCAACACTTTCTTAACAGAAGCTATACATATGAATAGTGTCAGCTTTTGATTCATTGTTAGGAATTGAACTTGCAGAAATGAAATCAATTCAAATGTGTTCTTACAAAGATGGGTTTTGTGGAATTAGTTGATTTTTTTTTTTACGATTCATCTATAGCTAGAAATTTCTAATTTTTTTTTTTTTTTTTTTAATACAGCCCTAATACAAAGGGGATTCACTTATAATATTGTTATCTGTTATCTGTGTTAACACAGTAACCACATTGGCGCGTAGTTATCATGAGCAGATATCCATTCACTGTGATTTTTAGACTAATAAAGGTATTTATTTGCTTTTTTGAAGGGTGGAAAGTATAAATTTAATTTAGAGCCTTCTCATTTGTTTAAATGGCCTTTGCTGGTGTAATTTTACTTCGTTTCTCTACTAATTTCCAAAACTTTTGACCAATATGCTGTAGATCACGATTTTATTTTACTTAACTTCTTGGTAAAAGAGAAAGTTTTACTTTGTATTGCAGATTTTCGTGAAAAAGTGATTTATAGAAATGGACTATTGCAAACTTAAAAAAAAAGTAGTAATTTAGTAATCCGAACATTTAAATTTATATGCTAAATACATGAATTTCCGTAACTGATAATTGACATATTTCCGGGCAAATTGATTTTATGTGGTTCCGAGAACTGAGACATATTTTCTTAAAAATGCATCCCATTTCGATTTAAACGATATCTCCATCTATGTAGCATTGACGACAAATATGTCTTAAAATTCTATTTTTGAAGAAAATTTGTCAGTTTCTTTTTTTTAGAAGACTTTGATTTTTTTTTTTGGCGTCAACACCTGAGGAATTGGTGTTCCGAGCTTCTCAGAGCATTGTCAATTCCAGGTAGTGTTCTCATCACAGACAACACTGAATATCATGGACCCTTGAAGAGGCTCTTTAAGCGAGAACATCTGAGGGCAGCTCTGCTGGATTCAAACTGGGATTTTGAGTTCCAAATCCACTGCGCTACCTCGATCTAATACCGTCCCACTTATCATTATTTTGTACAGAATTAGTTCGCAATAGATGGAAGTGGACTATAGCTCTTTCACGAACTTGACCTGGGGGTTAAGCTTACAACTCGAATAACATATCCCTAATTCTCTTCCGGAATGTGCAGAGGTATTTGACCTATAAAACTGCTCGGGTTTACTTAGCTAAAAGTAATCTCCAGCAGTTTTTAACAAGAGTTGGTTTTTTGCACTATAGCTCTTTCACGAACTTGACCTGAGGGTTAAGCTTACAACTCGAATAACATATCCCTAGTTGTCTTCCGGGATGTGCAGAGGTATTTAACCTATACAACTGCTCGGGTTTACTTAGCTAAAAAAAGTAATCTGCAGTTTTTAACAAGAGTTGGTTTTTGGAGAGGTCGTTCAGATATAGAAGTTGCAATTTTAATAGCAAAGTAGCTAAGTTTTACGTTATATTGCTGACTGAGAAATAAGTTCTTGAGCGCAGCGCTATAGACAAAAATTAATATAATTTTTTATTTACAATTTATTTTATGTAATTGTAGTTTTGTCTATCTTTTTAGTGGGCTTTCCAATTATATATATTTCTAGAAGATATGTGAAGGCTAAAAAATTGAAATCTATTTCTTTAACTAATCACTGTACAAACTTGACTTACACCTGAATATTCGTGTGCTTTTTTTAGAGATAGCAATACATAATATCATAATACCCACTCATTCTTAGATATTAGTAGAAGCATGCTGGTAAATAATCTGGGAGGGACATTTCCATTCTAGCAAAATAAATTCATTGAATGGTTGGGTTTTTTCAACGTTGGGAATTTCAGAGATTTTTGTGATACCCTGCTTCATTTTCTGGTTGTCATAAAAATCTGAAATAAAAACAGAAAATTGGTACTACAATCTGGAATATGATTCACACAAAAAAATCGAATACCATCACCGGAACAAACAGAAATTCAAACCATGCTACAAAAATGAAACATCATGTTATCAAGAAATTTTTTTTTTTTTTCACATTGGTCTGTATTGTTTTTAAAGGTGCTCTAAAGTTCCTATGTATGGCTTCTTCATTATTGTATTGTAATATTGGTAATTAAAGTTAGAAAAATAGTCTTTTCCTTTCAGTATAAACTGCATTTTCCTTAAATTTGTATAAGTGTTTATAGATATTGTTCCCCCTTATGATTGAAGACATTTTCAGGATCTCATATCTTGATTGATTATAAATTGGTTTTTCTCATATTTGGTAATTTGCTTTAGTTGCTATCAATTTCTCTCTTTTAATTAGAATTACATATATGTGTAGATTTCCTATATGATAGTTTTTGAGGTTGTAAGTTCTATATTGCTTGCTGAAGTGTTGTTTTTGTTTGCTATGTAGAGCCCACCTAATATATGGATTATCCAGTGAGATTTGTTAGTGGAAAGAATATTAAAGAGGATAGAGATCCAATTTTGCCGATTTCTGTAAAAAAAAAAAAAAAATTATAATTATTTTTTTACTTAAATTTTAGGGAGGTGACATTAATGGACGCTGGCAACATGATATGTTCGTTGATTCATTTGGTCGTCGGGGCCTTATGTCTAATGCAGGAGGCCCAGCTAAATTGTTAGTTTCAAATTTAGATTTCGGTGTATCAAATACTGATATCCAGGTAAAGGGATTGCATTTTTAAATTGATTCGAAATTTTTTAGGGTATTTAATATTTTTGTTTGTTTTATTTTATAAACTTTCGAATATAAATTTTAGGAACTTTTCACGGAATTTGGCCCTCTGAAATCGGCCACAGTTCATTATGATAAATCTGGACGTTCTTTAGGGACAGCTGATGTTGTCTATGATAGAAGAGCAGATGCAATCAAAGCACTGAAACAGTATAATGGGGTACCTTTAGATGGTAAGCATTGAAAGAGCAGGAACTTGGAAACATTATTACATTATCATGCACGTTGTATTTATTTATTTTTGTATTAGGTCGTCCTATGAATATCCAATTGGCAACATCAGACATTAGTGGTTTAGGAAGATTAGGGGGAGCTGGAGGATTGGGAGCTAGACGGAATACCTTGAGACAAACTGGAAATAGATCCAATAGAGGTAATCATCTAATTCTTTTTCATTAATAACATTTGTACTTATTCTTTTTGCTATAAGAGGAAGTATGCGATCGAATAAGATTTCATAAATTGAGTTTTTAACTAAATATCTTTAAAGAAGGCAATTAAGAGACCACGGGCATCAAACCTTGAATTCTCGCACCACAAGCGAGTTTGATATAGCCACTACGCCTATATATACTCAAAAAATAGATTTAGATCTTTATTACGTTATATATGATCTTTCTAGAATTTGTCTGTAGGAAAATATGTGTCAAACTTCAGTCATATCTGTCAGAAACGATACTGATAGTTTCTGGTGTGGAAGTTTTTGTATTACCTGTTATTGTTTTAATTTTAATCTGAATTTTTAAGTTATTTTAATTATAAAAACTAATTTTAAAAACGTTACATATATAAAAGCTCATTTGCAAAAAAAAACATGAAGCATACATTCTTTTTGTCAATTTAATAATATTAAATTTTACAGGTAGAGGCGGCTTTAGAAGAGGTGCAAGCGGCCGAGGAGGAGGTGGTGGTCGAGCAAAACCACCGACTGCTGAACAGCTGGATGCAGAATTGGATGCTTATGTAAATAAAGTTAAATGAATTTATTGTACAATGACTGAATTCAAAAGAAAGAAAGAAAAAAAAAAAACCTAAAGATTAAGGATTAGAAATTCTAAAAATTGAAAGATTTGTATTCTGAGATATCTTCATTATTGAGTGAAACGCTGAGATTCAGTTTACTCTGAAATCTGTTTTTTTTTTTAACTTTAAGAAGCATTTTTGCATAATTTAATGTATTTACTGTATATAATAATACATTAAGTTCTTTTTTTTTTAATTATCATACTAAGTGATTGTTTTAATGACGTTTTGATGAATTAGTTTTTTAATATACTATTATTAAAATAATGTGAACAATTTATATTAAGTCTAATGTTTTTTTTTTTATTAAGTGTCAATTTAAATCATTAAACAAAACATTAGTAATTGTAAATTATTAACTGTATATATCAATATATTATAAGTCTCCAGAAAAAATTAAAATAAAATATATATGAGTCATAAAATTACCAATTTCTTGGGAAATGAATTTATATAAATAAAAGATTGATTGCATTTTTTTAAATTTCTATTTTTCCTTGTTTGATTTTTAACATATTTTATACAGAGTTGTTTAATAAACTCAGTTAAAAAAAGAAATCTGGCAACACATTATAACTTTTCCTATTTGCAGATGATTGTTATAATTGTCATAACTTCTTTGTATATTGGTTAGTTGCCTTCAATATTATATGTTGCTAGAACTACTACATGTTTTAATGGAATGACACTTTAGAAGGGGTCCCAGCTCCCCCGAAAACCTGCGTGAAATAATCTTTTTTTAAGGAAAAGTATCATGACGAAAATGGGAAGTTAGTATACAAAGTATACCTAGCATTGTTATCAAGAAAATCACTGTATTTTCAGTGGATATCGGTGTATTTCTAAAAAAATTGTCTTAAATATTTTTTTTTCAAACTCTGAATTTTAGCGACATATTTAATTCTCATTAAAGTATTTAATTGGCAGAAACGTTCTTTACTTCGAACCACTTAAAAGCAGTAAAAGGAAGCAACCGGTTAAGTGAATAATGAATGACGATATCTTTAAAAAAAAAAAATTAATGTTCAGATTTTATTTAGCTAATTATTTTTATAGGTAAACAGAAACATAATTATTAAGTAAAATTATTTGTAAAAGAAGGATGCCTGGCTATTAATGTAGCGAATTGATACATTTTGTTGTTCTGCTGAAATAATGTTATAACAAAAAAAAATCTGGGTGAAACACACGACTTTTTCTTGTTTTCATATTTTCTTTAAACTTGGAATTTTTACTAAACATGAAGGACGTGATGGACAAATAAAGGTTTTAGGACAAATCAGATGACTGAATATATCTGCATAGCATACCGCATAACTACGCTGCACCCAGAAATATTATTGTGAATTTTAGGACGCTTGAGCTTCCCTAGATTATATCTGAAGTCAGTTTTTCCGGAAAAATGTTAAAAAAATTCTAACGGTATGTGTCTCATGACAGTTACACATAAGACGTAAGAAGAATATGTTTTTCAACAACCCCAAAATTTTCCCCCTCCTCCGTGATATGAGAAAACATTCGTTCGCTTTTTCATATGAGAAACGTCCCTTTTTTCCGAATAGGTGCCTCCCAAAAAACGTATTCTACGTTATAAAAGTGATATAACTTCGCCATCATAATAGAAGTTTTAAAAATCAGCCAGAAGTATGAAAGTTGTAGCCATTTTTTGAAAAGCTTCAAAAACTAAGAAAAAAATTCAACACTGTATAGTCCGCAAATCCGGTTGACCGATTTATTCAAAGTTGTAATTGTAGCAATGCTATAAATGTACACTATTATTAAGGTGATAAAATCATCCATTGCATTAAGATGGCAGTTTTTAACTTTTCCATTTGCATTTAGCTATAATTTCAATAAATAATCTGAACATTCATTAGTGAACGAACATAAATGATTGGGAAGAAAAGAATTGTGAAAGATAGAGATGTTAAATAAATTGAATACTGCGAGAAGGTTTTAAATAATAGGGTGACAGGATATAACAGTAAGTAGCATTGGTGAACCGTTTAAAAAATACGAATTAGTTCTAATTCTCTTTGCAAAACCCCAGTTTAACAGTTGGTTAAAAAAATAACCAAAATTCTTGTCTTTCTAGAATATCAGTCAATAATTAGGGATTCGGGTCAATAAATATTATTTATTCAAACCGTATTCAAAAGTTTTACAATTGTTTCAAACTAGTAGCAGATTACACAAAGAACTTCATAAATAAATCACAACTATGTAAATTGTAGCAAGAGAAAGTGGGGTGGAGAGTTTCAAATCAGATATTTTAGTTTTGGCTAATGTAAAATTATTTATTGTCTTACATAGAATGAGAGGATGTAGCTGCGTACAAGAAAGAGTCTGAATCGCGCAATAGACGTGTAAGGGAGATTGCCCAAAATGTGCTACTAGTTGGAAACAGTTGTAAAACTTTTGAATACGGTTGGAATAAATAATATTTATTGACTGATTTTCCGTCAACCGTCAAACTGGTGTTTTGCAAAGAGAATTAGAACCAATTCGTATTTTTTAAACGGTTCACTAATACTACTTACTGTTTTATCCTGTCTCCGTATTATTCAAACCTTCTCGCATTAATCAGACTATTTCCCATCTCTATCTTAAACAATTTTATTCTTCACAATCATTTATGTTCGTTCACTAATGAATGTTTAGATTATTTATTGAAACTTAGCACATTTTGGACACTCTCCTTTACTCGGCTATTGCACGATTCAGACTCAAATGTATTGACTTTTTGGTTTTACGCTAGCCAAAACTAAAATATCTATTATTTTATTTTGGTAATATGTTAATTTTGTTTTATTTCACTAGTCTTTTTAAATTTATTTGAATTGTGTATAATGTTTATATAAACCAAACTCTGGCAGACGGATTTATCCATTGCTATTATAATATAAAACCATGTCTGCGTAATTTTTTCTGTTTAAACAAATATTATTTATTACTACTACATGGTTTATTTAGGATTATTCATTTATTGGTGTATCATCTAGTTACAAATTTCCCATATTGATTGGGAAAAATTGATTTTCTTCAATTCGGAATTTCGACCACACATTCAATTCTTATTAATATTATATATTTAGATGGAATCGTACAATATACTGAAATTGTATATTAGAGGAAAAGGTTAATGTCACCACCCAGAACGGCCCTTAAATGAATTTTACCGGAAAAATTTTTAAAGTAGCTCAATAAAAGTTGTAGCTCATTATATGATTAGTTGATATATCACGTTTAAACGAAATCTTGGAGCCATTTTCAAAAATCGGACGACCGATTATCGTGTTCACTAGTAGAACATAAATGAAATACAAAGTTTTAACTTTCTGTGAGCTTTCAGTTGTGTTGACACCTCTATCCCCACACAAAGATGCCAGTTTCTAGAGAACATTAATTTTGTGGACTTAGGGGTCCTCAAAACGTATTTCCGATGAAAACTCAATATTGAAGGCTGTGCAGATCGCAATACTTACCCTTATAGCAAAAAAAAAATGCCTATCTGCCCTATATGCTTCGAAATGTTAAGTGCAAAACTGAATAGAAAAAGGTTGATAACAGGCTTGTTTCAAATTTTCAACCTGAGTATTTTTTTACTTTCAGATATAAGAATTTAGAAACTAATTGCCTTTGAGAATTACAAGGAAGTCTCTAAGTTTAATAAATTTTATAATAAGATGAGGGAATAGTAATATTATTAATACATTATTTTACTTACAATCTGTTATCCTGGAAAAACTATTTATTTGGTTTTATATGTACACAATTGCTAGAAAAACAGAGCTCACAACCAGTAATCAATCTTTTTTTTTTTTAAATAAGAAATGAAATTAAAATAAATAGCTCTGAACTCTCTTAATCTACTAATACATTAGTTCATTCCGATTTATTTTTTTTTTTTATTAAAAAAAGAAAAAGAATAAATATTAAATTGTTTATATGTAATAAATAACTGTAATAAATGATACAAGATGAATATGCTTACTTGATGACATTTCATAATAATCTTGAAATTCATTAATAAGGAAATAAAACATATTCTCACCATTTCAATAATCCACTTTATATTACACAATGAAAATAATGCTCAATAATTTATTTACACAAATATTTAATAAATATTTAACTTAATTTAAGTATATCTTGGAACAAACCTTATTTCAATTACTGGCTTTTTTTTTTTTAATTTTTTAAAATAAATTTTGTGTAAATAAATAAATTTGACATATATAAATAAAACTTTCTTCTGCACATATTTACATTAAGTATAATCTAAATATCATTTACAATTTTAGGATAAACCTCACAATCTTTTTAAAATTCTTTTTTTCTCTTTAAGTAATTTTTTCTTTTCTGCTGCTATATTTTTATCACCAGCATGCTTCTTTGCTGTAGGGCCTTCCGATGAAGACTGAAGATCCATACTTTTAACAGCTTTCAAGGACTGGAAATATAAACATTCCAAAATAAAGCGACATGCTTGGACAAACTAAACAAGGTATCTGATATTAGTGAAAACGATTAGATTGTTACACAAGTTTTTGTATATAAAACCAGTTTTATTTAAAAGTAAATATAAAAACGCTTAGTTGAATCTTAATTATACTTCTTGCTTATTCTTCAAAATATAAAACTTCATTTTTCCCACCTTCTTCAAGGCATTTCAATTCCGACATTATAAGGCTCCTTTGGTTTTGAGGTGAACAATTTCTCGCATCCTAACCGTACTGCTTCATAATTTTCAAAATGCCATCCTTTGAGAAAATAAGGTATACACTGGAAAAGACGAAAGTCTTTCCATAGACAAAATCAGATGGTGCAACATCGGGGCCATGTTAATGTCAGAGGCGAAAACTCTTCCCAAATTTTGGCATCAGAGACATTTTCCATGCTTTCCAGTTCTGCGGAACAAAACCTAAATAAGTCTTTGCTAAGTTTACCTGAGTTAAATGCGAAGGATGGACGAACAAATTTTTGCACGCATCCACCCCCCCCCCTGTTTGACTAGCGCTTTGATTTATGAAGATCTGATCTTGGTCTCAAATTATGGACATCCAGAGATGGCGGCTCACTGAGGCGTGTGAAGCTACATAGAAAATCCTCAATTGGTCGCATACGGATCTGCTTCACATACTCGAGCAATTCCTGATCATCGACCAATCGAAGGAAATTTGGCTCATCTTGCTGTCTCCACCTGGGGGAACCTTGTCGCATTTCGGTGCACCATTCCGCTCTCCTTGCACTGCACAAATTTCTTCGGCTTTATGTTCGCACGTGGTCTTTTTTTTTTTTTAACAGTCTCAGAAGACTGCTAATCACAATTTTTTTAAACAATTTTTGGCTGCAGATTATAATAGCAAACAAACGATGGGCAACGAAGTTTGGATACAAAATTGAATAAGTGGATTTTTCAAGTAAACAGTTATATATATATATATATTACATAAACAAAACCAACAAATGGTGTTGTGGTGGTTGGTTCCGCAGAACTGGAAAGCATGGAAAATGTCTCTGATGCCAACAAATAGGATTTATTATCTGACTTCAAAGATTAGCACTGTATTCATACACAAAATTTTTTATAACAACTTAGTAATATCAATACAAACCAATAAATCATCTGCTTGGAACACCTAATACTCTCTCTCTTTCTCTCTTAATACAATCAAATGTTAAATTTTCTTCAAAATGTTGCAGTTTTTACTCTATATCCTTCTTTTTCTTAACCAGAATATTAGTGGCAAAAAAGTACATAATTTTGGCATAGCATTTTAGAGGGAAATTAAAAATTACAGCTCTTCCCAAAAAAAACTCCTAAACCAATTTTCCATATAAAAGTAATAGACCTATATAATAAGCAGCATTCAAAGAAAATCACTGAAGTCGGTTTCCAGATAATCGCGAAAAACGAGAAAGTTAATTGAGTAAAAAGTAATTCAGTAAAGTTTTACTTGAGATTTTGTTCGAACTTCGTGTCAATCCGTTGTATTTTAGCTTCTTGCAATTTTTCATTTTTTTTTTTTGAAGTAATAGTGTTCATACTCGTAAGCACTAAAATCATTTGCATTGGGCAAGGGGTTTCAGATTACCTCCTGTCCCTCAATAGGACAGGACTGAGAACCTTGGTGGGTGTGGTGACTGGACACACATGGTGCCTAGTCATTTGCATAATATATGGAGGACGTCTAGAACTGTTATGTCAGAACTGTGGTGATGGAGTTACGGAAACGGCGTATCACTACTTATGTCAGTGTCCCCGTTTAGCTGGTACTAGGTTTCGTGTATTCGGGAGGCACAACTCTCGCGGGATTGCCTGGGATATTGCAGAAAGACCGGTAGAATACCGGGGGAGATTAATTAGCGGGATAAAAGCCATATAGGCTTAGGCCCCAAGCCAGTAGGCACCCAGTTCAATAATAATAATAATAATAATAATTTGCATTGAATATTTTCTGTTTCTCTTAAAAAGCTTCAATGGTTTCTCTAATTTTGAAAATTTTCATAAGAAATACATTTTTGATAATACCTAAAGGTATAAAAATTTATTTATTTTTATTAAATGATGCATATCTGTGTATCTGGGTAAGTATTGTGTTGTGTGAGGATGGATTTTACTCAAACACAGAAAATCATTGGAAGCGCCAAATTAAATTTTCTGTTGAGAATCATCGGTGATAGCGATACAAAGATTTCGGCCATCTCTCAACTGGAATTCAGAGTTTTTTTTTGCAATTTTCTCGAAAAGGGATCATTAAACCCACTGTCCAAAAAAAAAAAAAAACAAATAAAGGCCTATGATAAACATTTTTTTTCTGCAAAAATTGATGGCTCTAGGTGCATGCGAGATGGACTTCTATCTAAACTATCATTTCGGTGTAATGTATCTGAAATTAATGACGGTTTATTTTATATTATAAATTCATTTGATGAAAATTTGAAAAACATAAAAAATGTATTTACACCAGATCTGTGAATGTTTCACCCAGATGTCTTTTTACTAAGAGTAATTCAACATATGTATTTCCGATGAAAACTCGAAACGATTGCACTTATTGTACTTCCACTAACTACAATAAGAAAAAATAAAAAAATCTAGTATAAAACACAAGACTTTCCTCTCTTGAGGACAGAAATTAAAGACTTGTTAATAACTAAATTTTAAGTTGATTCTGTTCTTATATTGCGCTGTTTTCTTTCTTTTTAATTAGCGTCTTATGATAAAGAATATGGAAAGAGTAATACATAGTTTTTCTTTAATGTCTGATTATGGATGAAGTCGATTACTTAATGCACTTTTGTACCTATTTCTTTATACTGCCCTAATGTTCATATGCAAAAGTACAACACATTAATATATTCTGGCTAAGAAGAAAACGCCCGTAATAGTTAAAACTATGAAGGAAGCGAAATGTTTATTGATTTAATCAACTTCCCAGTCAATATTAAGAAAGAATTCTTACCAATGCATGTATCTCGGTCATCATTTTAGCACGCTGAGAGTAATCATCATAATGTTCTAGTAGAAGTTTACCAGCTTCTTCATTTAGGGCAGATTCTGCGTTTGGCACTATCAAAAGGCATTTTATAGTCTGCAAATATAAAATTATTGATTAAATTTATAACAGTAGCAATATCAAATTAAAAAAAAAAAAATTGCACTTTATTTTGGTTCAAGTTATCTTTAATATAGAACTTTCCCTACATTTAAATGCAAACTACTAGGATAAACGCAATCTAAAGTATGATTAAAGTAACAAATTACCAGTAATATATGTTTAATCCCAAGATCAGATTTCCAATCCTTTTTTAATGTATTAACACATATTTCTCCAGTTTTTGCTACATTAGGGTGAAAAATTTTCGTAAGGAAAAATGCTTTAGGTGGACCTTGAGGAAAGTCTTTTCCAAGGCATAATCTGACTTTGAAAACACCTCCAGCATATGGTGTATCCGCTGTAGAAATAAAATGTTTTCAAATAATTTCCAAAATACAGGATAAAGGAAAAAAAACAAATCTGGCGTGAAAGATCAAATGACTTTCTTTTATTGCTGTTAATACCGTTATAAAATTGACAAATATTATTTAAACTTGGAATTTTCTATTCAGTTACCATAACATTATGGATTAGCACAGATGGCAAGTAGAAATTGAATCTTTTTACAATTTCAAAAATCTATTCTATAAAGTTGCCCTTCCAATTTACGGATTTTCTTTACAAATTTGGAATTCTAGCAATGTTTCTACAATACTTCAATATTATGTAGTGGTAGAGCCATATATGCATTATATAAAAGTAATAATTTAGAGGAAAGTTTAACGTTGATATTCTTCCAGAAAGCCATTTTTCTCTAAAAATGTTTCAAATAAATATGACAGACATTTATGTGTTAGAGACAGTATACGAAGCTTAAAGAAAATCATGGGGGCCATTTTCGAAAAAAAAATCGAAAGTGGCACTTTTTGGGTTTTGATCGAAACGTTCGTTATGCGATTTGTGATTTTGGTGCAAAACTGAAAATAAAAAAAACTTCAGTAAAGTCACACTTCCAGTTAACTAATTTTTTATTAGAATTTTATCAAAGCGGAAGGAAGCGTTTTAATAAAGGAGACCGTAATGTTGCTGATCTCCCACAATCTCCTAAAAATAATTTTTCGGAATAATGTTTCTTACAAAAGTTTTCAACATTATAATAAATACGTTTAAAGAAAATCGTTGGCACAGTTTCGAGAAATATTAATAAAACACATACAGACCAATGTCTAAAAGTCTAAACACACTTTTGTTTCTATTGAGGGGGGCACAAAATATGTTTATGTAAACTAATTTCGAACAACTGATCCAAACGCAGCATTATCTATATAACTGCAGTAAGAAAGTGCAAAAATAGACTGGGAGGCAATGTTAGAAATTCTGGATGAAGGGAGAGAGAATTTCATTTTAGTAGCCCGGGAATTTTTACCGAAAAACTGCATCAGCAAATTGGAAACGAAATATTCCCTTGTTTAAAAAAACTATCAATAATAGTTAAGCATTGAGTAGACTAAAACAGGGACACACATATAATCTGAAAATAGTGGTCAAAAAGTGAAATTAGTTAATGGAAAGATTTTTATTCACGCGGGCAATATTATAAAAAAATAAATTAAATTCCTTAAAATAAATTTAATTCGTTGAAACTACATATCAATTTCAGAAATTTATAAAGGATTAATTATGCACAAAAAAATAATATGATTACATGAAAAAAATGTATTCGAAAGTAAATCTAGGATTCAAGTACAATGAACTTTGAAAAATCTATTTTTTCAGCACATTCTAGGTATACTAAACTTTGAACTTTTTAGTAAATGATTAATCTTTTGTTTACTAAGCTATGTTTGAAAAGAAATATTTCTCGCCTCCCTTAGGAATATAATAGATTTTAATGGTAAAATACAAATGTACCACTAGTTTTAACTAAAATTTACTTAATGAAAGGCTTACCTGGACCTTTAATGTAAGCTTGGATATCTGTTATATCTTCTTCATTCATAAATACTTTAATTCCTTCTGGTGGATCTGTTATCAATTCATGCAATTCTTTGGTTACTTGTCGAATTATTTGTGGGGATAGGTTTTCAACATTAGACATCTGTAAACAAGGAACAATTAACATCCTGATAAAATTCAAAATTTATTATTTGAGAAAATACGTTAAATTATAAAGAAGTTTAGATAAATAAAAAATTCAAATAGTTTATCCCATTTTTACAAACGATGACAATGAAAATAAAAAGTCTAACTGTTATAACCTTATTTTATTTTAAAGGGGAAAGGGTGAACTTATTTAAAAACAATATAATAAATTTAAAGCTAGTAACAATTCCATTACTTACTCTGTATTCAAAATACCAAAAATAACCTCTATTTTTGATTCACTGACTTTTGAAATACCAATTTCCACGTACAATAATCTAAGATTTCATGTATAAATACTACTGAACACAAAGCTCAAAGGCAAAACGGTAACGTCACTAAATTACCAGAATATAAACTATTTTTTAAATTAACCAATGATATCCCTCAATGCTTTATTTACGCTACTCACCATTCTTTTCATATTAAAGTTCTAATTTTTTAATAAATATATTAAAAAATAATGTATGGTAAATTAAACATAACGCTACTTATATTTCTCCAAATAATGTTAAAGAAATAATAATTAAAACTCTATATATACTTGAATATTTAGGTATCATTGGCAATTGAATGCTTGATGATGATCGAGGTGGGTGCTTCTTGACGGTTATTTGTTATTATTTTCAAGCAAGTGCCCTTACTTGAGTGTTATTACTTTCATTCAAGTCAAATACAACATTCTATGAACATTGTGCTTTGATATTGTTAACATCGTTATGGCTGAAGGAAATCCTGCTGTTGTCTTTGAAAAAGTAGGTCTATTGGAGTATTAAGTTTAAAAATTATATACAATAATTTATTCCGTTAGGATATAATTCTTATTTTTACTTGATTTGTTTTAAACTTTATTTATAATTTTTGTAGGAGGTTTATGTAAAAAAACTAAAACGAGGATTGGATAACTGGAGAGAGGTGGCTCTATTAGCAAATTCTGTTCTTTTGTGGAAAAAAAAGTACTATCCATGGATTATAATGGGTTGCATAACATTGCTCTTTCTGTAAGTTTGCTTACAGTTCTGATATTTTCACAACAGACACCTTCACATAATTTTCCGCGAACTCTGGACATTAATTGCGTCATTTAGTACTTTGAAAGATGGTCCTTAATTTTGGCAATACAAAAGATTCTGTTTATTGTTTAAACAAGATGAATCACTTCCACAGTTATACTGTACAAGTTGTAGATCTGTGAAAAAGTTCTTTTGTATTTAATGGTTTAGCAGCAAATTCGTTAATAAGTATGTTTCTGGGTATCTGTATGGTATAAAAATCGTGGCCGCACAGAGTCATATGTAAGTTATGATCTAGTGCAATACAGGTGATTCGCTAAGAATGTTCTAACTAATGTAATAGATTTATGACGGCAGAATATACATAAGTTGAATTAGAACGTTTGAATTTTTTACAGGAGTTTTCAGATTTTTTTATAAAACAGTGCCTTTTTTAAAAAAATAGATGTGCGTCTTTTCATGTATGGTTTAAATTTTAATATTGCGAAAATATTTCACTGATCTTTTATGTCAGTAATAAATAAATGAGATACATATAGGGTAAAGAGACGGCTGCTAAGGTTTGAAGGCAGTTTAGTGCGTTTCCACTTATCATATTGGCATTGAGCGTACATTAAAATTAAGTTTAAGGTATCGTTCTTAATATGAACTAAACTAATCAAGCAATAGAATGAAATTTTATCGCTTAGTAATTTTGAATTACTTTCGCCAACTTTTTCTGTTAATTCCCTTAGTGTCGTGTCGATTGTCAAATTTATAAAATTTTTATCGGAAATTACATGTTGGGATGGTTTAACCTTGAATATGAAAAATATGCTTTTAGTGAATAGTCTATGCGTGAATGTGAACATAATATATTAAAACTACCAACCATATCAACTTTCTTTTTATTCTACTGTTTAATTTATAATTCTGTATTTTACTATTCTGTTTTTTTTTACAGAGAACTTGCTTATTACGATCCCTCAGTTCTTACCATAGTTAGTTTAACAATTCTTTGTATAACTTTGGTGGACTACTTTGGCCCCATAATAAGTTGCACTGTATGGAAACAAGAAAATTGGACTGCCAATAAAGAACGTGAACTTGAAGAGATTTGCAGATCACTTGCCAATTTCCTTGTTACTGCCAAATTAACGTGGACAAGTTTGATGGATTTGAAAGCTACTCGACCAAACTTGGTATTTATATTTTATCATAATTATTGATTATATCAATGTTTTAAAACTTCTGAAAGAAGTAGTACTTACTAATTTTGCTGAAAGTAAAGTAATCTATTTTTTAGGAGAGCTCTACGCTCAACCACTATTCCCTTACAGCGTCTTTTGAAATGTAATTTCTAAAAATCTTTTGCAATAGGTGTAGACTTTTCCCATGTTTTCTCTTCCAAGCCTGAATAAATAGGCAGATTTAGCACTATAGATCGCGAAGGCGCAATGCATCGGGCCCCTCCAAAAAAAAAAAAAGGTTTTTACAAAGGGGTTTTGATAATCCTCCGAGGTTCTAAAATGACAGTTCCGTTATTTTTTTAAAAGGTTTTTACTGTATAAATTAGCATTGCTAATTGGTATAAATTCATTAAAATTTTGCAAGATTTATACAGACAATTTGCCCTTTATTTCATTTCGAAAACAAATAGTTTAGAGATATAATTAAAAATGTACAAACAATATAGTATGATACAAGTCTTCTGCAATTGTCATAGTTCTAACGAACAGATTTTCGAAAAATTTGGAATATTTAGTAATGTTTAATTGCCCTTAATGTTAAATAGATCGGGAAACTATATATTACACTAAAACGAGTTTTAGAGGAGCGTCCTGTTTTTAAATATAATAAAGTATAGAAAAATATATTTAAAAAAAAAAAGAATAGGCAATTTGTATGTGTGTGTGTGGTGTGTGTGTGTGCGCGCGTCTTTTTGGATGCATAGTTTAGGACACCAAGTTTAAAGAAAATCATTAGAGCTGGTATCAAGGAAATCACGAAAATTTGAAAGAACCATTCGGTAATTGTACATGTTGCGGTTATCGATATTCTTCATATACAGAATTGTATGACCTGCTTCTATTTTATTGGTCTTCAATATGATATAGATAGCTGAACCTTAGGTTTTATTGAAATGACAGTTTAGAGGTTTTTTTTTTTTTAATTTAAGGCGCGTCAACATCTAAGGTCATTGGTGCCCGAAACCTTTTCAGTGCACTGCCGGACACTGAGCTGTAGAGGCTCCTAGGAAGAAAAAATCTAAGGGTGGCACAGCTGTACTCGAACCCGGTTCCTCTGCGTGGGAGTCCAGTAAGCTAACCCCTGTTACACTCACACTTGATGGTATATTGATATATATACAAGTGTGAGTGTAACAGAAACATTACGTTGAAGTGAACTCTCTACACGAATTTGGTGAATTTGCTCTGACGATGGATGAAAACCCGAAACCGGTCAGAAACAAAATCAGTATGCATGCTTCGACGGATAAAATACCAGAAGTGATAGACCTGCATATAAAGTTATATATCAAGTTTCAAAAAAAGAAAATAAGAAAGTTTGCTCTTTTTGTGAAAAGCGTGAAAACTAAAGCATTCTGTACAATTACATACATACACACAAAAAAGAAAAAAGATTTTACTCACCAGTAACATTTTCGAAACACGATTTCGAAAATTGGAGTACTTAGCTAAAGGAAAATAAAAAGCAATGTACCTTCCAATCGATAAATTAATATCCCTGGAAACGCATTTAGATTAAAGAAAAGAATCCGAGTTTTTGTATTATAAGAATAAAAAAATATAATTAATTCAATAAGAAGATAAAACAAAGCTTATTGAATATAAACTAAGGAAAAACTCGTGGCGGGAGGGCTGCACCTTGTGCCTGCTTACCGATTTTTTTATGATACCAGCACACTCCCGGGCTTGCGGAGGGTGATCGGGAGTTGCCCTCGACGAGTATTAGACCGATCCCGAGAACGATAACGAGCATTTCTGAAACTTTTAACCTCATGAGTGAGATTGTTCAGTTGGCGTGGTATATCTTCTAAAATAGTCTTGAGGTGGACTTTTGGAGGCTTGGGCCACATTTTGAGGTATTTGACTGATTCTGTCCGTCATCTCAGCTAAAATATCAATGTGCTCTTTGCTGACTTGTAAGATTGCCTGCGTGGTGGATGGTAGCCTTTGAAACCATAATAAGGCTTTTATGATTTCTTCTGATGCTGTAGGTCCTGGCCAATGTTTTGATCTCCTTAAGTAATTGGGTTGGTTTCTTGTTCCCGAGTTCAATATGACTTAATTCAATAAATTTCCTTACATTTTTCTTCGTCGGAAATGCTACAACGTTTAATAATGGCTTTATTTCCTCGTAAGTTCGATGAGCGGGGTCTCTCAGAACGTCAGAGATATTGTGAGTTGAGAGGGTTCTAAAGTCGCTATTACATAATTAAATTTTGTTTCTGCTCTAGTAATTTTGGCTATCTCAAATTGGACCATAAGTTTGATTTGGGCTTATTAAATTCGCTTTTTAATAATTGTACATGTATATTTTTGTTGACTCAGATGGCCAGAAAGATGCAGCGTGGGCCACGCTAGGATCGCTAGCAGATTTCGAGTCGGGGACACCACTTTTAGCGTTCCGTGAATAGTTGTTTCAAGTATTGAATTAACAACACACTGTTTGCACTGTGTTTCAGTTACAAATATTTATTTGAAACTTACACTAAACTCTATCTCCAACAGTACGCAATTATAATCTAATCATATGGTAGTAACCTCTTCTCAATACTATCGATTCTTTTGCCGCCACGAACTTAAAATTAAAGATACTTATTTTAGAATAAAGCACATCTTCGGCTTACTACCCGGTTATCAATACAATTTTCTAACTTGTTTCTAACTTGCGATGGGCTTATTTCTATGCAAACTTCAAATTTAATGCTAAGCATAACTCTTCAAGAAGATGATATCATTTAAAATATTTCAGTGCTTCGTTATATGACTTTCTTGATATGAAAGGTGTGTATCCTATAAATATTGTTGCTTGTGCAGATGGTGAAAAAGGAAAAGACTGTCGCGTCATTTTTCAAAAGTAGTGAGGGAGGAAGTTTCGTTACATTTATAAAATGTGTAACTTAGCTCATATTAAAAAAAAAATCTGATGTGAAATGATCACATAATTTTCACTTATTTGCAGTCTACATTGTTATTTCCACCAAACTGATTTATTTTTTTTTACTAAATGTTTACTTGTATTCAGTTTTATAGCTAAGTGAGAATCTAAACCTAATAAAATGATTATTTTGAGAGAAGCATAATTTTTCCCCTTCTTAAAAATTTCTTTAAATGAATTTTCTCGGAAAAATGTTTCAAACAAAAGTGATTGGTTCGAATTTATTGAAATCGTTCATGTTTTTATGGTGAAAATCGCAGAAAACATGGGGGGGGGGCTTTAAAGGCTAATTTTCCCAGTCAATCGATTTCAACTCCTAACTCGGAATTTTGCAAAATATTTAATTTTAATGAAATTTAATTTAATTTTACTTAGATGAAGGAATCGTATAATATAAACTAAATTAACACTTTATAAGAAAAACATACCCATTAAAAAAGCCTCTTATTAAATGAGTTTTCCGGCGAATTGTTTCAAATAAAACTTGTAGCTCATATATGATTTCTAAACAGAACATAAAAAGTTGAGAACCCTGTGGATTTTATTTTTGAATATTTATTCAGATTCTTAATCATGTCATTCACAACACATACAGAGATTGAGTGAGAGGGGGTGACATATAGACTTAGAATATCAAATTGAGATTACTATTATCTTTTGCTTGTAAGTAATCTTGAACATAGAAATGTAAGAGACAGAGAGAGAGAACATATAGACTTACCCAAAACAAAAGTTTCGTCGAACATCGGCACCCCAATAGAAAAATTGCATTTTCTGTGTCCACAGATTAGCAGCAATAACAATACGTAAGAGAAAGTAGAAGCTACAATTTGGGACCGAAATTCGAAATGGGCAGATTAGTTGTTTAATTTTAAAATATTGTTTTACTATTAACATTTTAATTTAAGTATATTTATTTCTTTCCAGTATTATACCGTTACTATTATAGTTTTGTGCATCCTTGCGTGGATTGGAAACAATGTCAATAATTTTCTCATTACATATTCCTTAGGTATGGACTTATAAATTTCTTTGTTTTCTTTATATTCCTATATATTCTTATTTAATTATAGTATATTTTTTTTTTCTTTTTCTTTCAGTATTGGTAGCCTTTCTAATGCCAGGTCTCATTCACAATGGAATCATTCAAAATTATTATCAAACATTATTAATGTGTTTGACACAAATGTTGAGAGGTACATCAACTCCGAAAACAAAACTTCATTGAGTTTTGAATACTCATTAATTTATATTAATTTTTCTCCCTTTTCGATATTTGTAACTTTATAAGTAACAGGCTGTGTCTAGCCAAACAGTTAGTTTATTGTATTATTACAAATGAATTATCATAATTAAAATAATCTTAGTATGAAATCGATAAGGTTTCAATACTGTAACTAGTCTTGTGTAATTTATAAAATTTAGGTATAATAACTTCAAAATTGTATACCTGTTTGAAAGTGGATATTGTTATATAGGAACTTTTTTATAAGACTTTAAGACTTTTTATTATCAAGACAGCAGATGTTTGCCAAATATATGTGATTTTTATGCTTAATAGTTAAATGTGATTCTTTATTAAATGTAAAACTGTAATAATAAGCTGTAATTATTATTATTTTAAGTTTTCGAGATGCTGACAAAGAGATTGCTGTCGCTGGTTTTACGCTGATAACAATGTTGTGAAAACATGTATCAGATTGAAATTGCATAACACAAAACATCCCATCGATATCCTTTGACGGGAGGACGAAGCAAGTGTTAACCATGATGATGCTCCCTGGAATTTGCGCCCATCTTCACGACAAAGCAATCTTATATTGATTTACAAGGCGACGATGGTAGAAATAATAATGATAGGCTAATTGAAGAAAAAATGGAATTTTTAAGATAAATTGACAAAATTTGAATTTATAAATAGTAAGTAGTTGGAACTGTAAATAACGTAGGGTATTTTTCTCTTATCTGGTTCTCATATAGGAGGGTTTAAGATAGTGGTTTCCAATCTTTTCTTGTATAAACCTCTTTTAAGAATAATTATGCTTTAAATCCATTCCAAGAAATTTTAGGATAGTAACTTTGATATCTGCACCATAGAAAAATATAAAAATGTTGGAGACAGAACAAATTAAAGCAGGAATAAAAAAAAAAACTTATTAATTAAATATATAAAAGCTGATTATAAATTAAATTAGGACCATATTCAACAAAAGGCTAAGCGCCCAATTTCGATAATCATTGGAACACGATTAGTTACTCGATTAGATTGACAAACAAATTATGTAAAAAGCGATAGTTGTGGTGGTGGTTGGTTCCGCAGAGCTGGAAAGCATCAGAAACATTTTCCGTGATAGCCTGCTTCATCAAATGAAGCATCAATGTCTCTGATAAAAAGCGATACTTAACCCTCTACTGCATGATTTTTTTTTTTTAATGTAACCAAATTTTTTTTTACGTTTATTTATATTCCCTATTAAGGGAAAAATGTTTAAAAAATTATATATATATATATAAATTGTAATGGAAAACCGTAAATAATGTTATGTAGCAAATATGCAACATCATGGCTAACTGCTTCCTTAAAATGAGTTTCAGTGGTAAATAAATCACCTAATTCTTATATATAGTACATACTTTATTTCACCTAATTGTGAAACTCAACAAAACAGTTCTTATCTTTATTGAAACATAAATTAAGATTACATTTTTCACATTTTACATAAGTAAAACCTTGGCATCCAATTTTTTTGCAACGGTTCCTTTTTTGGTCCCAGATTGGCCAGTGATCTAATCCATCGGTTTTGATGTCTTTTGTAGGTCTTGGTGCAGCAGATTTTTTTCTAGCTATTTCACCTTCTAGCGCAGAAGATGGCCTGCCTGTTTTTGGCGTCAGCTTCCTTCCTATTTTACACAAAGTTTCTCCCAATTCTTTCCTGTCACTCTTTTGAGACAATGTTTTCTCTCGTTTCTGTTTTTGGGCTCTGCAATAAATTATCCAACTGTTAATAACTGCTACATCCACTAAATGATAAAATAGCCTCATACACCATCTTCTTCTAGTGTTCATCCTTATATTGTAACGCCCGATGTGACTATCCATTAAATCTACACCACCCATATGTTTATTATACGCCTTAATTATTTTTGGGCATTCAATTTCGGGGTATGATTTGGTTTTTCTATCTGGATTGTGGTTTTGGGCTCAATACCGTACAAAGTAGATAATAAATGGACCATTTTATTGTCTTTCCAGATAGACGACACAGTGCATCCCTCAACATTGGTACTTTACTATTTGTTTATCTGTGGAATGTTTACAGTTAGGTAATCTATTCCTACGAATAGTACCTAAAAACCATATTCCTTTTGATTTTAAATAAACTGCCAGAGGAATTGACGTGAAAAAATTATCTGTATAAACTTTATAATTTTTACATTCTGGAACTTCCCGGGTTAGGCGAACTACAATATTAGAACTACTGCCGATATCAGGCTCTCCAGTATCCTGTTTATTTTCTTGCCCGGTATAAATTTCTGTTTTGTAAGCATATCCGTAGCTGTCGCATAACACGAACAATTTATAGCCCCATTTATGAGGCTTTTTTGGGTTGTACTGCCGTAAATGATGTCTTGATTTTGTTGGACATATTTGTTCATCAACACTTAGGAATTCACACATGGGTATAGACAAAAACATTTTGTTGAAATGATCAATTATTGGCCTAAGTTTAAAAAGTTTATCATAATCCGTATGCTCTCGTGGTAAAGCAATAGAATTATCATTGAAATGCAACAATGAGCGTATTTTTTCAAAATTATTTACTGACATTGTTTGCTTGACAAGTTCGTTACCGATTACTGGATCCCATAAATCTCTAATAGGACACTCCAGAAGCGATGACATTAAACATATCCCCATGAATTTTTGTAAAGAATTTGTAGTAAAATTGAAGATTTTGTTGGGATTCGTCGGAAAACTGTAAATGAGGGTTTGATCTACAATTAGTTGTGACAATTCATCATTAAAAAAGTACTTAGAAAATTGGAATGGAGTATCCATTTGAATAATATGTGGAGGCAAGCTTGGATTCCCCATGAAGTTTATTTCTTCTTCTTCCAAACGTATGAACAACGTAACTTCTTTTCAGATTTTACTGTTGTTGATTTTGCATTAGATTCAGCATTTTTGAAAGAAATATTTTCTGCAGCAGTTTGCTGATTATTCACCACACTAGAGGTTACTTCCTGGTAATCAGTCTCATTCTGTAACTTATTTTCCTTCTCTTCCACGAAACAATTAAATTTTTCCAAAAGAATATCTTCTGGCAAAGGAGATATGCCTCTGAATTCTTCACTATCGGAAGTGAAACCACCATCACTTCCATCTGGAAGATTAATCAAATGAATTATTTCCTCACAGGTCATTCTCTTTCTTTTTCCATCTTCTACAAATTCAATGGTGTCAATTTTATTTGACATCTAGAAAACAAAAGATATAAAAGAAATAGTTTCTGGGAATAAAAATAAAAAAGAATTACAAAATACCAACGTTGGGCATAATGTTGCACATTTGCAACATCAATATTTGCACTCATAATTTACAAACAATCAGATCAACTTAATTTTCAAAATAATAGCTTTAAAACACTTACCTTGAAATACTGAAATAAATTTAATCCACTGTCAAAACGCTCACAAAATGTATAAAACACAATCAAACCGATCACAGTATCAGCTAGTGAAAGAATGAAGGTTCAGAAGCAGTAAATCATAAAAATAAAAACAATCCAATTCAGGTTAGAACAAGTCTGACTTTTTAAATCGAAAATAGGCATATTGTTGCATATCTGTTACATAATTTAGTTCTAAAAATATTCAAAAGTGCTCTCACGATAAAATAGTTTATGTTGCATATAAGCAACACTATGCAGTATAGGGTTAAACCGATATGAAGATACTGTATTGAACTATAGAGTGAATGGAAATCAAAGATGGTTGATGCATGCGGTCAATTAAATAAGAATGATGTTTGATGTACTTACTAACCGCTGAATTTGATCATGTAAAAAGGAAGAGTCTGATATATCCTTTTAACCATATTAATAATATGGAGGACACGCCATAATGTATCTCAAGCCTAACTTTATAGCTACATATTTAATTGTATGTACGGAAATAACAAACACTAACAACGCTTCCACAATCGATTTACTGAGGCTTATTATAGTATTCTAAATCTGTATCTATTAAATTATTGATACACTATACATTCTGATAATCCCTTCAGACAGAAGAATCACAAGGAACCGTATGCTTCTTTACACAATCCAGCTCTATCTTAAGATCAAGAAATTACGATAGCAAAAGTGCTACTGTGTGAAATTTAAATTAATAATTAAAATAGCTACGGGCAATTTTTTCGAGTTCAAAATATTATTTTTATAAACTTAATTTTCTAAATCTGATACAGGGCAGTGTGGTGCCTTTTTAAATTGCATTTTCGAATGAGCGGTTACAAAAAAGGGTTTCGCTCAGCTAGCCACGGCAAAGTTATGTTTTCAATTCACTCGGTTCTGTACCGTTCTGGAAGAGCCCTGGTTTATGTATAATTACTGCTTGATATGATAAATTGTAATATAACCATCACTAAATATGGAGTCAATTGAGTATCAGTTTATGAGAATAAATGAGAATACTGCATAACAGAACAAACACAAAATGTTCAAGTAAGAATTGCTCAGGAAAACTGGAAAGCCGGGAAAGAAAATTAGACTTGACGTCAATCCCGCAGAAGGGAAACACCAAAAAAGAAAAAAAGGATAAAGACTGAAATTATGAAATACTTTTAACAAAATATTTTGAAGCAGTATTCCTTTGCTATTTTATTATTATTTGATCTAAATATATAGGACATACATTAAATTGTACAATCCAAATTCATATATTACCCAAGTGCAAAAATACTATGTTAATGAATTTTCGGACCGGCAAGTGCAACAAGCAGGAAAAAATATTCTTATACTGTTAAAAAGGGATTATTGCTGGCCAAAATATATAATGACTTTACATATTAAATTTACACAGGGCAAGGATTTGTAATTTTGGCACATTATCACAAACATTCTTTTTTTAAATCAATAATTTATAACAACACAATCCCATGATCACGTTCAAGAGTTCGTTTAGCTTTTAGCGGAAGAACTCCCATTAAATCAGCTGGCGTAGGTAATCCTCCACTATTACTGCAATTTTGTTGGTAAAATATCTGATTTTCACCACACTGATAACCATAAGAAATAGTATCTTCTCCTCTAAAAAGTATATATTGAAATTACTCTTTTTTACTTTTTGAAACAATAAACAAGGAATTTAAGCAATAAAATACTGAAGGATCTAAGGAATTGAGGATTATACGAATTCCGTGCATTTATGTCCTATATATGTTTAAGGGTCTAAGCGGGGATACGCTTTCCTAGGCGGTGAACAATTAATATATGATCCAGATATACGCTTTCGCAACAAACTCTCAAAACTGATAAGATTGAGCGCAATTTTAGCAAAGCTAGGTAATTCAAATATTTGAGTTCCTTAATACTCAGATATTTTGGACGTACATTTCAGCAACAGGGATCTCCAAGCGTGGGAAGGGGCTCTAACAGGGTTATGTGGAGCCCGAAAATCCAGCGAGAAAAGTGGTATTAAAATATGGGTAATTTCTGGTGATTTATGCGTCGTAGCTGCATATTTCTTTTATTCCTGGACGGTTTCGGATTTTTATCCATCGTCAAGAGTAAATTTATTAAGTTCATGTAGAGAATTCTCTTCAACGCAATGTTTCAGTTACGCTTGGCACTTATTGGCTTGTTGATTGTTTGTCAAACAAGCCAACAATGTCAAACGTAACTGAAACATTGTTTTGAAGTGAATTCTCGACACGAACTTGAAAAATTTATTCTGACGATGGGTGAAAATCCGAAACCGGTCAGGAATAAAAAAAAATATGCATGCTTCGAAGGATAAAATACCAGATGTTGTCCAACATTGCGGGCCCATCCACATATTCAAAAATATGGTTAATTAAAATTGGGAGCAATCCTCACCTGCAGTGACACTTGAAAGTTCCTTGCTCGAAGATAACAATTTCGAATAGGTTTGGATAGGCTTCGGCAAAGTGCTGAATTAATACGTTGATATAAATGGAGCAGAAGAGATTGTGCTGGACAGGCACCATTTCTTGAATGGCCATATCCGAAGGTTGCGTCTAGAGCAATAATTAAAGAAAGTCTTAGAATAGAACTTTCTTGGGCTGCAGAAACGCAAATGGTTCAGACTAAACTGGCCTAGAAGGGTTCAAAGATAATGTCGCGAACCTGGGGGGAGAACAATAAATTTATGAAGCATGTTAATCCAAGGAAAACAAGGATGTGGAAGCAGCATTTGAAGGAAGAGTTAAAAATGAACTATTTTAACCATACGATAACAAAAATATTTACAAAATATATTGGTTAAAAAGGATTATGTGAAAAAAAGTCCAGTAACTTGAAAATGGCTTGGCTCCCAGGCGAAAGTTCTGGTTTATTTTGTATAATAAACTTATACAAAAAAAAATAGGCTTATAATCCTTCTTAAACAATATTTTAGTAAGAGTTAAGTAGAAAAAAAAAATCAAAATTTTTTGATTACTGTAAAGACTTTTACCTTACAAGTATATCTGTAATATTCGAACGTTCATTTAATGTATAATGAAGTGTTGTCAACAATTCAAGTTGATGAGGTTGATATGCTCCACCTCTTTCTATTGGACCCCAGCTTGGATCAACAACTGCATAACTGTATTCGCCACTGGGTCCTAGTGGTATATGATCTAAACATTTATGAAGCTGAGTTTCCAGTTTCTTCAAATAATTCATGCTTCTTTCCCACTAAAAACATAAAACTGCATCATTAAGTGTTAAAAATGAAATAAATGTAGCTCAAACACTCCAATGAAAAATTGAAATCATGATTAGTAAATGTTAAAAAAACAAATACCCGACAGATCGAAAACATATTTTGAAGATCATGAGGCATTGGAAACAAGTGCTTTATAACAAAATGTAGAGGAAATTTATTTTTTGATTACCATATTTTATTGCAATATTCAATAACAAGTTGCAGTTCTTAATAATTAGGAAACGAGAATGTTGAGAACTACAGCAAACAGGTAAATGAAAACATTCAATAAGAAGCGGATAGAGAAATTAATTTTTTTTGATGATTGTACTGCTTTTCTGAAAAAAGCCATAAACGATGTTTACAGCACATTAATCGCTGGGTTCGCAAACCAACTTATAAATTGTAGGAGAGTGCAATATTCAAATTCTAAGTCTCTGGGAGAGGAGAGAAGTAAGTCTTCCATCGTGGCCGAGCTTTTGCTGGCTGCGCCCTTTGACATCTTAAATCTTTTCTTCTTTCTCTTTCTATAGTAAGTTGGGTTCGAATTTGTGACGCCTTCCTTGTTATATGACGCCAATTTTCCATGTTATATCAGTGTGATTTGACAATTCACGATCTCAGTTGTCTTTTGGCAACTGTAAAACTACATCTAAAAATGGGTTTTGTGCCTCTTGGTATTTTTCTGCTTCCTTATTTGTAGTGAATGTAACTGGCATCATTAATATGCATCTGTTTTGTCTATTTTATATCTCTGCTTCTGATTTGCTGCATAATAATCTAGTGCAAATAGAACCTTTTCGAGTCTGCTAAAGTCAGCTTCTCAGACCTGTGAACACACACACTTCTACACGCATCTTCAGCTGAAATTTTAGCTTTTATTAACCATCTTTCACCTAAAGTGAGTCAGTTTTATATTTTTTTCCTAATTCTCTCTCATTCTTGCAATTATTCCGCGTCTGTTCGAATTTGACTAAATTTTTCTACACCGTATCTGATTAGCTTGTCCTCAGGAGTTTAGTGTTTCCTCCCTCTAACGTTTGTGGAGGATTTGGTAAATTCGGATTCGGCATTATAGGAGCAAAACCTTTAAGTTGTATACTGCTAATTATTTATTTTTTTCTAAAACCAAGTATTATGATGAAATACCCGAACGAAACTGGTTTATACAACCAGCTCCATGAAGATATGAGCTGGAATTCCAACGGAAATTTTTGGCTATTTTAAGCTGATTATTTGACTGTTTCAGAAACAGCATTTACAGTTACTGTCGTCATGCAGGGAAAAAGGAATAAACTACAACTCACTCAACTCACATTAAAAATCTTTTGGATACTAAAATCAGAATATTCGACACTCTGAAATCATAGGACATAATATTTTTTTTTGAAGAAGAAATCTGAAAAATCGAAGCCTTTATTCCCGACAGTTTCTCAGTGAACATTAAGGAATCTTAATACTTAATTTTAGATAGCGTCATCACTGCTCATCAAACAATACGTAATTTTAATGAGAAATATGTGGTCTACTAGATTCTCTTGTCTAAGAAATTCAAGAACCACTCTTCTGTCAACGGTTTCGTAACTTGAGGATCGCTGGAATCTCCTCTGAATCCTACCAAACCGGTCGTTCGGAAGCGAATATTTGTACAGGAACTGGACGAATAGGGGCGGGTGTTGGTGTAGTGGTTATGAGCACGGGCTTGTAAGTGGGAGGAACCCCAGTTTCTAGTCCAGCGTATAACTCCATTTTATATTTGTTTAGAAAAATGTATAGTAGTAGTGCTTCCGCCCCATCCGCGACACCTAATTTTTGTTGGACGTTAAGAGCCCGCCTGAAAAAATAGGCATTACTTTACTTTACTTTACAGGAACTGGGCGAATAGCTGTTTTTTTCTGAGAGTCATTGGTGCTCAGACAGATCAGTCAAATTAAAAATAATGAATTAATGCCGCGTCCAAGACTGAGGACTTTGCGTACCATAATACCTAGTGAGACTGTATGTTTGGCTCATCACAGGCTATGATTTTCTTCAGCATCATCTCCCAACGTAGAGGACATGACTGTAGAACATTTCTTTAGATATTTTGCATTGCATTACATTCATGCTGAGTGAGCAATCCACTATAAAAGGACAGAATTACCTTCCTGGGTTAGGGAAAATAAATTATAGCAGAGCGATATAAAAAAAAAATCAATTACAGCCAGTATGAACAAAGTTATTAGAAGATCTTCTTAAATTAAAGTAAATCTAGATATCGTTTAAATATGTTTTGAAAAATTGTCATTTTAATAACTCTTAAAAAACAATTTGAAGCGTCCCTTATTCAATCACAACAGGTCAATGACGCTGTTTCTTTTATAACCTAGAAATTAGAAATTTTTTAATTATATTATACGTGATCTTCCAATTAGGTATTCTTATTTTTGAAAAATTGTTATTGAACACTACAAACCGTTAATAAAATATTTTTTCATCTTATTTCTTAATTATTTTCTTGACATAGATATGTACGTATGCATTTAGCTCAAAAATTTCCCAAGGCCAACGTTTCGAATTACATTAATTTAAACCATTATCAGAGCTACAATATTACTTTATTACATTGTAATTTACATGATTAATCTATTTGCCTTCATATTGTATAAAAACAAAAACAAAAAAACCTGTTTGTATTTTGTAGCTTATATTTAAAGCCCAAACGTTGGCCAAAAGAGAAACAGGTTTGATTTACTAACCCTAAAAATAAAATTCATCAAGTGTTAAATGAAATGATCAAGAATCTATGTTAAAAAAATAAAATGAATATTTTACCAGCGGTAATATTGATCGGGTGAATCATTTTATTCCAGAGTGTTGGAAAATGACCCCCTACGGTAGAGTAAAATTCAATTTCAAATACTTCAAATGTTTTGGCAATTTGTAAGTAACTATCAAGAGATTTTCAATTAGTGGTATAAAATATTTCCTTCGGGATGATTACACTCAAATTGTTACTTCAATCAAAGAATCAATTCTAAAGCTAATTATTGCTAGCTAATCATATAATTGAGAACAGAATTATATTCCTTTTCTTACACAAACTTATACAAATGTTTTTTTTCAAAAATAACAAGTTTAAACTTACTAAAGAGTGGATACTTTCCGGATTTGTTGCTGTTGAAAGTTCAATCAATAATAATACTGAAGTACTATTTTCACCAAAAACATATAATCCTAAAGGAATAAGATCTTCTTGAACTGATTTATTATTGATGCCATTTTCAATATTTTCAGAATTTGAAATTTTATTTGATAGTTCTTCATTTAAATTTTCTTCAGTTAATTTTTTTGTTTCAGAAACTGGCGTTTTGGAAAATCCTTTATATGCTTTCGCTGTACAACCTGGAGTTTTACTTGTACTAGGAGTTTCTAGTTGGCTTTCTTCTTGAGCTAAGATTGTTAGTTTGGCCATTAAAGGAGTTATAGGCACTCCCTGAGATCCAAGCAAAGAATTTGAATCTAAAAAAACAAAAGTATGTTTATTACTGTTATTTATTCTAAACTCTGATTATAAATCAAATATTGCAATAAATAGATGAGCAAAAAATAATAGCATAAGATCTGCTGATGGTCACTGCAAAATGCAAAAAATTGCATAATTTTTGTAAGACATAAAACATGCAGCTCAATCACATTATCAGAAATTATTTATCTATTCAACTAATTATATAATAGAAGTTTTATCTAGGCCGAGAAAATGGGATAAGTGGCTAAATAACTAAATATATACTACAAACATTTTTAACATTTCGCACGAGGTTTTTAAAATGTAATCAAAGCCTTGCCAAGTCCTTTGCTGCACTCTTACAATGTTATTTTGGCGTCCCTCACTCTTGTTTATAAGATTTTTTAAAATCAAAAATTAAATAACATAACTTTTATCATCTTTCCAGCTTCTGCGGTCATTATCATGTAAAACACATAGGTCTTCGGATTAAGACCACGTCATGTTTGTCTGTAAGCCTGAAGCATATACAACCAATCTTTATGGGGAGAAATTTTCCATCTATTAAAACGTTTTGAATGTTTACGAGGCTTATTTTTCTCAAGAAGTATAGAGATGAAGGGAAACTGCCTAGGTGTCTTATTAGCCTTATCCACACAACATAATCATTAAACAAAGGAATAAAAAAATTCAGAAAGCTACTGAAAAAAAAAAGAAGAAGAAAATTCGACAACCTGTACAAAGAGAAAAGGTAATCATCTGTGAGGTTAAGCGCAGGAAAGTTATAAATCTCTCGGACAAGTAGTTGATCAGAGAAAACGAAGCTGTTTTGATTTCGTTGTCGCGTCCAAAAAACAAAAAAAATTATCTCTGGGACTGAAAAGACTGATCAAAGATTTAGACCATGCTTTGACAAAGAATATACGTCAAGATACTCCGAAAAGCTAAGTCTCCCAAATCTAATATACCCAGAGGAGAGGTCCTGAGAGAACTGAAACAAGTGTTATCCTTCCCAGCAGATAAGAGCAACGCCAGTGTTTTATGCCAGTATTGTTTCAGCACTGAGGCGACGCTACCCTGAAAGAGCGCATTGTAATGCGGGTGAAACCTCGGTTTATAACCAACTTTTGACGCGGTCTTAAGATCCTAGGCTTACATCACATTCTATACATGGAGTGTTAATGCTAATTGTTTCAAGACATCTCCAAAAATATAGCTCGCAATGTAGTTCTGAAACCCGGGGGCGGAGTTAAATGACATCTTTGGCAATGGGCAGAGCTTAACAGCCGTTTAGATAATCAACTAGCCTACAAGAATAAAATCAATATTGCTAGCCTAGAAAGAATAAAATCAATAGCAATGTTTGTTTTTACTCCTTTTAAAAAGTACCATCATAAGAATTTTTTCTATTTAATCAATCTTTAGAATACTTGAAAAAACTTTTTTATATAGTTACCTATAATATTTGTTCTTAAAATTTTCATAAAATACATTTTTCTCTGGATTTAGTGAAGGAATTACGACGAAACTTTCAAGTTTTATTTAAAACCGAATTCCTGATCAATTTTTGCAATCACTCTTTTATGATAATCGTTAAAATACTTATGCTCTATCTGTTTGTGTTTTGTGGAGAAGTATCAACTAACCCTAATCCACTGCCATTTTGACGTTTACTGCAGCTCTTATGCGTAAACTGATTTCTCGCACCAAAGAGTGTGGGACACGCAAATGTAATCTTTCATGTTGGATTAATAAATAGATGAGAACAAATAAATATGCAAAATAATTAAAAAAATACTGAGTAAAAAAAAAGTTTTTTAAATAAAACTTTGAAATCTCTCAATTCTCCTTATTAAGGATTGCCATTAGACTGAGTTGACACTGAACTTATTGTAAAAATGAAATAGTAACATATTATAAAGGCTCACAATTAATCGTTCCTTTTACAAAAATTAAGATAACAGTTTACAATAAACTTACAATTACTTTACATGCAAACAAATTTATCAACACGGGATTATGGGCTTACTTTATATTTGATTTAATGGATCGAGGCAAACACGTAGACCAAATATTTATTACTACATTATTAGAAAATATTTATGAATATGACAAAGATTTTTTTTTATTAATTTTCGCCAATCCTTTGAATCCTGAAGAAAGAATGCCTCACCGAGCAAATGAATGAGGCTCCATTTTCAATGAGTGTCCATAACAGAGTATAATAATGATGTAAAACAGGAATGATGAGGGTTCATGACAATATTTGCTGTCAGGAAACAGATATAGCACAAAATTATTCTTCAACCAACATGTATTTTACAATCTTGACTGTCAGTAAAATCACAGAACATTCAAGTGTGCCTATGGTAATTATATTGTCATTTTTGGCCGGAGCATATCTACTTTAAGTTAAAAGTTTATGATGCATTATAAACAAAAAAGATGGGTTTGACAGAAGCAAGGTAACATATTAATTTATATCGTGCTAAAGAGGGAGAACTTAAAAACAAACAAAAAATGTATTAACTACATTTTTTTTTTTTAATTTAAGGCGCGTCAACATCTATGGTCATTGGCGTCCGGAGCCTTCTCAATGCACTGTCGGCCTTCGGACAGAGTTCTCTCATTACAGACAACACTGTTCAACACCAGACAGTGAGCTGTAGGAGCTCCTAGGAAGAAAAAATCTACGGATAGCACAGCTGGACCTTGAACCCGGATCCTCCGCTTGGGAGTCCAGTACACTAGCCCCTTAGCTATTCCCTTCCCTAAACTGAGTTTCTTCATTAACATAAAAATGTTCATTTCAAGATTAATCTTTCATTCGATTAATATTCAGCTACTTCTTTATGATTGGCCACTCACGAAGGCCAATAAAACTTGGCAGTTTTAAGGGAAGAATAATGAAAATAACTGGAAGGTAGGATCGAAAAGGTCTTGAAAAAGAAATAGTAAAGTACATTAAAATTAGCAGGTTTGGACATATAAGAGAAGGAGAAAGCTGTGTCGCAATAAAAAAAATTCATGACTTATCCAGAATAAATAGCATAGACGAATTAGTGTATCCAAATTATGATACAGTAGAAGCAAAATATTACAAACAACATAAATTAATAATTAAATTTACACAAATAATAAAATGACCCAAAAAAAAAAATAGCAGTAAACAAAAATGAAATCAAACGCTTTTTTTTTTATATTATTATAAATGCATCGTGCAAACTAAAAAAAGAATAGTCTACAAAAAATGCAATAAAGATTTTCCTTCCATGCAATTAAATCACCTGAATTTGAATTTAATGGTAGTGAAAATGTTCTTTTTGCTCTTTGTTTCTTCAGTTCTTTATTTTTATCCTCGTTCTCCAAAATTATAGATTTCGGTCTGGTTCCTTAATATGGTGAAACAAAATAAGGAAAAGAAAGTTTTATAGAGCACAAAGTAGGGCATGGCACCATATTTATTTAATGATTCGAATACATTATAGTATCTATCACCCAAAAAAGACCCTCCAGAAGGGCTTTATTATAATTAGAGAACGCTGAGCTAATAAGAATCATTGCCTTGAATACAGTGCATTGTCTCCTAAGGAATACTTACATATAATGGGTATTGAGATTACTTTGAAGAAAGTGCAGCAAGAAGGATGAAACCCATGAAGATTAGGGTCTAATTCATCCTATGCCTGCCTGGTTATCCAAAAAGAAATTTTGATTATATACATTTGTGCTATGCAGGTCACGACGTAGATTACAAAACCTCAAAATGATAGCATCTTAAGAGGAATTTTCTAGGCGAACTAATGGAGTTTGTTAGGATATTTTTATACCTAGACTGGGTATCTGGTTACTTAAGTCGGTGAAAAGAAGTGGTGGACGAAATAGTGCATAAAAGGGCTTTGTGCCGATCTTCAGTATGTTTGATCAAATGATCCATTATGACATGGATGATAAAGACACAGACCATTATGGAAGGGATTGCCAAAGGCAATTTAGTACTAGAAACATGAACGATTTCAAATTAAGAAAATATTTCAATGGTATTGCACTGTTTTATGTGATATATATTTTAATGCGCAGAATTAAGACAATACAGGAACAATCTGGAAGCAAATCACTTATCAGGTATTTACAAAATTAACCATTGTTTTTAGATACTAACTTTTTTTTTTGGGTGTACATTCAAGAGATTTAAGATTTTCATAATGGCCAGTAAGACGGGTTTGATGTAGTAGATGTGAAGCTGGAAGGCCATTAGCTTTAAATAATGGATAAACTGGATCACATATGGTGTTATAATATGGACGTATACAATTTACTTTAACTGGACTGTCGCACCATTCAGAATCGAGTTTTGGCAAACCTAAACTGAAGTATCTGGAAAAAAAAATTATAACTAGAGAAGAATACTGTAATAATTAAGTATTATGATTTTTTTTATTTTTACCTTCTCTTATTATACTTTATTTATTTAGAATAATAAAAGAATTTAGAATAACATAAGCAATTATTATAATAAAAAATCGTACCACGCTTTTAACTATTTTATTACTGACAAAAATAAATCTCTGGGTCACGTTAGTCCGAGAGGTATATCGTGCAGCGAGAACAATGTGGAAGAAAAGAATGAATTTCTGGATATTTACGGCCCCAACTCAAAAAAGTTGACCGTGTTGTCTACTATCGTTTCGTTTTCCGCATCTACGAATCTCTTATTTTTTACTATGTCGATGTGATGGAAGCAAAAAGTGGAAATAATATAATTTAAAATATTAGTTAAATTTTAGGACATCTAAGCCTAAGACAAGTTACCTTGTCAATTCTCGCGTTTGCAGACGATCTGTTGTTCTAGCTGAAAGTGATACAGACCTTCAGAAAAATTTAAAAGTATTACAAGACGAACTGAAGGAAATTAACATGAAAATCAACCCGATTAAAACGAAAGTGATGAAGATGGGAAAGAAGCCTGGAAAAGCAATGAGAGTGATAAGGTTAAATGGAGAAATAATTGAAAAAGTGGATTCCTTTAAGTACCTTGGAGCTCATTTACAGGAAAACGTTTACTATCTTCGATAGCGAAATCACTGAGAGAGTGCGAGCAGCAAGCAGGATGTTCGAGGCTGTCAGAAGAGGCTTCTTGAACCGTCGAGAAGTGAGTAAGAATGCCAAAATGGCTGTGTACAGATCGACGTTCCTCCCTATTCTGACCTACTCTAGTGAGTCGTGGACACTGTCGACTACCAAGCATCTGTCGAAAATCCAAGCCTCCGAAATGCGTTACCTAAGGAAAGTGGAAGGCAAAACTAGGAGAGACAGAGTTCGCAATGTCGCAATTAGGGCAAATCTTGATATCAAGCCAGCCATTGAAAACATTGAGCAAAACAGGCTGAGATGGCTGGGACACCTACTGCGCATGGAACCTAGTCGAACTGCCAGACTCATTTACAACGCCAAACTGGACGGCAGGAGAGAGAGAGGGAGGCCCAGACTAAAATGGGAGGAAGGAGCTAAGGAAGTCATGAGAAAAAGAGGCATGGATTGGAAAAGAAGAAATGAACTTGCCCAGTATCGCCAAAAGTGGATTGCCCTCTATAAACAAGCCCCCAGCTGCCTAGGCAGTACAAATGGGGATTATGATTATGATGATGAAATATTATGCATTGGCTGGCAAAAGTTTATAATGAACAGGTAAAAAAGGACAACATACCATTGGAGCGGGTCGGGGCATTCGGCCACTCTATAGTCATATATAAAGGGCGAGTTTTTAACTACCAAGACAGTATTGTTCCAACATTCGTCTTACAACAGTCACGCAGAACGTCAGGGTCAAGAAGTGTTTAACATTTGTGTTTAAAATCAATCCACTAAAAGGAATATTTAAGTGCGAGTGTTTTTGTCACTTGTTCATTATTTCTAAATATCTCTCCGTAAAACATATTCACACATACGCTCTTTCAATAACGCTCGCGCCACCTTACAAACAACACACTCCAGCAATAACATTACGCCGGTATGCAGGCAATGGCAGCCTTATGTTCCTTGCAGCCAATAGAGATTGCTTTTTTTGGCAAATGGGTCTAAATTTCCTAAGAATGTGCCCTTTGCCTGAAGATTACATGTGTTTAGGTTTTCGGACTCCACTTCTTCCTCAAAAACATACGTGCATGATGGCCGGTGACTAATTCCTCTTTGATTGTCCTTTTACCAATTTGGCTATTAAAATCTCCCACAATGATAATATAATGCTTAAAATACTATCTAAACTGTCCAATATTATCTTGACATCACTATAAAAAAAGAGTCACATTCTTTTTCCTCTAAGTCGGCGACTGGAGCACATACTTGCAATAGATTAATAAAACGGTTGTTCGCTATTTCCAGAATGATTAAACCTATTCTTTCTGATATTCCTTTGAAGTGCACTAGATTTCGTTTTAAATGATACTTTACTAGAAATCCTATTACTCGGAAACTCTAACATTTAGTCAATATAGTAGAAAATAATTCCGAATTTTCTCTGTTCATTTTTTTCGTCCGCTCTCCTGGCTTCGCACATCGCCATAATGTCTATATCAGAATATGTCATTGAATATTTCCTTAGATTGAAGAGTTTTTATGTTAAGGATAGCTATTTTTACTTTTTTATTGCTGCTACTATTGTTATACTATTCTTCTATGTAAACCTACTTTTCAGTTTAAAATAAACAAATATATATATATGTATGAATAAACATTTCGGGACATTTGCAAATTCATTACTTTAATACATTCTATGTAATTTCTTTCTTATTGTTAATTGAGTTAGTAATTTCTGTTTATTCTTTTGTTATATTTAATTTTTTGTTCTCTCACTATAAAGTATATTATGTTACTATGTAACAATTTAGTACTAAATAAACCATTGAAAACTTTGGGAAGGGGGATATTTTTTATTATTTTAAGACTGGAGGATTCTCTTCAGTAATTGTCAATCTAGATTTTACCCAGAAGCTAGAGTAGATTATGGATTAATTAAAATTACCTAATTGGCACGTTATTTGTAGCTATTAACAGATCATCAGTGGTTAGTGATTTTTTGTTTACAGGATCTTCTGCAATAACAAAATTTGACGGAGCAACTGCTTCAATTCTAGCAAGATGCCTTGCTCTTACAGCATCCTTCACTAGATCCGGCACTTCATTATCAATATCAATCTCACCACTTTCCTCTGGAACGGTAAATATTCTCGATGTATCTCTCTTCATATTGCAACCAGCTGTTGGAATTTCTTTTGTTGCTTTGGCCAGCTGAATATGCAAAAAAAAAAAAACACAATTATTGTTAACTTATAAAAAATAATGAAGTTTATTTGGAATACCAGATATAACTTTAATAATCATAATTAAAAACAAAAATTTATTTACAAACTGATTATTGATAGGGTTAGTGGTGATAGCATTAATGGCACAGTTTTGCACAGTAAATAATCAAAATAAGTAGTACTCACTTGATTCACGATGATTCTACTTCTTAAATGAAAATAAAAGTGAGTGCTACAAGGTAGGGTCATTTTACAATACATATCATTCAATTTTTTTTTTGCTTCTGTTCATTCACAATATACAAAAACCTAAAAACAATTCGTGCAATATGATTTTTCTTCTTACTGATATTTTGAACCTAGAAATAAATGGACTAGCTATTTCTTCTGCGATCATGACCTGGGTCCCAGCCTCTAACAACACGAGCAATTACTGCGACATTTTGAAATTCTATACAATACACATATGGCCTGTAGAGTTAGTTGGTATGCTAGTACATGGGTAGTATAGCTTACTACACTCTAGCAACCCACTACATATATTCACTCACTCACACTTTTATAGACATCGCCTACTTTATAGACGACCATATTCACAGTACAAACACTGATGACACACAATAGATCTTTTAAGTCGCAGTAATTTGGATTTTATTTCCTTTTTTTTTTTCAAAATATAAAAGAATTGAGATAAAGTCATCTCTAATTTGTAAACACTTTATCCAGATAGGATCAATTAATGAAGTTCAATGGTACAGTTTTTGAGAATGTTAAGGCATTTAAATATTTAGGAGCCTGTTTACACAAGATAGAGACATAAAGGTGAAGTAAAAGAAAGACTGACTGCCGAAAGTAGATGCATGTTAAACTATCCTACTCGAAAGTAGGTGCATGCGCTAAACAAGATCCTAAAATCTCAGAATATCCCTCGAAAGCATGAACGAAATGTTTATAAACAGTCATCTGGCCTGTAATAATAGATACTGAATCATAATTGAATAGTATGTGAAAAATTAAAAGCAATACGGAACTTGGGAGGGCATAGCTAAGTGGTTAGCGTACTGGACTTCCACGCGGAGGACCCGGCTTCGAGTTTAGCTGTGCTACCCTTAGATTTTTTTCTTCCTAGGCGTCTCTACAGCTCACTGTCCGGTGATAGACAGAGTTGTCTGTAACGAGAGAACACTGCCTGGAGGCGGGCAGTGCACTGAAAGGTTCCGTGCGCCAATGACCATAGATGTTGACGCGCGCCTTAAATTAAAAAAACAAAAAAAAACAAAAACGGAACTTATGGAGATGTTTAAGCATCATCAGATTTGGTTGCCGAAATGAAAGCAAAAAGATTGGAATGGCTGGGACATCTAGAGAGAATGGAAAGTGTCTTGGATGTGGTAAAACCAACTGTTCTAAACTAACTTTTTTTCTTTTTTTTTAATGTCTTATGGCATAACTACTTAGGTCTTTGGCCATAATAACTCTTGGTTAATTTCCTAGAGTAATGTAGGGTGGGGATCAGGTAGGGTTAAATAGGGTATCAGTTAAAAACTGTTAGGCTGGAATAACTGCAGATGGCAACCTGAAGAAATGGCTTTGTTCAATTCCCAGTGACGTTGAAGCCCATAACTTTTAATATTAAACTAACTTATAGTAGATCAGAGGAATATTGCCCCAAACCAAACACTAGATTTCTTCAGTCCTTACTTATTTATTTCTTAATCAAAATAAAAAAATATATCATCGAAAGGAAGTAAAGTTGTTACTTACGGGCACTTACTGGAAGCTTTTTAATTCTACAACTAGCCAATTACAAAACAAAATAATTAACCAATCCAAGAGAATCTAACCTTATTAATATTATTAGCCTGGTTTTCATTTTCTGCACACCAAACTTTTACTTCTTTCATTATTTGTAACAATTCCTCATTTTCCAATCTTAACTTTTCAACTTCTGATGATTCTATAAATATATTTAATAACTGAACTCCAACTGGTAGATGGAAAGGTGTTATAATATTCTGAGCTGGTAACTAAAATGCAGATCAAGCAAACCGTTTAAATGTTTAGATGAAGAATTAAGTAATTATGTAAATCAAAGATTAGTTAAAATACCTTAATGCGATATGGATCAGAAACAACCAATTGCTTAGTAAGATCGCAAGATAATTGTGTAGCTACCACTCTAAAGAAAAAAATATTAAGTTATTTAAGTGTCAAATACGGCCTGATATTTTTCCAATTGCTATTTTAACTGAAATCTTTCGTCAAGTCACAGTCAAGGAATTAAGTGAATCTCTGGCAAATAATCAGGCATTATTTATCAACCACTTGTAGCAAAACATATTTCTAGGAGTTTTCGTAATTAAATCACTTTGTTTTTTTTTATTAAGTTGTTAAAAGCTGAGATGATGTTATGAATCAAAGATCACTATGCATGGCGTATAATTTTGTTTGTGGTCCCGAGCTATCACCAAGTAATTTTACATCAGAGAAGTCATACAATGGAGGAACAGGAAACTGGAGAAGCATTGGAGAAACATGAAAGGTTCTCTCCAGGCTAAAAGATTTATAAAAGGTATAAGAAAGGAGGATATGAAGTCTCCTCTCCCTGAGTAGGAAACAATTGAGAGTTGTGCCTGGTCTATTGACTGGACTATCTTAGGTAGCCGGTTATTTACACAAAACAGATAGGACGTCTTCCTTTATGTCAGAATTGTGACGAAGGTGTCAGGAAAACGGTGTGCCACTACCTAGGTCAGTGTCCCCGTTTCATTAATACGAGATTTCGCATATTTGGGAGGGCAACACTCTTAAAGAAATTCTCGGGAGATTTAAGATATTTTAAGATACTTAGAAGCCTGTTTTTTTTTGTGTGGGTGGGATAAGAGCTAAATTGGCTTAGGTCCCTCGCCTTCAGCACCCATTATTAATAATAATTTTTATTTCCAGCACTATTATTGCCCTTTATTTTCAACCGGATAATTTGAAAATAAAAAGGGTATAAATAATTATTATACAATAACTTGCCATCATTGTAGGAATGCTAGTTTGTAATAATAATAAAAATCATTGATTTAGATAAACTCTATTGTAGAACTAGATAATCAGTAGGTAAAATAGAAAGTATACACACTTATTTTGATAAAGAATAGTTCCTCCAAGAACTCCAGACATTTCTTGAAATGATTCTAATAATTGTATGGCTTGTAAATAAACCGTGCTAGTACTCTAAAATAAAATATTTAAGCATTAAAAGTCTTGATAGGTTTAACATTTAAAATTTTGCTTGATTGTTTTATAAAGTTTTACATTGATTTTATGTATATTTTACCTTTGGCAGCTTCATTGTTGGTATATTACCAAATGTATTGGTTGCATATTGCAAAATAGGCAGGTAAACTTGCAGTAATTGTGATAATTTGTCACTCAAATTGTCATCATCATCATCCAGAGTTGTTTGTAAAGATTCAATATCGTAATGGAATAGCCTCAGTAATTTGTATAAAACATTTAGACGGGTTTGAAGTACCATGTCAGGAATATTTCTATCGGTCCCTACACACTAGGAAAATAATTTAAAAAATACAATTTTTAAGATCTAAGATTTATCACTTAGGAAGATAGTAGTTTTAGCAGTGAAAACCCGCTAATAATATTAAAATAAGCTGCTTTTAACAAAAACCGAAAATGTGGAGGAAAGGAATATTCACTACAAACATTTCCGTAACTATTACTTCATTTGCATTTGAGTTCGCTTGCAATAATGCCGACTCTTTTTAGAACCGATTCTAAAAAGCATTCGCCATCAGCAGATAGAAAATACCGTCCTGGCTTTGTGTCACTATTTCAACTCGGACCTGTTGAAAATTGAAATCATCTTTTTTGGATCTAGCAGGGATTCAACTGATTTGTAGATTCTTGTAATTAATTCTAATACTTTTATATACTGGAAGCAATTAGAGCTCTTTTTTGGAACCACATGTTTTCTCTTCGAGCCTATTTCTATCATAATATTTCCGCGAGATTCCTAATTTTAATCCCGAATATGATGATTTTTTTTTTTTTAGACATATCAAATTATCGGTCATAAAACCGCACAAAATCATTCCGAAAATATGTAAAATACAGTTCGTATATAAAATATTGGGGTAGAAGCATAGATTGTTTCATTATGTCACCCCACTCATGAGCGAAATAATATAAGAAGCAAAATGTTATCTGTTAATCAGGAAGCTTCGGCTCTAACACCCTAATCAACCTATTTCAGGGTCTCTCGGTGCTAGGTTACTGAGGGCATTCGAGAAATAATAAAAATAACCCTATGTAGGACCAACAATGTAAACGCTCGGATCAATGTACTGTATAAATTCGATTTTTTCCTACACAATCTTCAAATCTAGTTGTATTGGTTTTTAAAATTTATAATTATACAACTTGAAATTTATGGAGTAATTGTTTTTTGACGTGAATTATGACACACTAAAAAAAAAAATCTTCATTCCAAGACGGGTAAATCTGAACATGGTGAGAGGATGTCTATTCTACACATTAGCCAGTTTTAGAATTTAATTTGAAATTTAGTATATGCATAATGAAAATTATTAATCAAAGGCCCACAAAGAAAATTGAGCTCAGCCTGATCAAACAATTAGTCAGTATCCAATACCTCTCTAATTCTACTATCGCGACGACTCATTTATAATGGAAATAAATTTGGATACCAACTCGGTATAATTTTCCACAGGTTTCACAATAGATTTTAAATTGGAGGAATGCCTTCTCAACAGCAAAAAAATTAGTTGGATACACTATCAGTAAAACTAACATATATTAACGTCTAAAAGCAATTATAAGAATATTATGTCAATCCATCCTTGTACAAACTTACCAACGCAAATCTTCCAATTTTTTTAATAGAAAACTTGCCACTCTGCAGTGATATTAGCTTCGGAATTGTAAAAGCATTTGTACAAAACTGTGTTACACCCATTAACTGGCTGCACAATGCATGTCTTTGCTCGTTGTTAACCCAAGTGGGATAAAAATAAACAATCGCATCTTGAGGGTCATCCTCCTCTTTTTTGCATAATTCACAATCATATAAAAATATAATTAACAATTCTCTAAAATGGATAGTAATTTCATTAGATTCTCATTAGAAAAATATACATGATTAATATAAAAAGTTATATACTTAAACATACTTAGACATTATGTTATATAAGAAGTCAATGGAAAGGATTCTCAAAATTCATTGTTTTCGTTAAGGATGAGCATTTTGTTATTTTATAAATAAACCTCTTTAAAAAGCCTCTAAATTGTTTACATTTTTGTAACTACTTGTAATAACCTTCTTATTCTTAAAATTTTATTGATATTATACAGTGATGTTAATAATAGAAAACTTTAATGTAAAACTAAATGTCTGGTCTATATTCTCTGGTGTAAAAAATAAATGGATCTAAACTCATAGTATTTCTCAGATCTAACAAAACTTGCAATTCAAACATTTGTTTTTAGAGACTCCTCCCCATAAAATTTTATTTTAAAGCTGACTGCTTTTACAAATCACTACAATTTAAATTTTACTATGCGCGTATACATTAATACATTTATAGTAATTAATTATTAAACATTTTATGAGATAAATTTTAATAAACTGTAAAATGCAATATATAATTCACATTTTATAACTAAATAAAATTTTGCGTTTCCATAGGCTAATGTCAACAAATTTTTTGAAATTATTAGTAAAAATAGAAGTTATGAATTGACAAAATAAACTTAATAAAAAAAATGACTTAAAAAAATATTTAAGAATGCACTAGTGTTTTGAGATCACCTGATTATGAAAAAAAGTTTTTAGCCAACGGATTCCCTTTCTCTATCACACTCTTATGTTTACATCTCTATGTGTGCATGTATACAAAACATCTCAAAAACGAAAAATCGCAGAAAACTCAAAATATTCCATTTAGAATCCAAATCTGTGATCGATCCATAAGTGCGATATTATATCTTTTTTCAACTCTTGACATTCACGATCGGTTTTTCTTTAAACTTCGCAGACATCTTAGAAAATCATTGTACTACCATTTTTATAGCTGTATCACTTTTATTTGAAAAATTTTTCTAGGAAATTGATTTTAGTGTGTTCAGCGAACAAAGATTAAGATTCCTCTAAAGATTCATTTCAGTCCAATGTAGGAAGTACGTTCTACCATTTGGTTAAGGTACTTTGAAGGCAATGTTGAACATTCCAGATTTGAAGAAATGGTTTTCAGAAAATGTGAGTGGGTCCGCAATGCTAGATAACATCCGGTATTTTATCCGTCGAAGCATGCTTGCATATTAGTTTTGTTCCTGACCGGTTTCAGATTTTCATCCATCGTCCGAGCAAATTCATTAAGTTCGTGCAGAGAGTTCACTTCAACGAAATGTTTCTGTAGACTCACACTTCACCAACATGCATGCTATGATGGATAAAATAACAAATGGTTTTCAACTTTACACAATCGTTTTCTAAGATTTTCTTATTTTCTCGAAAAAGAGGCCATAGATTTAATATAAATTAAAAATGTAAAATGCATTATATGTACCCCCACATAAGTTAGTTCCATGTGAAAATTGAAATAGCACTTTCAAGGAAAACCTAACCTCACCAATAAATAGCTATTATTGGTTCAGAAACAAAAAACGTATTGATAACAAGTTTACAAGTGTTGGAGGCGCTTTTTCCTTTTGATTAGAAAAATAGTTTGCATAAATCTGAAAATTTTTTTCTTTTCTGGGCCACAGCCAACCAACATTTTGCTTAGTTCATATAAATATTTCATTAATTTAGGCGTACACTTGGTCAGGGACCATCACAGGCCTTACTAATCATACATTTCCAATTTTATTACTAATATTTAATAATAATCAGATAGTTAATTATTTTAAAAACTATGCAAGTACAATTATAATGTTTGTTAGTACAAGAATTCACCGAGAGACTACAGCACTTACTGAGAAACTATCATTGCTGCATTTGTAATTATGAAAATCGCCACTAGATGCTAAAACCTTTTTGCAGCTTTGAAAAAATTTTATCAGAGCCGTCGGATGAGTGATCAAAGTTTTGCTTATAAGAGAATTTCCTTTTCTGAGTTTCCTTTTGCTAAACTTACATATAAGTAGATTTCTATAACGCCGAAGAATTGTAATCGTGCCACTTTTCGATATCGAGTTTTCCGCGGAAATACACGTTTTGAAGTCACCTGAGCACACAAAAGTAGTTTTTAGAAAAAAGACTTAGTGTGTATGCATGAAACAGCATAGATCAAAAACGAAGTATCCCAGAAAATTCAAATTTGACATTCCGTATAGGAAGCAACCATGGGATCCGACAGTAAGTTGTCTGTCAAAATTCTTGAACCGAAAGTACCACTTTACTGGATAAGTTTTTCACTTTTTTTGCTATTTTCCCGTAAATTGCTCCAACGATTTTCTCTAAAGTTGTAAAATCTGCTACACCTATAAAGAGCTACAACTTTTATTTGAAACTTTTCTCCGGAAAAATTAATTTAAGGGCTTTTTTTTTAGGAGAGTTGGAGTTATGCTTTCCTCCAAAGTGCTTTTTGATTATACAAGTCTACCATCTAAATATAATTAATTAGAAATAAATAGGTTGCTAAACTTCCGAGTTTCAAAAAAGATAGTAAGCCAGAAGTGCGTTTTTAGTGAACAGTTTTTGCGATTTTCTCCATAAAACGCCATAATGAAACGACGAATTTCATTAAATTTGGTGTACTAACCACATATAAAATTTGTAAGTTACAATTCTGTCAACTCTGTGTGTTTCACATCAGATTTTTACTTTCTCTTACTCCTAGTAATCGTGTCAAATTTTCACCGGAAATATCCGTTTTGAGGTCTCCTGAGTCCAAAAATAGTGGTTTTAGCAAATGCGTGTGTTGTGTGTGTGTGTGGTGTGTGTATGTATATATATGACAGCATAGCTCAAAAACGAAAACCGTAGAAAGTGAAATATTACGTTTAGGTATACCATAGGATCTGACGGTGCGTTATCTGTCAAAATTCCTCAACGGAAGTGCCACTTACTAGTTTTTTTTTTTTTACGTTTTTGCGATTTTCTCAAAAATGGTTCTGATGATTTTCTTTAAACTTAGTACATCAACTACACATACAAAGAGCTACAACTTTTATTTGAATCATTTCTCCGGGAAAATTCATTTAAGGGCACTTCTGGGGGAAGGGCGGGGTTAGGTTTCCATCTTAACTGCTGTTTCAGTTTATCATCTGAATAATATTAATTAAAATTAAGTATGTTGTTGAAATTCCGAGTTTGAAAAAAATCGGATAACCGGAAGTGCGTTTGTTTTAACACTTTACTAAATGAGTTTTTCATTTTTTCGCGATTTTCTCAGAAATGCCTCCGACGACTTTCTTGAAACTTCGTATATAAACTAAACATGCAAAGATCTACATCTATTATTAAAAACATTTCTCTGGGAAAATTCATTTAAGGGTACTTTTAGGGGAGTGGTGGGGTACAGCTTCCTCTAAATAAAGTGCTATCATAGTTGATTATATAATTTTATTATCCAAACAAAATTAATTAGAAATAAATAGATGGCCAAAATTCCAACTTTTATGAAAATTAATAAACTGGAAGTGCGCATTTACTGAAAAGTTTTGTCAGTTTTCGACGAATTTCGTTATATTTGGTAAACAAACTATATCATTTGTCAATTATAATTTTGAGAGCAGGAGTGAGAGAAAGTTGTGTGAGTGTTTCACATCAGATTTTTTACTTTTTCAGGAGGAATGAACGAATCTAGGACACGAACGATCATGGACAACTTTTTTGTGAGTTAAACGAATAGAAATTTTTGTCATGAAATCTTTGAATTATTATGTGCGTTTTAAAGTAGAATACGTTTTGTGGGAGGCACCTTTTTGGTAAAAAGCGAACGTTTCTCATATTGAAAAGCAAACATTTCTCACAGGAAAAAGCGAAATAACGTTTTTCATAGCAAAGTTGTGAGTGGGAGGTTCTGTGAATGTTGCAACAACTTAAAAACGTATTCTGTACTAGGTCCAACTGTCATATGACAGATATCGTTTGAATTTCTTTATTAAATTATGTACATTTAGATATTTGTAAATAAGGACATTTTTTTTTTTTTTTTTTATTGTCTGTGGGGAGGGAGGACCAAGCCCTATGCTATCCAAAGCCCTTCTGGGCCTATATAGCTACCCCAAAGTTCGGAGCCTTCTCAGTGCACTGCCGGCCTCCGGACAGTGTTCTCTCGTTACAGACAACACTGTCCATCACCGGACAGTGAGCTGTAAGAGGCTCCTAGGAAGAAAAAATCTAAGGGCAGCAGCTGGACTCGAACCCGGGACCGCCGCATTGCTAGTCCAGCGCGCTACCACTGAGCTAATCCCTTCCCTAATAAGGACATTACTATTATTAGAAGTAGAGATAGTTAGTTATTCCGTTCATTTATATGAAATTTCCGTTTAATTTTATTATATACAACTTCTGATCTGTTTATTTATAAATCTGTTTTCTGATCTTTGGACCCTTAGTATTATTTTCTAATTAACTTTTGTTTTTATTTATTAATATTTCTTCAGCCATTCTTCTTGAATTCTTCTGGAACTTTGTTATAAAATTGTTTGATAAAATAATATATAGTTGCTTTCTATAATGTTATACTATATTATGTGTATTTTGTAATGGCCAACTTATTGCTATGAATGTATTACAATTATTAAAAAAGAATTATTTAATCATTTTTATTAAAACTAATTGCGAACGAAGCAAGGAACTGCTCATGATGAAGCAGACGGCAATTGCGGTCTGCACTCTAGAGAAACCAATTTAGTGAAATCGATTTCATAATAACGTGAAATGGAACTTTCATGAAACCATTTGGTTAAATTACACAGATACGTGCACATAACGTTTCATGAAACTCAAGTTTCATCACTTTTGTGAAACTGCATTTCATGAAACTTATAAAAAAAAAATGGCTTCTTGTGACTCTAGTTTCATGTTTCGAGATTTGCCACTTTGTCATTATCATTCAATAAGTAAACAATTTTCATATTTCTTGGACATTTTTTTCCCTCCAGATATGGCGAATTTTTTCCATTTCCTTTCAGATGAAGTTAGCGGAAGCAGTTGAAAAACATCCATGTCTGTATGATTTCCATCTAAAGGACTACAGGCAGCAGGGGCAAAGTTCATGGGACGTGGGAAACGGAGGGTTTACACTTACCTCAACACTCAAAAGCTAGCTTCCACTTGGTGTCCTTCTTCGTTATCTGAGGGCCAACTAACTCCACCAAAAAAATCAAAAAGAGGCTTTGACATTCTGAAAAAAAATCTTTAAATATGACAGGGCCAGAAGGTCATTCATTTGGCTACAACATAAGTGCTATGTTGCCGATCCCTGATCAAAGAATAGACCCATCAATACTTCCGTATTTTTTTCTACTTCCGCACCCGCCACCATAAAACAAAAAAACGCATCATCTGAAACATCAAACGAACGTGATGAAACTGATGAAAATCCGTTTTCTCTATGTGCATGTTCGATTTCTGATTTCACGAAAGTGATGATACTTATCGGACAATTTACTACAGCGTTCCTTAATTCCTTGAATGCCCCATATTTGCTGTTCCTCGAAAACCGATAGTGGGATTGACTGACATATGATCTTAAGAATTCGGTCTAAAAAAAATATGTGAAAAAATTTCTCAAAAATCATTTCTAACTGAGAAAAATGAAATGATTAAATTGTACCAATCACTGATCTTAAAAAACATACTTTCTTAATATAATATTGGAGCCATTTTTATTTGATCATGGTATATTACGAACAGAAAAAGAAAACAATAGGTTGTCCTAATCTCCATTAAAAAAAAGATATGAAATAAAATATATCAACAAATAATATTATACTTTTATTTATAAAGATAAAAGTTGAAAGAAATGGGAGTAAATACATTACATCGTAACTTTTCTTTTTTTTTAAATATCACCAATTTCAAATCACACCAAAAAAAAAAAAAAATTCTTTTATTAGTAACTAAATCTAAGATACATGGTAGATGTGTTGTTGTGTAAGATGAGACAAGTTTTTTATCTTGTGATATTTTTATTTATTCTAATATCTCTTGGTAAATTTATTTTGATGTCTTCTATATAATTCTATTATATGATTCTTCATAATTCCTATTATATTTACAAAATTTATTTATTCTTCTTATTGTTTTACAACAAAAACAATTTTACATTTTTGATTAAAAAAAAAAAAAAAAATAATTTTAACTTATTTTAACAAGAATTTCAAAACAAGAAACGTCTACTTTTTTGTCAGCATCATGTAAAGCCCAATGTACAACTCCTCTCACCTGTAATAAAAAAAAAATTAATTTTATTTTAATTCAAAAGACATCCAGTTTACAAGTTTAAACTAAAAATATATAAATCTTTATCTTTATCTATATATATATATATAACATATTTAAATTACCATAACTTTTGAAAACCAACCGATTTTAAATTTTTTTTTTTTTTTTTAGAGGCTCAATTACTATAAAATATGCAAAAAAAATATAATGTTCCATTTGAAAAAAAAAAGTTGGATGCTGTATCTCGGGATATTGGGGTATAAAAAAATGGATCAATCACTGAAAATAAACTAGACTAAAAATGATTAAATACGTGTTTTCTATTTTTTCGAAATTTCCCGCCGTTTAAAAAAAAAGTGGGTGGAGCATATAACTATATAATACAGGTTGCCAGAGTTATATGCTCCACCCACTTTTTTTTAAACGGCGGGAAATTTCGAAAAAATAGAAAACACAGTATTTAATCATTTTTAGTCTAGTTTATTTTCAGTGATTGATCCATTTTTTTATACCCCAATATCCCGAGATACAGCATCCAACTTTTTTTTTTCAAATGGAACATTATATTTTTTTTTGCATATTTTTATAGTAATTGAGCCCTAAAAAAAAAAAAAAAAAAAAATTTAAAATCGGTTAGGTTTTTCAAAAGTTATGGTAATTTAAAATATGAAAAACAAATTTCAGTTTAATGTCAAAATTACCTTATTTTTTCTTTAAAGAAGCTCTTCAAACTGGGCACCATCAACGGATAGGCAAGCCAAAGCTCTGGACTCCCACGCTCTGTTTGTAGCAGCACTTAGGTGGCAAAGTCAACATCTAGGCAGGCTAGAGTTATTCGACGTTCCATATCTTCGACTGAAGTCATGGGATTAAGGTTACTGTACATTTATTTTTTAGATATCCCCACAAAAAATGCACAATTTTATGGACTGATGAATCAAAGTTTACCAACAATGGCCTTCTTAATCGTTGGAACTTTAGAATATGGGCAGAAGAAAATCCACAAGTTACCTTCGCCACACGCCATCAGGTTGTTTTTTCTACAAACGTTTGGTGTGGAGTTTTAGGAAACCAACTAATCGGCCCATATTTCTACAGAGGGAACTTAACTGGTGAAAGGTATCTAACTTTTTAAAGAGACATTTTGCCAGTTCTGCTTGAAGATGTTCCTCTAAAACGTCGGCTAGATATGTATTTTCAACAAGATGGTTGCCCGGCACATAATGCGAGAGTTGTTCGACGTTACCTGGACAGAAATTTCCACGAAAAGTGGTTAGGAACTCATGGTCCGATCCAATGGCCACCTCGATCTCCGGACTTAACCCCAATGGACTATTTTTTGTGGGGATATCTAAAAAATAAAGTGTACAGTAACCTTAATCCCGTGGCTTAGGTCGAAGATCTGGAACGTCGAATAACTCTAGCCCGCCTAGATGTTGACTTTGCCACCTAAGTGCTGCTACAAACAGAGCGTGGGAGTCCAGAGCTTTGGCTTGCCTATCCGTTGATGGTGCCCAGTTTGAAGAGCTTCTTTAAAGAAAAAATAAGGTAATTTTGACATTAAACTGAAATTTGTTTTTCATATTTTAAATTACCATAACTTTTGAAAAACCTAACCGATTTTAAATTTTTTTTTTTTTAATTTTTTTAGAGGCTCAATTACTATAAAAATATGCAAAAAAAAAATATAATGTTCCATTTGAAAAAAAAAGTTGGATGCTGTATCTCGGGATATTGGGGTATAAAAAAATGGATCAATCACTGAAAATAAACTAGACTAAAAATGATTAAATACGTGTTTTCTATTTTTTCGAAATTTCCCGCCGTTTAAAAAAAAAGTGGGTGGAGCATATAACTCTGGTCACCCTGTATATATAAAAATGAATGTGTGTCTGTCTGTACTCGATAGATTCAAAAACCATACATCCAATCGCCGTGAAAATTTGGGAAATTATTAGGTATATCCCCGGGAAGGTTTTTGCAAATTTTTTTTTAAAATCAGAGTTCTAGGTGCTCCCGAACAAATATCCCAAAAATATCAAAATAACATTTAATTAGTAATATTTGTTAAAAGTGTAACCATGGATAAATTGAAAAATTAAATTGTTACTCATGAAATTTAGTCATAGAATTTACTTTTATAAAGCAAATTAAACTGTAAAAAATAACATACCCATAATAACAGTTGCAATAAAAATAAAAATACAAATCAAAAATATTATTGATTTCCAGCTGAAGAAAATAATTGGAAATACGTTTTATTTAACCCCACAATTATGCCACCAAAGCGAAGTGCCATTGGTCGATCTACAAATCAAGCAAAAAGGAGAAGAGAAGAACGAGCTTCAGAAACAAGTGAACAGAGAAAAACTAGGCAAGAAAGAGATCGAGATCACACTGCTCTTGCTCGAGCTTCAGAAACAAGTGAGCAGAGGCAAGCAAGGCAAGAAAGAGATCGAGTTCACACTGCTCTTGCTCGATCATTAGAAACGAGTGAACAGAGGCAAGCAAGGCATCAAAGGAATCGAATTCGCAGGACACAGACAAGACGAACGATACATACTGATTTGAATTTATGTGGTTTCAATTACAATCCCCTTTACAATTACAGTCTTCATCCAAGTACCATCAGATCGTCATGATATTTCTGCACGTGTATTTAAACAAAAATTAAAATCTTTTTCACGAGTTGGAAACCCATCAAATTTATTTGTTCTTGCACCAGATAGGAAAACAAAAAAATGTTGTATATTTACAAGCACTACTAAGATAAAGTTCACCATCAATCATCATCATTCATTACATGATGATATTTAATAATTACAAATTTATTGTTCAATTGAAATTCGTTTGCAATATTGTTTAATACCACAAGTAAGGAAGCATGTTTATTCTACCATCAACTATGCGGAACTTTATCTTAGTAGTGCTTGACAAATAAATGTGCGGACAGATATGGCGTTTGTGTTCAAACGAATTCAATTTCTAATACACCCTGCGTTCGCTATGACTATCAATTAAGCGCAAAGACAATCTTTGCAAGTGTGCGGTTTGAATTTAGAACACGAATGCTTCTCTCATGGGCAATTATTTGTCGCATGCTCCATAGTCGGTCATCCTTTATGTTTATGCAGAAAACGGACAAACAAAAATATGTAGTCCATTCACTAGCTACACAATAACAAGAGACTTATAGTTAACAACATTTTTTCTTTCTTTCCTTTCTCACACAGCAACGCAAAGTAGGGTATTAACTTGAATGGTTTGTTTTCTTGCTGAATCTATGTTAACTATAAAACTTCTATTTACTTCCCTAATAATTAAAATCAGATTGAGCCACAGCGAAGCTTGACCGAGTTTAGCTAGTTATACATAAAAAAAAACAAACAAAGCTTTTCACAATATAAACTAAAAAAAATACTGCACAAATACTATAAAAAAACTACATAAAAAAAATCTGGTGTGAAACACTCACACAACTTTCTCTTACTCCAGTTCTCAAAATGATAATTGACAAATTTTATAGTTTGTGTACCAAATTTAACGAAATTCGTGGAAAACTGAAAAAACTGTTCAGTAAAAACGCACTTCCGGTTTACTAATTTCTTGAAACTCGGAATTTCAGCCATCTATTTATTTCTAACTAATTATGGTTGGATGATAGAAACGGTATAATCAACTAGGATAGCACTTTGATGAAAATCTAACCCTACCCCTCCTCTAAAAGTGCCCTTAAAAGAATTTTCTCAGATAAAGGTTTTAGATAAAAGTTGTAGATCTTTGCATGTTTAGTTTATATACGAAGTTTCAAAAAAATCTTCGGAGCCATTTTTGAGAAAATTGCGAAAAAGTGAACAAATCATTTAGTAAAGTGGTAAAGTAAACGACTTCCGGTTATCCGATTTTTTCAAACTCGGAATTTCAACAACATATTTAATTCTAATTAACATTATTTAGATGACAGAATTGTCTAATAAACTGAAATAGCACTTTAGATGAAAACCTAACCCCACCCCTCCCCCAAAGTGCCCTTAAATGAATTTTCCCAGAGAAATGTTTCAAATAAAAGTTGTAGCTCTTTGTATGTGTAGTTGATGTACAAGTTGAAGAAAATCGTCGGAGCCATTTTTGAGAAAATCGCAAAAAAGTATAAAAAAAAAAACTAGTAAAGTGGTACTTCCGGTTGAGGAATTTTGACAGATAAACGTACTGTCAGATCCATGGTGATACCTAAAGGAATATCAAGTTTGAACTTTCTAGGATTTTTTTGTTTGGTGTTCAATACATCCACACATACACACAGACCATTTGCCAAAAAACCACTTTTTTGGATTCAGGGGACTCAAAACGGATATTTCCGGTGAAAACTCGATATCGAAAATTTGACACGATTACAATACTTCCTGTTACTAGGAGTAAGAGAAAGTAAAAAGACAAGGTATTTTTTTAATGTACTTCTAGTACAGAGTAAGAAATAAAATAAATAAATAAATAAATAAATAAATAAATAAATAAATTAAATCTGGTGTTAAACAATTGCAATCTTTTACTAATTACTATAATTAATAATATTTTAATTGCCAAATTCTCTTCAAACTTAGCAGTGTTATTTCAACACAATATACTTTGAAAGGTGCCATTTCAAATATAATTTTATGGACAAATGTGATAGAACTAGGTTTGAATATAGTTCTAGCATTAGAAGTTTGGGAAATCCCTGAAGAGGTGTCTTTATTATATTGTACAGTAGATAAGGTTAGATAAATATAATTCACACAATATTAGTTGTTGTGGTTGGTTCCGCAGAACTGGAAAGCATCAGAGATATTTTCCGTGATATAGCCGGCTTCTATTTGTGGTCATCGAGCCCGGTTTCAGGCTTTCGCCTATCATCAGGATATTTTTTGTTAAAACAGCGTAATAACATAGACTTGCACAGAGCAAATACAGTTGATACACTCAGGGGATATTTTGTAAATAATGTTTGTATACATTATTTACAAAATATAGAGAACAGATAGTAAAATAGCTTTATTCTCCACTAAATGGTAACAGACAGTAGTTTTAACTGGTTATATTATTTGGGAAAAAATATATAAAAAACCTGTACCCTAAACGCACATATTATATTTATATATACTATTTATATAAAAATATGTATACAAAAATAGTATATCTACTAATCTTTTATGCTTATATTGTCTATTGTCATAGTTTCTTATATTTATATACAAAGGTGATTCTCAGAATTAGTTGTGGTTTCAAAGAACTTTTTACAAATTTTAATGGTATATTTATGTTTCTATGGTTTCTATTGCATTTATGGAGTGTAATAAATCTGTTATACGTGTGTTTCGAGATGAGTTAGTGGCGAGTCTTAGGAATTCCTTTTGTATTATTTGTAGAGCCTTTATATTGCCATATTGCAAGTGATTCTCCAGGATTGGAAAGCGTAAAGTAGCATGGGCCTCACGACCATTTTTGTAAACAAGTAGCTTATTACTTTCTCTTACTCCTAGTAAGAGGAAGTATTGAATCGTTCAAATTTCGAGGACGAGTTTTCACCGGAAATATCCGTTTTGAGGTCCCCTGAGGTCCAAAAAAGTGGTTTTTAGCCAAATGGTCTGTGTTGTGTGGGTGTACGTGTGTGTGTCTTGGTTGTGTGTGTGTGTGTGTGTTGTGTGGTGTGTGTGTGGGTGTATGTATGTATGTGAACAGCATAGCTCAAAACAAAAACCGTAGATAGGAAAGTTAAACAGTACGTTATCTGTCAAAAATTCCTCAACCGGTAGTACCACTTTACTAGTTGGTTTTCATACGTTTTTGCGATTTTCTCAAAAATGGTTCCGACGATTTTCTTTAAACTTGGTATATCAACTTGCATATACAAAGAGCTACAACATTTATTTAAAACATTTCTCTGGGAAAATTCATTTAAGGGCACTTTTGGGGAAGAGGTGGGGTTAGGTTTTCATCTAAGTGCTATTTCAGTTTATTAAACAATTTTGCCTTCTTAATAATGGTAATTAGAATTAAATATGTTGTTGAAATTCCAAGTTTGAAAAAAATCGGATAACCGGAAGTGCGTTTACTTTTTTAACACTTTACTAAATGATTTCTTCACTTTTTCCAAAATGTTCTCAAAATGGCTCCGACGTTTTTAGAAAACTTACGTATATAAACTAAACATGCAAAGATCTACAACTTTTATCTAAAACATTTACTATGGGGACAATTCTTTTAAGGGCACTTTGGATAGGGGGGAAGGGTTTGAGATTTTCATCCAAGGCTATCATAGTTGATATACAATCTATCATCAAACGTAATTAGATTAGAAATAAATAGATGGCTGAAATTCCCAAGTTTTCAGAAATTAGGTAAACCGGAGGCGCTTTTACTGAATAGTTTTTTTCAGTTTTCGACGAATTTCATTTAAATTGTGGTACACAAACTATAAAATTTTTTCAATTATCATTTTGAGAACTGGAGTAAGAGAAAGTTGTGTGAGTGTTTCACACCAGATTTTTTTTAGAGTATAGAGTTTGGAATTTCTACTAAACAAGGGGAAGAATTTTTTTAATTGCCATTTTTACCTTAATCTTACGATTTAATTTATTTAGATCATAGATGTGAAGAAGGGAGAGTGGCTGTGTAGGCGCAACTAAAGCGATCTATAAGATTTATTGTAGCTCCCTTGGATGCTACTTTAAAGAAAATCCCTACAGGGTTTTGTATTATATTATTCAATACACACACCACACATATATGCAATGAAGAAGAGAGGGAGTGAAAAACAATGGCCATAAACCTTCATTTGCTGAAAATAAAAAATTCGCAATAATTTATAACAGTAAGAAAAAATAACATTTTCTTAAATGAACGATAAATTCACTTTCTTAGAGAGGATCATTAAAGTAAACTATTAAGAAATAGCAAGAAAACTATAGAGTGATATAAACAAATCGAACGCTTTAATGTTATTTAAACTTCTCTCAAAGGGTAATGCTCTTTGAAGAATTCCTTTTGATCGTGATTACAAAGAAATTTTAATTAAAATGAACAGTTAGATTTTTATAGCAGTTAATTAATTAAACTCTTTGTTTCGATATCATTATTACATCTAATCCTTTATAGAAAATTTAAACAAGTAAAATATATTTGAGTTAATTTGTAAAGATAATTTTCAGTATAATTTTAATAACTACAGGTATACAGATTAAGGGAAAGTGAAAAAAAAAAAAAAAAAAATCTGGTGTGAAACACTCACACAACTTTCTCTTACTCCAGTTCTCAAAATGATAATTGACAAAATTTTATAGTTTGTGTACCAAATTTAATGAAATTCGTCGAAAACTGAAAAAAACTGTTCAGTAAAAGCGCACTTCCGGTTTACTAATTTTCTTGAAACTCGGAATTTCAGCCATCTATTTATTTCTAACTAATTATGTTTGGACGATAGAATTGTATAATGAACTAGGATAGCACTTTGATGAAAATCTAACCCCACCCCTCCCCTAAAAGTGCTCTTAAAAGAAATTTCCCAGAGAAAGGTTTTAGATAAAAGTTGTAGATCTTTGCATGTTTAGTTTATATACGAGTTTCAAAAAAATCGTCG
>JAAEAF010000475.1:290134-318572 GCA_011037195.1 Triatoma infestans
TGAATCCATAAACAAAGAAAAACCTGTCAAGGGCACTAATATTCCGAGTTGTTGACCGTACCCTTTATATCGTTAAAAATGCTCCATCCATCACTGTCATCACCAAAGGATGGGTTCCTTCATTTTATCCATTGACACCTACATATATCCATTGCTTCGGATAGATTTTAGATACGAGGTTCATTCAATAAATAACGAGATAATCGAGAGTATTTGGTAAGCATAACCTCAAATGTATTCAGTTAACAATGGCGAGTCCGCTCGGGCATTGCACCTCGGAAGTACAACGCTCAGTGATTAGATTTTTAGTTGCAGAGGCTATCAAAATTAGTGAAATCCACAAAAGAAGTTGAAAGTGTTCAGGAATAATTTGTTTGAATCGTTCGAACTTTTACAAATGGGTAGAACAGTTTAAAAGTGGCCGTGAAAGTGTATGTGACGAGCAACGAAGTGAACGACCGGTTGAAATTGCAAATTTTTCCCTCGAATCTCACATTAACGCGTTAATTTAGGACAATACGCGTATTACTGATAGCTGAAGAAGTGCACGCGAGTGTTGAAACTGTCCATAACATTATTCAGAATAAGCTGCATTACAAGATAACATGTGCGAGATGGATTCCAAGACAACTTAAGGACGCCCACAAAGAAACCAGGTTTCAAATCAGTCAATAGTTGAAAGAACGATGTTTAATTGAAAAAGAACTTTTCATTATAATTGAAACATGTGATGAAACATGGATACACCATTCTGAGCCGGAATCTAAGCGTCAAAGCCTTAAGTAAGCGGGTTCTCCCACTCGAAAGAAATTCAAGACCCACCCGTCTGCATGTAAAGTCATGCTTACAGTATTCTGGGATTCGTAGTGGCCTATTTATTGTGACTATCTGGAAGATCTACGAACCATCAACAGCCCAGTATTACAGCGATATGCTCACAAACAAAGTAAGGCCTGCCATTCGAACAAAAACGACGTGGACTCGTTATTAAAGGCGTGATTTTGCTTCATGACAACCGCGCCCACACACGGCACAGTTAACTCAAGACACATTTCAAAAAGTGGGGTGGGAGATCCTTCCACATCCTCCTACAGCCCTGACCTCGCCCAATCGGACTTCCATTTGTTTGGACCCCTTAAAGAGGCTCTACGTGGGAAACATTTTCAATCCAGTGAAAATGTTAAAAATCAGGTGCAAAAGTGGCTTCGAGATCAACCCAAAGAATTTTATGCCAGAGACATACACAAATTAGAAGAACGATGGGACAAGTGTAAAAAAAAGTTGCTAGGGACTATGTTGGAAGTAGCCAAAGTTTTGTATTGATTAAATAAATCGTTTTTGAGCTATAGCGATTAGTCTCGTTACTTATTTAATGGCGTAGTAATTTGGAGGTCTCCTCTGCGACATTACATTTGTATATACGTCATTACCTTCAAAAAAATGACCACACATCAATAAAAAACCACATAATATGTTCAAAGTAAATAAATATTTTTTTTTAACCTGAATTTGAAGAAACTGTCATTAAAAACCACAGTGAGTCATCATGGGATTGTTTCATATCAATTTTTAAAACTAATCAAGAAAATTAATCCTTGAATTGAACTTCTAAAATAACTCTTTACTTTGCTCTTGGTTTGAACCGTTGGAACGTTTACAAATGAGTAGAACAATTTAAAAGTGGCTGTGTAATTGTCTGTGACGAGCAACAAAGTGAACGACCGGTTAAAGTTGCAACTTCCTCCCTTGAATCTCGCATTAACGCGTCAATTCAGGACAACAGGCGTATTACTGTTGAAGTGTTAGCTGAAGAAGTGCACTGTCCACAACATTATTTAGAATAAGCTGCAGTACAAGAAAACTTTTGCGAGTTGGGTTCCAAGTCAACTTACGGACGCCCACAAAGAGACCAAGAAAAAGTGGGGTGGGAGATCCTTCCACATCCTCCGCTACAGCCCCGACCTCACCCATCGGATTTCCATTTGTTTGGATCCCATAAAGAGTCTCTACGTCGGAAACATTTTCAATCCAATGAAGAAGTTAAAAATCAGGTGCTTCGTGTGTGGCTTCGTGTTCAACCCAAAGAAGTTTAAGCCAGAGGCATATACAAATTAGAAGAACGATGGGACAAGTGTATAAATGTTGCTGGGGACTATGTTGAAAAGTAGCCAAAGTTTTGTATTGATTAAATAAATCCTTTTTGAGCTACAACAATTTGTCAAGTTACTTATTGAATGATCCTCGAAAGGTAAACTTACATCAATATTAGAAAGGTATGCCTATAAAAAGAAAGAACCTATAATAACGGTCACTTTGTGGTAATATACATCAATCAGCATTTTTTGAATAGTTTATAGTTAGAAAGGAAAACTTCATTCTATCAAAATTTTTGTTTGTTGTAGCATTTGAATCGATTTTGTTTTATAAAATTTCTTCGTGAAACCAAAGAAATTTAGAGATTTTTGGTTTCATTTCCTTTGATTTAAATTGAGGCTTAGATGGATGTGTTGTATCCACCCGTTTTCCATGCTTTTTCGCTCTTTACATCTGATTTTCAACTTCGTTCTGTACTTTCTCTTCTTTATCTGTTCCTAAATTCCCAGTACTCGTGTTTTGTATTTTATGCGTTTCGACAATATTTGCGATATTCAGCTATTAAAAGCATTAAAAAAAGGGTAAAAGCATTCTTCATTTATGTTATAATTATTGAATATTGAATATTAAATTTATGTTAGTTATTATTGTTAGTTTGAGACGACGAAAGTAGCCTAAAAGCCCTTCAATATATGTCCAAATAGGTTTGCTATAGGTCAACTGAAACAAAAAATCTGGTGTGAAACACTCACACAACTTTCTCTTACACACTTTCACAACTCTTCTCAAAATTGTAACAAACAAATTTTATAGTTTTTGCACCAAATTTAATGAAATTTGTCGAAAACTGTAAAAACTATTCATTAAAGGCGCACTTCCGGTTTACTGATTTCCTTCAAACTCGGAATTTTTGGCCATCTATTTATTTCTAATTAATTTCATTCGGATGATAGAGTCGTATAATCAAGTATGATACCACTTTAGAGGAAGCTGTAACCCTACCCCTCTCCTAAAAGTGCCCTTAAATGAATTTTTCCAGAGAAATCTTTTATATAAAAGTTGTAGATCTTTGTATGTTTAGTTTATATGTGTAGTTTCAAGAAAATCGTCGGGGCCATTTTTGAGAAAATCGCGAAAAGTGAAAAAATCATTTAGTAAAGTGTTAAAAGAAAAGCACTTCCGGTTATCCGATTTTCCTCAAATTCGGAATTTCAACAACATATTTAATTCTAATTAACATTATTTAAATGAGCGAATTGTGTAATAAACTGAAATAGCACTTTAGAGATTAACCTAACCCCATCCCTCCCCCAAAAGTGCTCTTAAATGAATTTTCCCAGAGAAATGTTTTAAATAAAAGTTGTAGCCCTTTGTATATGTAAATGATTTTGAAAGTTTAAAGAAAATCGTTGGAGCCATTTTTGAGAAAAACACAAAAAAGTAAACAAAACAACTAGTAAAGTGGTACTTCCGGTTGAGGAATTTTGACAGATAACGCACAGTCAGATCGCATGGTGATACCTAAACGGAATATCAAGTTTCAGCTTTCTACTGTTTTCGTTTTTGAGCTATGCTGTTCACATACATACACACACACAGACACACACACACGCACACACACACACACACACACAGACCATTTGCTAAAAACCACTTTTTTGGACTCAGGGGACGTCAAAACGGATATTTCCGGTGAAACTCGATATCGAAAATTTGACACGATTACAATACTTCCTCTTACTAGGAGTAAGAGAAAGTAAAAAAAAAAGCATTGCACCACAACGGTCGACAATTAATTCTTAAGTGTATTTGAAATGAACCAGCGCGCAATATCCGGAAACGGATCATATCGAATTACATCGAACAGCGCCGAAAAAATTTGGGATAGAATATTTTCACCGTCAGTTTGTAGCGGTACCAGTGAGCGCTACCAGAAAAATAAGATTGATTTGAAATGGATGAAGAAAAATTAATAATACACATTAATGAGTGTAAGAAATTGTATGACTTTGATGACAAAAACTGTTTCAATCAAGAAAGGAAAAATAAATTATTACAAGGAAATATCGGAGCACATGACTGAGGCAATCACGTACATTAAGCTACTAATTTTGTTTTGAGCATCTCCATATTGGCAAAGAAAGAAATCTCCTCTCATAACATTAAGTTTTATTGAAAATGCTCCCTTCTTCGGATCTCTACAAAAAACTATTACATTGTCGCCGTTTGCAATAAACTATCAGATTTTAAATCAGAAATTGTATTGCCATTTTTTCGGCGAACCACTAGACCTTCAGTTTTCCGATCAATATATTTTAGAATTTATAAATTAGAAGTTACCTAATTCCGGTCACCTGTTGTACATCGATGGTTCAAAGATGGATAATGGGGTTGGTTGTGCGGTGTATGATTATAAAAGCGACCACGCTGAAATGATTAGACTGCCCAGATATGTATACGATTTTTCCCGCGGAAATGTATGCACTTTACGCAGCTCTAAAGTACGCTTTGAAATTGGAAAATACGGATAATTTCGTAATTTTATCCGATAGCAAAAGTGCTCTACTTAAATTGGAGTGAATACAGTAGGAATTTTAACTTTGACTATCTTATCTGTCAAATCCTAACTTGCGTCTTTCAGCTTGAGGCTACTGGCAGCACAGTCAACTTTGTATGGGTCAAGGCGCATGCGAATATTTCGGGAAATGAACGTGCGGACTCGTTGGCAAAACGAGCAATTACTGAGGGAGAGAGGTGTGACATCAAAGTACCCAAAAGCGATTTGCTGCCCTTAGTGAAAAGAAGAGCGTGGCAGAATTGGCAAAGCGATTTTAGAAAGTCGGATATGGGATTATTCTATAAATCTATCAATCCTGTAGTTAGCAATAGACCTTGGCATTTCCGACATTACATGGGGAAGAAGGAGATAAAAACATTATGCCGAATGAGAGCTAATCATGGTCTCTGTAATTCCTACTGTCACAGGATTGGAATCTCAATCACTTCTTCATGCGCCAACTGCGGTGAAACTGATACATTGGAACATATTATTATGATTTGTCCTGCATATGCAAATGAAAGAGATGTGTTGTTCTCAAAAGTATCGGAATTAATTATCAATCCTTTCAATTACAGAACCATTCTCCAGTCACCCACTGTGGAATTATGTAGCGCCATCTGTAAATTCTGGAATTCCATCAATAGGAAAGTATAAGTTCTAATGCAATAATGTTTATGTTATTAAAATCAAGAAAAATCATTATACAGTTTATTAGACTGAATAAATAAATATATAGTTAAGCTGGCTATGGCTTCTACTAAGAAGCTACTAATAATAAATAATATAATTTGCTTTTTTTAAAATTTAATTTCTAAATCAACAAAAGGTACATATGATTTATAAAATTATACAGTGTATAAAACAAAAGATGCATTTTGAAGTATTGAAAAAATTTGTCTTGATGATCCATTAAATCAGGAAATAAAAGTAACAAATTCGCTTTCCATATTTCACTTTTTGCAAATTCCCCTCATTCGCTTCTTTTTTAAGAGTTTCTTTTGTTCATTTTATTGTTCCTCTTTTTCGCACAACAAACTCACACAATAATAACTGGTGGATCCATCTTCGATGAAATAAACTAATCAAGTGATTGCTATGATAGTGATTTTGCCGGTTATGAGAGGTTATATGCCGGTTATAATGCGCGCTAAGGCATTCAATCCGGTCTGTAGCGGCACGTTTCGTTGCCAATCGGTTCGGACAAGTGCGCGGGTACCTTTAAGTATAATTAATAGATATTACTCGCTAACAGATATCGCATATACAGTGAAACCTCGATATAACTAAACTGAAAGGGATTAGTAAATATTCGTTATACCAAGTAATTTGTTACAATGATGTTTGGTACATTTGAGGTTAGGTAGGTCTAAGATTCCTTTTAACAAGGTAAGTAAGCTTGTTTATTAACCTCACCATTACGAACTCTTCTACTTACCTTGTTATAAGGAACCATTTCCACTAGTAAAGTAAAACACTGTGATTTTTATTTAAAAAAAATGGTAAATACAATTTTTCTCACAATATTAAAAACTTATTTTTAAATTTTAAAATTGTGGCTAATGTACTTGCGGGAATTTCGAACTCCTTAGCGATATCTGATTTTTTTTTTCTTTGTAGAATTCTCGTCTACATACTTAATGATTTTTAGTTTCTCTGCGACAGTTAAGGAACACCTTTTTCGTTTCTCAGTCATTGCAACGACAAATTATGTAATGCACTCCCGCACTTCTCGGATAGGTACCGTAAAACACTAAACGTTAATTTATTATGACAGTTTTGCACTCCTAGATTGTCTTAGAATAAATTTAACATGTCTGAAACTGTCGAGACATGAATTCTTGTCAGATGGATTGGTAGGATAGGTTATGTAAAGGTTATAGGTTGACAAAAATCGTTATACAGAAATAAATTATACTGTCCATTTATGTTCTGCAATGATTGAAAAGAGATTTTTAAAGAGATGATTCGTTATAAAACTGATTTTTAACAAAAGGTATTCGTAATGTAAAGGTATATTTTACATTAACTCTTACGGTCAGTTCTAGAGGATTTCGAAGAATTTGTTAAATCGAGGAAATCGTTATATTGGGGTTTCACTGTATATAATTTAACAGGTATAGTACAGCTAGCGTTATTTGATGATTACTATATGTTATATAACTATTTAATATACAGTAAGTATAATTGAATAATACTATTCAGATAAATAAGTGTGGGAAAATTAAAAAAAAAACGAACAAATTTTTTGTTTCGAAATGTTGTGGGGAATATAAAATTTATTTAGAAAAACGAAATAACTTTTATATAAAATAACTTTTTAATGAATACAAAGGTCATTAGGATTCACATAATAAACAAGTATGAGATTTTATTATTATTAAAACCAATTATTTTTATTAACTGGCTTAAAATGATTGCTGCCATTTTCATTTCCATCAATTACCATTATTGTTCAAGTTCTATATTATTTGATTAATTTAATTATATTGAAATGAAAGCTAGATTAATTTGGAACAACTTAATAATTATTAAGAATCATTTGACCAAGTTACTAGGGCTCTAGGCCACTGGACAAGTTTCGATACTACTTGGGGATTTTATCGTTGTTGACCCAACAGCTTGAGTAAAAGTGGAAAGTTGATTCTGATACAATTGTAATATATCAATATAAATAATAATTTTGGTTCACGTTTGCAACGCCGTGCCGTGCTATGATATAGAGATGAGGTAAGCAGTAAAATCAAAATACAATTTGAACCATTTAATAATTAAAAAAATTTTAACGCAACGCTTTTCTGTATTTGTCAATGTTGTTCCGATACTGATGTATACGAATGATTTACCGTTCGCCTCTGCCTAAGCGCTTTCACTACCTTTGATTTCGGTTTCCTTTTTGAACGATTTTATTTTTAATTGTTGAATATGTGGATGGGTCCGCAATGCTGAATAACATCTGGTATTTTATCCATCGAAACATGCATATTTGCCCGCAAGGGGTATCTGTTGCATGCAGTTACTTGGGAAGTAGCTACCCTATGGGTTACCACAGCTCAGTACTCCATGCACTTTATCAGAACAGTACACAATACACTTAAACTACATCACTCTACACTTTACTGACAAGGACAAACGCAGTACACAAACTAAGGTCTTCGTCCCAAGTTAACTGGCGAAAGCCAAGGGAGAATGAAGGGATTAGATCAGTGGTAGCACACTGGACTAGCACTTCGCGGTGGCCCCGGGTTCGAATCCAGTATGCTGCCCATAGATTTTTTCTTCCTAGGAGCCAGTGCAATAATCCCCCACAACAATCGAAATCCAAAATCTGCATGCAAATTTATATTGTTCCTGACCGGTTTCGGATTTTCAGCCATTGTCAGAACAAATTCACCAAGTTCGTGCAGAGAGTTCACTTCAACCTAATATTTCTCTTACACTCACACTTGTTGGTTGTATATTATGTGGGTAGGTTATAAGGTTATGTTTATAACTTATACATATATACATACAACCAACAAGAGTGTAACAGAAACATTAGGTTGAAGTGAACTCTCTACACGTTGGTGAATTTGCTGTGACGATGGATGAAAATCCGAAACCGGTCAGGAACAATATAAATATACATGTTACGACGGATAAAATGCCAGATATTATTTTTAATTCTTTTTTTTATATTTATTTATTTATTTAAGGCGCTTTAACTTCTTTGTAATATACTGCGCGAGCGTTCCTAAAAGCTGAGGCGGCAATTATCATAAAAGATAATTGCACGTGTTATGTGTTGATAGTTCTGCTTTCAGTTTACAACTATTATTGACACTATTTGATTTTAATGTTTGTTTGTCATGGATAAGTGGCAAATGACTTTGCTCTGTTTAAATCAGTTAGTCAGATAAATCTTCTGTGACTTATCTTACGTGAGCAATCATATACAAGATGGATTGATAAAGTTTATGGGAAATGCATTATTTTAAGCAAAATTGTCAAAATAAAGAAAAATCGCTAAATATTTTTCGATAATCGCCGATTGTACCCCTAGACTTATGTCAATATTATCCAGCTCTCATTAACAATAAGTGTTGTCACATTGAACTCCATTCAAAATAAATATGAAATTGAAGATTTCTTTATTGCTTTTTTTTTTTTTTTGAAGCAACAGAATTTAACCGGAGAGGGTTTAGGGGAGGGATTAGCTAAGTGGTTAACACGTTGGACTCCCACGCGGAAGTGCCGGGTTCGAGTCCAGTACTACCCTTAGATTTTTTTCTTCCTAGGAGCTTCTACAGCTCACTGTTCGGTGATGGACAGTGTTGTCTGTACCGAGAGACAACCAATATGGTCGGGGCGCTAATGGCCATAGATGTTGAAGCGCCTTAAAAAAAAAAAAAAAAAAACCGGAGAGGGACTTATTCTAACACATTTGGAAAAGTTTGATTTTGAGTTAAAGTGGCTAAGAGGACAAGGCTATGACAACGGAGATAATAAAAGGAGAAAGAAAGAGTGTACAAAATAGAATGAAAAATATCCAAAGGCGTTTTATGTGCCTTACGCATGTATCATTCTTTAAACCTAGTTGCGAATGATGCAGCGTCTCCTTCTACAGAAACAATTTTTTTTCCTTCTATTGTACAAAAACTTTACATCTTCTATTCTGGTTATAGAAAACGTTGGATGTTAGAAAATCATATTGTAATGACATGGAAAGTCATACCAATGTCAAAGTGGTTCCAGCCAGCTGCTATTTTAACAAAGGATGGCAGTAATAAAAGAGCATTTTATAATCAGCGACCTAGCAGGCCGCCGTCTACAAGGCAATGCCGGCCAAACAAACAACAAAGCCCTTTTCAATACTTTACATCAAGGCAAGCACCGATAAGGTTGGCCACTGACCTAAATAAGGTCAGCAAACTACGAAGGTCGCACACTAGGACAGATGTCTTGGTTGTGAGTGTGGCCAACACCTATATATAAACTCTATCATATACAATGAGAAGATCCATTATATCATATACGACTATACGAGCACGTCTATATATATACACGCGCAGCAGTTTACGCGACTATACACAGTTTCATTTAAACTTATTATCTTTTAGTAGCGCATCTTAGTTCGTTTATTTTATCATTCTAATTTATTACTTATTTATCTTCTATTTATTCCTAAGTATTTTGCTAGTTATTAGTTACCATTTATAGGTTAAAATTATTGTTAAAATACAGTTTATTTTTATAAAATCCGTATTAATAACTCGATGCACTAACTTCCCAAATCTCTCAACTAACTTCCGCCCTCTTCAAGACATCTACTACATCAGGAATCACATCAAACGATTCCATTACAATATGTTTCACAATTAACTCAAACAAGATTTAAAGTATGAATTTTTACCAACAAAATGAAATAGAAATTGTAAAAAAACAAGTTAAGTATCTTGGCGCAGCCAACGGAATTTTCAAAAAAGCAAGTAACCATAGGTTGTCATTGGGAATTGCTGCCTCATCTAAAGTTAAATAGATTTTGCGTAAGAGTAAGTCCGACACGTGGGATGCAAAAGAGAGGCTGGTTTGACTCCATGGTCGCCACTGTGCTAATTTATTGTGCCGAGGTATGGGCTGCTTCATTTGCTGACGCGCTCGATAAAGTTCAAATATACTTTTTCAAATCTTTATTGCAGTTTCCTAGAAGGTAGAGCTCATTTGGAACTTGACGTTTTTAAAAGATTGGTAAATTGGTGGATGGTCATACGCTTCAGATGGATGATAGGCGTATCCCAAGATTATGTTACAATAGGTTTTACAGATTCCTTTTAACTGGTGCAGTTTACTTTTAATTTCACTTTGAAAAAATAGGAGCGATAGATTTATGGAAAGCCAATAATTATATTGATGTTAAGAAAAGTAAAAATAGTTTAATTAATTCTTATAGATTATATCTAATAAGTTTGGATATAAATAAAATTTATAATTTTAAATACAATCTAAGTTATATTAGATTTATTAGTAATTTTCATAATGAAGATTAAATGTGGATTTTGAATGTATAAAAATACTGTCACAGTTAAGATTGGGTAATAAAAAATTTCCAAGAGTCCTCCTGAAAAATAAACTGTATAAATTTAGCCCGGACACTAATTTTGTAAGCTTTGTTCTGAGATGACCTGCCTGACACACTTGCTCACTTTTTGGTTGATTGCAAATTTTTTACTAACCAAAGACTAAAATTTATTCTTTAGTCAACATCAGTTCATAGATAATTAATACCTGTTTAGATAAATTAGATTCTTTATTGAACTGTTGTTCTAGTGTACTTTTGTAAAAACCTGTTAGATTGTTAAAAATAATATTCAACTTTGGCTTTAATGCATAGTATCTTTTCAATGATATAAGAATCAAAATGAAAATTGAAATTACATTCATGTTGGTAGTTATAACCAACCCTTGTAATTAGCAGTTTTATTAGAACCCTTAAGCGGCGTTTACACGATCAATAATATTGACAATACTTTAGAGTATTGACAATAATATTGATCGTGTAAAGTGAAAAAAATGTATTGATGGTCGGTATTGACAAGAGTATTGATGAAATTCAGATTTTCTATCAATACTGAGAATTGGAGGGGATATCGACAATATTATTGGTCAGTTCAATAGTTTTATCGAACGTTGCAACTAACCTGTACAATACAAAAGCGATACTATTATAATAGGTTAAAGAATTCTATGTAATTAACATCTCCTATAATATATTAAAGCTGACTGGCCCAATTAATTTAAAATTTCCATTTTAAGAAAACATTTCAGTTTGAACTCTGACAATTGCACTATTAGAAAAATCGTATGAGTGTTTCGCAGTTTATTTAATTTTTTGTTTCAAAAAGGGTTTTTATATGCCATGCTGTTTAATATAGAGAGAAAATAGGCTTCTAACTTTCCTTCCGAATGGTAGGCATATTAAATCACTACATGTCTACATGAAAAGTCAATCAAACAATTTTCCTTGTTTATGCCTGATTTTGGTGGAATGTTAGATAAAGATTTAGTATTTTGCCTTCTAAGGTGTTAATAAAAAATAAATGTATCTAAAACATGCAACACAAAATTACCAGAATTATATTATATTTTATTAAATATATCATTAGGATAAATGTTTATTTTCGATGTTTTATAAAGGAATTAATTAAGAGTGAACGATAATGGAAGTAATTTAAATAAGAAACATTAGAGCTGTCCCCCTTGAGTTTTCTATACAATATTAATAAAGTGAGCAGCAGGGTAAAGAGCTAACTATAACCATGGGCCAAAATAATAGCTACGCAAGCTTTAGAACGATTATTCATTTTTTAAAGGTTAAAAAAAAAAACAACTAAACTGATGAGTATAAACACGTAAATACACTCTCCTAGTGGCAGAAATAGTAAGTAGTATTGACAATAATATTGATCGTGTAAAGTAATGAAATATTGATAGTGGTTAGTATGAGTATTGATGGAAATATTGTCAATACTGGTATTGACAATAATATTGATCGTGTAAACGCCGCTTTAAAGAGCAGCTGAATATGGTATAAATATTACATTCATTAGTTTGGTAAAGATTGTTGAAATTAGAAGTTAAAATACAAGAAACTTAAAACAAAAAACCATCTGTAGTATTGCCTAATTAAATAAATTCTCAATTTTCAGCCCAGATATGCCAAAACTTAACCAGCTTTTAAGAACTATTCATTAAACTTAGCCAACTAAAATATTGTAAAAATTTGAATATAGAAACTAATTAAGACTACGTTAAAAAGAGTTTGTGTGATTTGTAAGATCAAACACTAAGTTCATATAATCTATTATTTTGTATCTGACTGTTTTGTAGTTTGTTTGTCTTTTGTATTTTCTTTCTATAGACCAAAAAAAAAAAATAAATAAATAAATAATAAATGATCTTTTATGTATGTTACTTGCTGGGCTCCTGCTTTTATAAGAATTGTAATTCTTCAAAAAAAAGCAATATAAATTTTCATTTTATTTAATTTCATTTCAACTCAAACAAGATTTGAAGTAGGAATTGTCAGAACATTCTTCTTATTCGATACAGATTTGGCACCTTTTGACTTTCATCTATTCCCAAACCTAAAGGAATTGGTGGCTGGAAAACGTTTTGTGTCAAATGAATGCGGATATAGCAGCGGTAAATAGATATTTTGAAGACCTTCTAGAATTGCACTTCAGGGACAAAGTATATATTGAACTAAAGAGAAATTACATTGAAAAATAAATGCATTTTTAAAATAAAAAATACTCATTTTAAAAATAAACTAGGCCGAGAAATTTTCACCTTGCCCACGTTTAACTGAAAAATACAATAAATATATGCCTCTGAAATATAAAAATCGTAGGGCAACCGGTAAACCGATTTCCTTCAAAAACTCGAGAATTTTTGCTTAACATTAAATTCTATATGTAGATGATAAAGTATAATGTACTGATGAAATGGCGCTTTAGAAGCAAACTGGATTAGTGGTGACGCCACATTTCTTCCTCCTCAACTGAATTTTTATAGAAAAATATTTCAAATAAAAAAGAAAAAAAAAAAAAGATAGTTATTTATATAATTAGTTTATATACCAAGAAAATAGTTGGAAACGGGGAACGGGTGTTGGTGTAGTGGTTATGAGCATGGACTTGTAAGTGGGATGACCCCAGTTCGAGTCCAGCGTATAACTAAATTTTATATTTGTTTAAAAAATGTTATTAGTGAAGTAAGTGCTTTTTTTGTGCCCCCTGTCCACGACACCTAATTTGGTAGTTGGACGTTAAGCCTGCCTGAATAAATAGGCAGGCATTACTTTACTTTTTTTTTTTTTTAGTTGGAACCGTTTTTGAGAAAAACGTAAAAAAAGATATTCAGTAAAAATGATTACATCTTACCTACGGGTTTTTGGTCAAAATCTTAATTGTAGTTGACCCTTGATAAAACCTAAATGAAATACCAAGTTTTAGGTTCCTATAATTTTCTGTTTTTGAATTGTGCAGATCCCTCTCTAGCGCAACATCAACATTATAGGCGAATTTATAAAAATCAAATTTTTTGGACTCAAGGGACCTCAAAACGTATATTTCCGATGAAAACTCGATATCAAAAATTTTGTCACGATTATAATACTTCCTCTTAAGTAAAAAAAAATAAATAAATAAATGAAAAATTATCAATGTTATTAGCGCCAACTTTTTTGAAGCATTACAATCAAAATAGTATTTTTAACAAAACATATACATTTTTTCTGTAAAGTGTATTTCATTAAAAAAAAAAAAAAAATTTTTTTTCAATTCACTCTTATTATTTTTCATTTCAATAAATAATTTCAAATAAAATAAATTAACGTTTTTTACTTTCAAATATATATTAGGGGGCCAGCAAAGGGGGACCGGATATAGCTAATATATGATAAAAACACACTTTATGACAGTAAGATATACTATAAGCAATGAATAAATCCAGGCAGTAAATGAGGTAAAAATTTACGCTTATCTGAATCTTTAGAAATGATATACACATTATTATTATTATTATTATTATTATTATTATTATTATTATTATTAATTGAATAATAAACTTTACTTACTGTTGGATATATTTCTAATACTTTGAAAGAATTCTGATACATATATTCTTTTCCTTTTTTAAGCGGACATGAGGCTTTTGTTTTACCATCCATTTCATATACTTTCCCACATGCACTGACACCATCAACACCAATGAAAGGAAATGGTATTCCAATCAGTTTTATGTGGACATGTGTGACAAATTTTTCTATATCAGTCTCTGGAAAAAGAAAAATATATATCAATAACTATGTTCAAATGAATAATTGAATTAAAAAAAAAAAAAAAAAAATAACCTGGTGTGAAACACTCACACAACTTTCTCTTAATGCAGTTCACAAGATTGTAAATGGCAATTTTTTTTTTTCAAACTTTTGAAACTTTAGAAATGTTTGTCCTCATTTCTATTAATGGGACAATCTGAACTTAATAAAATGACCTCTTTGAGGAAAGCACAACCTTCCTCCCCCCCCCCTCAAATCTTCTGGAATTAATCAGACCACTGTACATAGTAATATTGTTAAGATATATATATAAACACTTATAAACGTATGAAAGAAAACTTAATTCTACGTTTGTTTTGTTTTTTGTAAACATATATGTATATAAAATATATTTATAATAACATATATAATAATAATAATAATAATAATAATAATAATAATAATAATAATAATAATAATAATGGTAACAATAATAAATTTAATAGTGGCAATACTTCAAAACGTTGGATTCCGCCAACATGCCAGATATACGAAAAGCGTGTGGGCACACAACATAGGCATGTTGGTTTCAAAAAACGACTACCACAGTACGACTACTACTACGTTTGAGAAAACGGCTACCACTGTACTGATCCCCCGGCACTCCACGATACAAATAATTTATTAATTATGTCCAGTGATAAAAAGTGTTGTGTTTAACTAAGAACACTGTACGGAGGCCGGCAATGCACTGAGAAGCCTACGGGCGACAATGACCATAAATGTTGGCGCACCCTCTTGATGATGGTGAATGCTGACGTCTAGGCGATGAAGTGATAGGCGAAAGGGGGGATAGGAAGTGGTGACGTTTGCTGTATGTAGATGTGCTGTGTGTGTGTGTGAGTGTGTAATGAAGAAAGGAACTCAGGCACGGGTACAGGAAATAGAGGGTTCAGTAGAGCCAATGACGCTGAGGTCGACGTTGCTGACGGTGGTGACGCAACCCAGGCGCGGAAGGTGAGTTCACCTGAAGGCGATGGTGCGGATGAGATGAATAATTCTCCAGATGATGGCGAGGAAAGACGCGGCTTGTGTCTCAAAAAGAGACAAATACCAATTCGCAGGCGAAAGGCGCGAATAAAAATTAAGGCGAAATAAATACACTAGAGAGAAGCGGCAAACACACATTTACTAGGCGAGGTATAGAGAGCAAGTGACGAGAGAGGAAGGAAAAAGGGGGCTGGCCGGCGTAGGAAAAAGGGAGGGGACTGTGTGGCCAGAGCGAAATAGGAAAAGGGATTGAAGAGGGAAGATGCAGAGGGTTGGGGTGGTCATAACCATGGTTCCTAGAATCCATTAGCGGCGGAAATGATTGCTAAAGGCACGGCCAGGCGGATTAGCGCGCACGCACGCTCAGCGGAAGTGCGCGCGTGAGAGGTGAGGCGTATGTCGACTGCACAAATTATGTTTCAAATTAATAACAAAAAAGTGAAAGCGTTAATCGAAAAAGGCGCTTCGCATTCCCCCATAGATGCCAGTCATGTCAAGTCGAGGCCCGAAAAATCTAACATCATTCTAAAGTCAATTACAAATCAGATTATTCCCCCAACTATGGTCTATCAAACATTCATTTCTCGATTAGATAAAAACACGGAAATTCAGGGTAAATTTATTGTTCAAATAAGTTCAGAAGATAATTCACCAGTCACAACGTGTCATTACCCCTTCCCCGCTGTACCTTAATCTATCATCTTTACTGTAAAGTCCATTATTATATTACAATGCTGTTAACCTTAAGTCTTGTTAATTTCATGAAACCAGACCCAATTCTCTCCAACCAATTCCATTATATCTTAATATGTGTAGATAACATTCATAGTTTCAAATAAATCGTTGGAACCATTTTATAAAGAAAATAGTAGAAAATTGAAAAATATTATTCAGTAAAAACTACGCACTTCCGGTCATCCGATTTTCTTCAAACTGGGAATTTCAGCAATATATTTAATTCTAAATAATATTGTTTGAATAATTAAGTGAAAAACACCTTAGAGGAAAACCTAACCGTTGTCCTGTTTGGTATGGCTAATACAGAAATATACTTCTTTTTTTTTTTTTCAACAACTTCAATAACTTCTCGATTATTTTATAGCTCACAAAGCCATTTTTTTTAAAAAAACAATTCTTTTAAGATACTTTGAAGTATCGTTTAATTAGAAAGTAATACACACATTTCAATTTTAACGTAAAACAAAAATTTTAAAAATTGAAAAATTTCAAGCAAATCTATAGTATATTAAGAAAACTTAAAGACATTTTAGAATTCATCTTTTTTCTTGGTAAATCAATTAAATCAATAATAGACGCAATAATTATTTCAAGGTTATACTCGACGAATTTTCCTTAAATTTGGATTATAATAAGGTCTTTTCTTTCTTTAGAAAACAAAATTAATATTATTATCTTTTTTAATTTAATTACATCCTTTCATAAATTTATGCATTTTTTTTTTTAAATTTTTTATAGCAGTATTATTGCGTTATTGTTATGCATTATATCGTGAGAATTTGTAGGCCGCTTAATAAGCGGTAACATTTCTTTATTGTTAGAAAGAAATGCTGCAAAATTGTTGCATTAGTATTGTAATAGTCCAATTTATAAAACAATTTATTAAATTTATTCTATTTCAGTTTATAAAATTATGCTCATAATTTTTAAACTCATATCTATTTAATAAAGAAAATATTATAAGTACCTTAATAAACATGTAAAAAAAAAATGGTTGGATCAATGTATGGCAGACTCCCTTGATGATCATTGAAAAATGAACGGATAATGCCACATTGTCTCCGACTGATAAGTTGTGACAATCAAAAAGTGTTAACTGGTCTTTCAACAACTCTTTTAATTTGATTTACTTCTTTTATAGTTCTTACTTAGTTTCTGTGGCGAATTTTAAAACAAAAAAACCGTATGATTTATTTTAAACCTTTTTCTTCCAAGGAAACTTCGTCAACTTATCCTACAAGACAGTATTTCTCGTAAGAGGGGAGTTCATCTCATGTCAACTTATGGTTCACGCAGGGCTTAAATTTTTTTTCTCTATGAATGCAATGTCTTTTTTGAAGAATATGTTAGGTCGTTACCTTTTTTACTTTCTCTTACTCCTAGTAAGAGGAAGTATTGTAATCGTGTCAAATTTTCGGGATATCGAGTTTTCACCGGAAATATCCTTTGAGGTCCCCTGAGTCCAAAAAAGTGTTTTTAGCAAATGGTCTGTGTGTGGGTTTGTGTGTGTATGTGAACAGCATAGCTCAAAAACGAAAACCGTAGAAACTGAAAACTTGATATTCCGTTTGGTAGCACCAGCGATCATGACTGTCGTTATCTGTTCAAAATTCCTCACGTAAGTACACTTTACTAGTTGACTTTTTTTAACGTTTAGTTGCGTTTTCCTCAAAAATGGCTCCGACGATTTTCTTGCAACAACTTATATAAACTAAACATGCAAAGATATATAACTTTTATTTAAAACATTTCTCTGGGAAAATTCATTTAAGGGTACTTTTAGGGGAGGGGTGAGGTTACAGCTTCCTCTAAAGTGGTATCATAGTTGATTATACAACTCTATCATTCAAATGAAATTAATTAGAAATAAATAGATGGCCGAAATTCCGAGTTTGAAGGAAATCAGTAAACCGGAAGTGCGCTTTGACTGAATAGTTTTTTTCAGTTTTTCGACAAATGTCATTAATTTTGTACACAAACTATAAAATATTTGTCATTATCATTTTGAAACTGGAGTAATAGAAACGTTGTGTGAGTGGTTCACACCAGATTTTTTTATTATCATTACTAGCTAAACCCGATCACAGCTTCGCTGTGCCTCCGTCCCGATTTTTAAGCTGAACCATCAGCGTGATTTTGGAATAAATATGTTTCGATGCTTTGCATCCCTGTCTACAAACATTCTTCTTGGAATGTACAATGTTGCAGAAATTAGATGGAAGGTGATTTTTCACCGGTTTCCGAATTTTGTAGAGCAGATGTCGTTTTTACCAAGTTCGAGAAATGGTCTTGAAAATATGGCAGCTGTTGGATCGTTTTGAAGTTGAACTCTCATATTCTTTGTTAAATGAATTTTTTTTACTGTACTCCAAAGAGTTGAATATTTCAAGCAGGCATGCAATTCATCAGCTGGTGTTCAGCGAGGTATCACTGGAAGCGTTTGCCTGAAGTCACCGGCTAGTAACACCAATGCTCTACCAACCTGATTATTTCGCGAGTCTTTCAATGTATGGTCTAATACTTCCAATGACTTCTTATAAGCCATGTACATTCATCCCATACAATGATTTTGCACGCCCGAAGAACTTTTCCCATTCCTGGTATTTTAGAAATGTTACATGTTGGGTTTTCTGTGAAATGCAAGTTTAAGTTATGACAGTTTAAGAGAGCTGCATGCGCTGTTCTACCTCCTTCCATCAACGTAGCAGCAATACCTGAAGAAGCAAGTGCTCACGCAATATGGCCGTTTGAACGGATTTTAGCTCGGGATTTCCCGTTCACGTGGGAACTTCGGAATAGAAGTACTTTCAAGTAAAGAGAAAGAGGTTCAGAGAGTGAGCTACCATCGCAACGTGTCTGATTCTATCTATTTCTGCCAACCTCGCTAAACGCACGGAGAAGTTCCCGTTTCCGTGGGAACTTCGGAGTAAAAAGTATATATAAACACTCTTATATAGAAATGCAACGTTGTGTAAAAATTTCAAGTCTAATCCATCGACTACTTTTCGAGTTTTGTGGCCACAAACATACGGATGCTGAATTTTTATATACATATATAGATTACAAAGGGCATATATGCACTGCGATCTGAAAGATCTATTGTGCCGCCCCCTGACCCTTCTCAGTGCACTGCTCATCATCGGACAGTGAGCTGTAGAAGGTCCTAAGAAGAGAAAAATCTAAGAGCAGCATGCTGGATTCGAACCCAGGATCTCACGTTGTTAGTCCAGTGCGCTAGCACTGAGCTAATCCCTTCTCTGTCGTTACCTTAAATTTATTTATCATTCTTAATTTCCTATCTTTTTTTTCCCATCAAGATAAACTGCCGCATCTTATTTCTACATAATCATTTACATAATTTTTACTTTCTCCTACTCCTAGTAAGAGAAAGTATTGTAATCGTGTCAAATTTTCGATATCGAGTTTTCACCGGAAATATCCGTTTTGATGAGGTCCCTGAGTCCAAAAAAGTGGTTTTTTAGCAAATGCTGTGTGTGTGTATATGTATGTAAGTATTTGAACAGCATAGCTGAAAAACGAAAAATCGCAGAAAGTTCAAACTTGATATTACGATTAGGTATCACCATGGGATCTGACGGTGTGTTATGTGTCAATATTCCTCAACCGGAAGTACCACTTTACTAGTTGTGTTTTTTACGTTTTTGCGATTTTCTCAAAAATGGCTCGAAGATGTCTTTAAAATTGGTATATCAACTTACAATATAAAGAGCTAAAACTTTATTTGTAACATTTCTCCAGGAAAATTACTGTAAGGGCACTACTTGGAGAGGGATGGGGGTAGCTTGTCCTCTGAAAGTGCTATTTCGTTTACTATGAAAGTGTGCGAGTTGAAGGCTATTAATAGAATTAAATGTGTTGTTGAAATTCCGAGTTTGAAAAAAAAAAAAAACGGATGACCGGAAGTGTGTTTTTATTGAAATGTATTTTTCAGTTTTCTGGTATTTTCTCGAAAACCAGCTTCAAAGATTTTCTTTAAACTAGGAATGTGAACTACCACATATAAAGAGCTACAACTTTAATTTAAAAACATTTCTCTGGAAAAATTCATTTAAGGGCACTTTTTTTGGGGGAAGGGTGGGGTTATGTTTTTCTCTAAAGTGCTATCATAGTTGATTATACAATTCTATCATCCTAACAAATTTAATTAGAAATAAATAGATGGCCAAAATTCCGAGTTTGAGGAAAATTAGTAAACCGGAAGTGCGCTTTTACTGAAAATTTTTTTTTCAGTTTTCGATGAACTCCAACGAATTTTATTAAATTTGGTAAACAAACTATAAAATTTGTCGATTACAATTTTCAAAACTGGAGTAAGAGAAAGTTGTGTGAGTGTTTCACACCAGTTTTTTTTTTTTTAATTCCTTTCAAATTTTCCATTCTTTTACCTTTTAATTAACTGCTAGAAAAATTTTTATCTTTTGGAAAAATCATATATCATATTATTCCGTTCCTCTGTTGGGACCGGAAGTGCCGTTTTTATCTGAAACAGGAAGTGAAATATGTCTTGTTTGTAACTTATTAATATTCTTCTTGAACTCTTGCCGCTTGAATAATTCCTCTCTTTTATTACATCTGATATAACTCTTTCTCCTCTCTGACGCATCTCTTTCAAGTACAAGTTTCTCCATTATTTTATTCGTGCACTGTATCTTATCTTATTAATAATATCCTTTCTTATAATTCATAGAATTTCCCATTTTTTTCCATTGGCATTTTTTTGACATTTTAATTTAAATGGTTGGTTCGCGGCCAAGGAGTACAAGATTTGTTTTCTTAACTGTACGCCATTCATTTACAGATACTATTTGACATTTTTACCCCACTTTATCCTCTTCTATAGATTCTCTTCTTCTTCTGTTTAGATTTTATATTATTATGTCTCTTGGTTATTCATTAATATCACATACACTTTACTATATATCTTTTATGGGGAAATAACACATTAATTCTTTTCAATATTATTTTGTTAGCTAAGACACTTATGGCTTTTTTGTTACTTTCTCTTACTCCTATAGTAAGAGGAAGTATTGTAATCGTGTCAAATTTTCGATATCGAGTTTCACCGGAAATATCCGTTTTGAGGTCCCCTGAGTCCAATAAAGGTGGTTTTTAGCAAATGGTCTGTGTGTGTGTGTGTATGTATGTATGTGAACAGCATAGCTCAAAATCGAAAAACCGTAGAAAGTTGAAACTTGATATTCCGTTTAGGTATCACTATGGCATCTGACAGTTGGGTCATCTGTCAAAATTCCTCAACCGGAAGTACCACTTTACTTGTTTTTTTTTTTTACTTTTTTGCGATTTTCTCAAAAAAGGCACCGACGATTTTCATTAAACTTGATATATCAACTACACATACAAAGAGCTACAACTTTTATTTGAAACATTTCTCTGGAAAAATTCATTTCAGGGCAGTTATGGGAGAGGGGTGGGGTTAGGTTTTCATCTAAAGTGGTATTTCAGTTTATTAAATAATTCGGTCATTTAAATAATGTTAATTAGAATTAAATATGTTGTTGAAATTCCGAGTTTAAGAAAAGTCGGATAACCGGAAGTGCTTTTGTTATAACACTTTACTAAATGATTTTTTCACTTTTTCGCGATTTTCTCAAAAATGGCTCCGACGATCTTCTTGAAAAGTATTATTATAAACTAAACATACAAAGATCTATAACTTTTATTTAAAATATTTCTCTAGGAAAATTCATTTAATGGCACTTTTAGGAGAGCGAGTGGGGTTATGTTTTTCTCTAAAGTGCTATGTCATAGTTGATTATACAATTCTATCATACAAACAAAATTAATTAGAAATAAATAGATGGCCAAAATTCCAAGTTTCAAGAAAACTAGTTAACCAGACTATAAAATTTTGTCAATTATAATTTTGAGAACTGGTGTAAGAGAAAGTTATGTGAGTTTCACACCAGATTTTTTTTTTTTTTTTTTTTAATCATCTGTTCATCGAAGCTTCAGCGAACTCTGAAGATCTTGTAGTTGGTTCTACAATATATGTATGATTCACTGCATAATCTGTGTGAAAATAAACTTCCACTAATGTTAGCTTTGATAGATTGGTATATTGGTGTAGTGGTTATGAGCATGGATTTGTAACTGAGAGGTCTCCAGTTCGAGTCCTCGCGTATAACTGTTAAATTTTTTATATTTGTTTAAAAAAAATGTTAATTGTAAAGTACCCCTTAGTTCTCCTCCAGGACAACACCTAGTTATGGTGGTAGTTTGGAATGTTAAGCATACCTGAAAAAAATTGTTATTAATTAATGAAAAAATTACCTGGAGTGAATTTCACAGTAACTGAAACATCAGACTTTTTACGCAGTTTACATGGTGCTGCTTCACAAGAACTAATTGAAACTGAATCATTAGCTAAGTTTCCTTTAAAAGCTGTAACAAAAATATATTATACATATAATATTTTATTATTATTATTATTACTATTATTATTTTAGAGATATGTTTTTATTTATCCAGCCAAACATTCCAAATTTAAAAAAAAATCATTGTAAAACCGTTATCGAGAAAAATTCTAAACAGTTAAAGAAAAAAATCTATTCCCTGAATTCGCATTTCCAAAGAAGAAGAAAAAGTCTTTTGTTTACATTAAACTCTACAAAACAAAAATGACAAAATTTTTTAATAAAAAGCGGCGTTTACACGATCAATATTATTGTCAATACCAGTATTGACAATATTTCCATCAATACTCATACTAACCACTATCAATATTTCATTACCTTACACGATCAATATTATTGTCAATACTACTTACTATTTCTGCCACTAGGAGAGTGTATTTACGTGTTTATACTCATCAGTTTAGTTGTTTTTTTTTAACCTTTAAAAAATGAATAATCGTTCTAAAGCTTGCGTAGCTATTATTTTGGCCCATGGTTATAGTTAGCTCTTTACCCTGCTGCTCACTTTATTAATATTGTATAGAAAACTCAAGGGGGACAGCTCTAATGTTTCTTATTTAAATTACTTCCACTATCGTTCACTCTTAATTAATTCCTTTATAAAACATCGAAAATAAACATTTATCCTAATGATATATTTAATAAAATATAATATAATTCTGGTAATTTTGTGTTGCATGTTTTAGATACATTTATTTTTTATTAACACCTTAGAAGGCAAAATACTAAATCTTTATCTAACATTCCACCAAAATCAGGCATAAACAAGGAAAATTGTTTGATTGACTTTTCATGTAGACATGTAGTGATTTAATATGCCTACCATTCGGAAGGAAAGTTAGAAGCCTATTTTCTCTCTATATTAAACAGCATGGCATATAAAAACCCTTTTTGAAACAAAAAATTAAATTAACTGCGAAACACTCATACGATTTTTCTAATAGTGCAATTGTCAGAGTTCAAACTGAAATGTTTTCTTAAAATGGAAATTTTAAATTAATTGGGCCAGTCAACTTTAATATATTATAGGAGATGTTCATTACATAGAATTCTTTAACCTATTATAATAGTATCGCTTTTGTTTTGTACAGGTTAGTTGCAACGTTCGATAAAACTATTGAACTGACCAATAATATTGTCGATATCCCCTCCAATTCTCAGTATTGATAGAAAATCTGAATTTCATCAATACTCTTGTCAATACCGACCATCAATACATTTTTTTCACGTTACACGATCAATATTATTGTCAATACTCTAAAGTATTGTCAATATTATTGATCGTGTAAACGCCGCTTTAGGAACAAATTAAGTCAAATAAAAATTATCTCTCATTAGATATATCGTATATTTCAATTTTATTACAATTATATTGTATTTATAACTGCCTATTTACTTGGCCATCGGCCGTCAGTAGACTTTATTATTTAGCACTTTAATGAACTAAAATAACTTGAACGAATTTAGTATATGAATTTTGCCATTAAAAGGAAACAGTTTAAATTGAATTAGCTTACCCCAATAAAAGACGTTGAGCATAAGCCGATTTACGAGGTGTGTAAATTAAGTAATGAGACTGATTTTCTAGTATTCGATCTGGCAACACTGGAGACGCGGCGCATGCGTGGTAGGGCAAGTAAACATCTGATACACGTCCAGTGCAAATTTGAAAATGCTAGAGTTGTTGCACTGTCCATAGTGACTTTTTTTGTGAGCAAGGTTTTTTCAGTGCGTTTTAAAAATGAGTGACATCAATTACGAGCAACGTTGTGCTATCAGGTTTTGCTTCAGACTTGGGCACAGTGCAACGGAAACGTTTGAAAAACTGTGCCAGGCCTATGGAGACAATGTTTTGTCGAGAGCACAGGTTTTTAGGTGGTTTAAGTCGTTTGCAGAAGGAAGGGAATCAATTGAAGACGAGCCTCGCAGCGAAAGGCCTTCATCTTCAAGAACCGACGAAAATGTTGGCAGAATCCGCGATCTCGTGCGTTCAGATCGTCGTTCTTGAGAGACTTCGAAAAAGAGTCATGCGTGTGAGACCAAACATCAAAAACAAGTGGGTGTTGCATCACGACAATGCTCCGTGTCACACCGCGATTTCTATTAATGAGTATTTGGCCAGTAATAACATTCCTGTGGCTCCTCAGCCTCCTTATTCACCCGACTTGAGTCCATGTGACTTTTTTTTGTTCCCCAAATTGAAAAATCACCTCAAGGGACGTCATTTTGGAACATTGGAGAATATTCAAACAGCCGTAACCGACCAACTGAAGTCTATTCCAGTATCCGAGTTCCAGCACTGCTATGACGAATGGAAGAATCGTCTTCAGCGTTGTGTGGCTTCCCAAGGTAGTTACTTTGAAGGGGACAATGTTGAATTGTAATTTTATTTGAATAAAAAAAAGATAAAAAATCAGTCTCATTACTTAATTTACACACCTCGTACAATAGTTAAACAAGATAATTCCAGTTTTTCCCCATTTAAATAATCGATTACCTCATTTTTGTGGAGAGGATAGAGATCTTAAAATATGTTTTTTTTTACTTTCACTTACTCCTTAGTAAGAGGAAGTATTGTAATCGTGTCAAAATTTTCGACATCGAGTTTTCACCGGAAATATCCATTTTGAGGTTCCCTGAGTTCAAAAAAGTGATTTTTAGAAGAAAATGGTCTGTGTATGTATGTATGAGAACAGCATAGCTCAAAAAGCCAAAAAATCGTAGAAAGTTCAAACTTGAACATTCCGTTTAGGTATTACCATGAGATCTGACAGTACGTTATCTGTCAAAATTCCTCAACCGGAAGTACCACTTTACTATTTTTTGTTTTTGTTTTACTTTTTTGCAATTTTTTCAAACATGGCTCCGAGGATTTTCTTCAAACAATAAATATCAATTAAATATACAGCATTTATTTAAAACATTTCTCTGGGAAAATTCATTTAAGGGCACTTTTTTAGGTAGGAGTGGGGTTTGATTTCCCTCTAAAGTGCTATTTCCTTTTATTATACAATACTGTTATCTAAATAAATATTAAATAGAATTAAATGTATTGTTGAAATTCCGAGTTGGAAAAAAAAAAATCGGATGACCGGAAGTGTGTTTACTTTACCATTATACTAAATAATTTTTTCAGTTTTTCTGGATTTTCTCAAAAATGGCTTCGACAATTTTCTTTAAACTTGGTATTTCAATTAAACATACAAAGATCTACAATTTTTATTTATAACTTATCTCTTGGAAAATTCATTTAAGGGCACTTTTTAGGTAGGGGTGGAGTTATGTTTTTCTCTAAAATGCCTAATATCATAATTGATTATACAATTTTATCATCCAAACAAAATTAATTAGAAATAAATAGATGGCCAAAATTTCATGTTTCAAGAAAATTAGTAAACCGGAAGTGCGCTTTTACTTGAACATTTTCCTTAGTTTTCGACGAATTTCATTAAATTTTTTACACTAACTATAAAATTTTATCAATTATAATTTTGAGAACTGGTGTAAGAAAAAGTTGTGTGAGTGTTTCGCACCAGATTTTTTTTTTTAATTCTGCTATCACTGGGTAAATAGCTAACAAAATGATGCAAGTCTTCATTTTCAGGTTCACAAGCTTATCATCATTTATTTAACAAAGTTTAATCGTAAAAATGGAAAGGAAGTGCTGTTCTCTAATTTAATTTGAAATTGTGTGTTTATCTCATTAAAGAGGGCTATTTTTATTTTGTTGAAAGTACTTTTCCACATATCTAAACTCAAATCTATATTTATTACATTTCCGTTTAAGATTAACCAATTTTAATCTAATTAAGAATTTTATTCTATTAATGCTTGTATTGTGTAATGATATTATAATATAAAATTGTAAATTTAATGAACTTTTGCCAGCCTGGAACGAAATTATTATATTTTAATATAATTTACATTATTCTTTTTATATTTTATTAAAACTACCTTAAAACAGTATTAGTATTTTTACTAAAATACTAATTTTTTAGTATTTTACTAAAACTATCTTATAAAGCAGTAAAAACCAGATATCAAGAGCCAAATAAATACATAATACCGACAAGTAACGTATGTTACACATTAATAATAATTTACAAAAAAAAAATTCTTTAATAACTGACGCTTTAAAAGCAAAATGGACCACTCACGAGACTGGATTCTAATAATAATTAAAATCACAATATAACTAAGGTTGGTATAATTGTGGACAATTAAAAAAAAAATTTGTGTAAAAATGCTTACCTTGTTAGTTTTAAATCTCATTTTGTATTTCAGATTAGATATGTAAAAACCCCTAATGATAACACGCGTATGTGTTGAAACGTTGGGTAGTTTATATAAAATATAAAAAGAATAATGTAAATTATATTAAAATATAATTTCGTATCAGGCTGGCAAAGGTTCATTAAATTTACAATTTTCATATAAATCCTGTATAGCAGCCTATAAATACTTGGAAAACTAATAATATAAAATATGAAGGTCTTCAAGTCATACACAGAAAACAATTAGAAGTATTCTGTGTTATGGTTGGAACTATTCAGAATGGTTGAACTGAATTCTTGAAGTAATCTAAATTGTTAATTTGAAATCACTTCCTTATTCACTTTTCACAGCTATTTAACCTTGAATTCTTTCACAGCCATATTTGCATTGTACCATTTCTTGGGATAAAGAATAAAGACTTGAAGAAAGCCATTCACCTAGAAAACTTGCCTTAAAGTATAAATGACAAGGACAAGAGTATATTCGCAAACCATCCAGACCCAAAAGCTAAACTGGTAGTTTCTTCTAAGATTTAAATTTAGTATAATTTTCAAATACTAAATCTGTCCATATTAGACGTTTAATGATTTGATCTATATTAGTTCGAGAAAATGTCTATAATTGGACGAAGAGAAAATCATACAACCAGATTTTGTTTTAATTATCACATTGTTACTAACACTCTGGCAAATGAAGAAGAAAGGCTAGGCCTTAAGTAATTGGAAATATAATTTAAACACGATCTAAAATTAAATTTGAATTAAAAAAACAATTGTTGGAAGGGCTATAATAACAATGATAATAAAAATTGTTGAATTGATTTCGTTCAAGAAACAACTCTATTTTTAGAATTAAAATCTCTCTTCACGCTCTCACCAAACTACAATGGTTATTATTTGTAATGGTATATTCGCGTAATAAATATTGTATTTTTTTATTCTGTTATTTATATGAGATACTGTTCATGGTTGTTGTTAGAGGCTTCCTGCAGGTGGCGAAGCAGTACCTCTGTTTTGTTTACTGATTCAGAGTAAAGTCCTAAGCTTCGACATGTTCCTAATACATATTCCGCAGGTTTTAAATCTGAAGAGAAAAAAGTAGTCAAGGCAAATTTCTGATCATTCTTTGTTGCCGAAAGATTTGACAAATTTTTACAATATAAAGTTTAAATTTGTCCTGTTGGAAGGAAGATGGCATCAGCATTTTATCCATTCATCATGATGGATAATAAATCTGGTCATAAGATCTCGTCGGTGAACTATTGAACATTGAATCTGCCTTGCTTTGAATATTAAGAACAGAGATTATCAAAAGCCAATGTCTAAGGAACACCACAATTAAATATCGCAATGACCTCGAGCAATAAACTTGTCGATTTCATAAAAAAAAAATTGATTGCATAATTTGATATTTTATAAAATACCTAAGAAGGAAATTAGTGAAAAAAAAGTTTTAAACTAGATTTTTCAT